>CM050167.1:74110558-74710558 GCA_027410445.1 Discoglossus pictus
GAGGAGGGGGCGAGGCAATAATGATGATGGAAATCTCAGTCCCGCTAGCCCTGCTCTCACGATTTGGGCCTCTATCTGCACCACAGCTACTCACCTGCTGGAGAGATAACAGAGGGCCTGGGAAGATAGGGATGCGGATGAGGGAGGGTTAAGGAGGGTATTTTACCTCAGATTTGGGGTAACAAGGGTATTTTACCTCAGAGTTCAGTATAATGGAGGTATTTCACCTCAGAGTTCATGTTAATGATGGTATTTCACCTCCGCTTTGGTGATATTTAGAGTATTTCACCTCAGAGCTCATGGGGACTGTGGATTTTTACCTCAGAATTCGTGGTAATGATAGAATATTACCACATAGCTCGGGTAATGACGGGGTTTACTTCAGTCCGAGTCAGTCAACCCACAATACGTATACATTGCGACTAATGGTGATATCATTTAGCAGTAAGTGGGTATATTATAGGATGTCGCCTGAATCCACTCACCATCAACTCGATGGTCTTATCCTCGATCAAAGAATCCGGCTCCATTTTCTCGGGGTACCGCGGCTCTCTCGTCCCTTCCCCCCGCCCCGTCTCACGCAGCTCAGCCAGACGGAAGCTCGACACAAGCGGCAGCTGCCCCACACGCATGTACGCAATGACGCAACCCGTCACGTGGTCTAGGGGCAGCCGGATGCCTGGCAGTGACGTGTTGATACCGGAAGTCCTCGAATTGTTCCCGGGACCTCCCGCGCATTTTTTTTCTACTTAGTGGACCGCAGAGTGTTCTGTGGTGAACATTTGTGGAAACAACGATAAAGCGGGCGCTGAAGAGCTTATTCATAGTTAATAAATAGTTATACAGCAAACAAATACATTTTTAGGCTCATGTATATACACAATGATGATGTGATGGGGGACTTTTCAAGGCAAATGAACAGGAATTAAGTAAAGGACAAATAAAAGGCACATTAATCAGGCATTGATATGATGTTAAAGGGACTTAATCACCTCACGTTTTTAGATTATTCTTAAAGAGCATGAAAACATGTGTTATCCATTTTTCCTCAAGTGTATAACTCCTGGGAAATACCTCTTATTTGCACCACTGCCACTCACCTGCTGAAGAGATAACAGAGGGGAAGATAGGGATGCGAATGTGGGAGGGGTAACACTATTTTACCTCAGAGTTGGGGGTAATGAGGATATTTAACTGGGGGAATCAGGATAATGAGGATATTTAACTGGGGGAATCAGGATAATGATATTTAACTGGGGGAATCAGGATAATGAGGGTATTTTACATCAGAGTTTTGGTAATGTGGGCATTTTACTCGGGTCAGAATTATGAGGGTATTTTACCTCAAGAGTTGTATGTAATGAGAGCATTTTACCTCAGGGGTCAGGATAATTAGGGTATTTTACCTCACAGGTCAAGATAATGAGTGCATTCTACCCCAGAGTTTGGGTAATGTGGGTATATACCTCAGGGGTTAGGATAATGAGGGTATTTTACTTCAGAGTTCAGGTAATGAGGGTGTTATACCTCACACTTCATGATAATGAGTGTATTTTGGGTAAAAATGTATTTTACTTAAGGGATCAAGATAATGAGGGTATTTTACTTCAGAGTTGGGGGTAATGAGGGTATTTTACCTAATCTTTCGGGATAACGAAAGTATTCGCTTGCTCTCATTAATATACACACATGGTTTTCAAATTACAAGAGGACATATTTTGTCATGAGGGGAATTTTTCAAGGGGAATGAACAGGAAATATGTCAAGGACATGTAAAAGGCATTTTAATCAGGCACTGATATGATGTTAATGAGACTATCACCATCAAATCCTTTGATCTGTCAAGCCCGTAAACGCTACAATTCCTATCATGCTATTAAATTGCAACAAAGTCACCCGCGAGCTAGCACGTAACACGCAAATGGAGCCCTAAGCCCAATTTGTGCTTGAAAGGACTCGCAAGAGGGGGTTAAAGACCAATACGTAGCCCCGTAACTGCAAATAAAAACACACTACTGGACTTCATATAAAAGGGAAAGTGATATTAGGTCTTAGAATTAATAGCACAACATTCTCAAGCCCGCAAATCGGTCCAAAAAAAAACTTTATTTCGTGTTTAGTTTCCGTGTTATATCGATCCCGGCAATCAATGTGTTAATAAATATACTGTAAATCGCATGTAATAGAATATCATATTTACGGCTTTATTAATGTTCCATCATTGTGGAACGTGGGTCCGATCACAATTTGTAATTGAAGCCCGTAGGACTTTGAAATCTAACCTTCCCTTTTTCAGTGATGTAACACTAACAATCTCTTTTTCCATTGGCTCCGTCTAAACCCGTAACTACGGTTTACACTAATTGATTGTCCACAAGGTCGCAAATCCAGCTTTCTACGAACGAGCTATGATTTGCGTTGCGAACTTCACGTTGGACTTACGGTCCTCGAATTTAATAGGGCTGTTAGTTATCACTTATTTGGTATTCAGTAGTGCCTGTACAAAAACAAACAGCACTAAAACCAAGTGTCATGACTGATTTTAAGGCCAGGATGGGACCCCCATGAAGCCCACAAGCAACTCTGTTCTTAAAACCCTAACACTAAGTGGGATTTATTATCAGTCAGAATTATATAGGGACCTGCTAGGCCCTAATTGTGGTCAGGCATGTTGTCTAGCCGGGTACAATCTTGAATGTTTCTTATCCCTGGGCTGCCTAGACTGAATTACTAAAATTCACCCCCTGTCCTAATCAGAACAGGCCACTGAATATTAACATAAATCACCAGACCATGGATAGTTTATTGCTCCACCTTGGGTTGCCAAGAGTGGAGGAACAGAGATAGAGAGTGTTGATAAGAAATGTGGAATCACAACCAGGGAACTTTCCCTCTAACCTATTGACAACCGATAAATACCAGATTAATTATATCTCAGAAGGGGAAGGAAGGCATATGGGTGAATTCCTTTGTGCTATTTTAAAATATCTGTGTAAGAAGAATAAAGAGTCAATCGGTCTGCTGCACTAGGAAAAGGTGCATGTTTATTTCTTGTATGATGTGAAATCCTAATTAAGGGATCTGATTTTATTGCTTTTTCATGAAATATGTTCTGATCTGAATTGGCATGCTGGGTGCTGAGATGAATAGAAAGTCACAATCTGGAGATTGTTCATGTAAGCTAAAGTCTGTGAGTCTTTGGGTGCTCCTGGCCCCTCATCTCTGAGTCGTGACACCAAGTGAATACGATTTTTAGTTTTTTTAATTGATCGACATGTCACAGTTTTATACCAGTTTTTATATCACCTCTGAGCATTTTGTGGAGGTTCCTTCACTCCGAAGGTTCATCATGGACTAAATTATAACAAGCACCCTGCAACTGGAAATTAACTTTCCTTCCTGTAACCAAGAAATCTCAGCATTTCCTTTGGGTTCTTTAGATATTCTTACCTGAAATAACTTGTTTAGAGGGCGCTTGTGATTTATAATCCTTTCAGGACATGTCAGAATTTTACAATTCTCTTAGAGTTGATCCTTTGTTTGGTTATAGCCAAAGTGTGAACACTTAGATAATAGATCTTTTTATTATCTGTGTCTCAAAGAGAAATAACATAAAAAGGGGGAACACTTTTATGTGGCTAAATATGTTATGAATTGCCACATAAAAAGTTATTTAAAATAATTTTTATAATTAAAATACAATAGTTTAAAACAAAGAATATATACAAACAGATCTCTGAATTTATTCTCCAGAGAATACAATGACGTCACTACAGTAATTGGTATAATGTGATTTTTTATTTTTAACAACGGCTTATAACAAATATTTTTTTGTCCCTTAAGATTTATACAATTTCTCTATAGCTGCTAAGTGAATGTAGCAGGTGATATTATTGTTTTACAAATATTAGAGTTGCTCTATGGATTGCAACACTAACTGTATTAGAATAAGTGACTCCTGAGACTTTAAATGTTGCTTTTAATATACTGTAGCAACATTGATATCTGTGTAAGTGATGATTTACTATTCACAAAGTATATTGATATATATATATTTTCGCGATTATTTTACATAAACTAATTAAATGTGATAAAATTCAAATGAAAAAATAAAATAGTGAAAGAATGAAAAAAGTGCTATACATTCTATACAAAGGTGGTGGAATTTATCCACTTAGCTGAATATATAACTTCTATGAATAGTTTCTTTGTTTATACTGTTGGTCTTTTGTTAAGAAGCTATAGCATATTATCAGCGTTTGCTTTTTTTGGCGCCAAAGTGACGTCATCAACACCCGACGCACGTTTTGTGAGTTCTGTGGGTGAGCTGAGGTCAACAGATCTCACGAAAAATGCGTCGGGTGTTGATGACGTCACTTTGTCGCCAAAAAAACGTCTGAAGCAAACGCTGATAATATGCTATAGCTTCTTAACAAAAAGCTTCTATACAGAGGTCCCATGAAGATATGACATGCTTATACTGTCCCATACAAGGTATATGTAGTGGCCCAGATATAGAGGGACTAGTCCATATATATGTTCAATTGCATTTAGAACTTTGGGGTATAGTAGTAGTCTCTCATAGTAGAACCACGTGGTAAACAGCATAGATTGCCAGTTTCCAACTTGTAGTGTTTATCATAGTAGAACCAAGAGATATATTAACAGCTTGCCCTTAAGTTTGCGAAAATATAGTTGGTATAGTAGTGGCATTTTATTGCCACAAGGTAATTATTGCTGAAGTCGTCACTTGTGAAATGGTGATCTCATAGAGATTACACAGGTTGTGAGAAACATAAATACAAAGTTTATTTCAGCAACAAAAATATCTTAATAATGCAATCACCTGCTACATTCACTTAGCAGCTATAGAGAAATTGTATAAATCTTAAGGAACAAAATTATATTTGTTATATATCCCATATCTAAACCAATTACTGTAGTGACGTCATTGTATTCTCTGGAGAAAAAAATTCAAAGATCTGTTTGTATATATTCTTTGTTTTAAACTATCGGATTTTAATTATAAAAATTTGTTTAAATAATTTTCATTAAAGATTGTTTTTTTAATTAGTTTCTGCTTTCTAAATTAATTGGCACGCCAGGGCCCCTTTTACATTCAAAGCCCACCGTTGCCTTCAAACAGACCGTCGATTAAATTGAACAAGGCCGCAACTACGGGGCCGAAGCCTCGAGACGATAAACCCTTCCCGCGGCCAAAAGGTGTTAGTGGGCTGGATTAGATGCGGTACGCAGGTACAATCCAATCCCGTTATTACAGAGTGTGACACAGGCCTCAGAGCCAATAGAAAGCAGGCTAGCAATAAATAATTGACAGAGAGAGAGATTATAAAGCTGCGTTCCACACGCCCATGCATTGACTGGGTTGTAGATTCTCACGAAGTAGCACGCAGGTCCCGGAGTTGGTGGTTTGAGCAGATAGTGAGAGAGTAGGCAAATTTTGAAAACAGGTTCTTACAATTTTATTTTTTTATATTACTCTAATAATGATTTTACACTTAAACTTTGATTACACATATTTACAATTAAGTGAATCATCCAGGTTCAAGCCTAGATGTCAGATAGTCAGGAATGACCAGAAACAATTGTATTATTCATCATAATTAACAAATATACATTTATTTTCCGGCTTCCAGGAAGTCTGGGTCCAGTGGTGAGCCAGAGGGCATCAGGGACCGAGCTCCCGCCCAGCAGCAACTGACGCAGGGGGAGGAGGAACCAAGAGGTGCAGAGGGCCATGTTTACGAGGAGGAGGAGTACGTCATCTGGACAGTGGGGTAACCTGTGGCATTTGACCCCACTGTCCCCCGCCTCCAACAGGATGGGGGCGAACCAGAGCGTAATACAGCAGGTGACTGCAGATGCCATGCTTCGCTCTGGTCACCAGCCCTGCCTCCTCTATCCCGGAGGCCTTCCCCTGCCCATCCGCTCCTCTCTGCCACCAGCACCGCCACTGCGTTTGCCGCTGCCTCCTGGGGGGCATGCCGCCCCCTGCACCCCAACTTGCAAAATCTCACAACGGCATGTTAATGACAGCCAGCAATAATACATGCACTAGTGACGCATGTGATCCTGTCCTCAATATTAGTATGAGAACAGATCCTTGGGTCTGATGTAAATAACTGTGAATCTGGCTGCTGACTTTTGTGTCCTCTCCGTATTAATTGGGTATTTTTCCCATATTGCTGATATCATGAGTATCCTTTAACATGTGCTAACACCTGTATAGATGATGAATGTGATATCAGTGTTGATTAACAATATCAGATGGAGAAGGTCATAGTACACCTGGACAGCTGACGCTGGCCACAGCTAAGCATTTATTGTGACACATCATTATTAATGGGCGTGGCCAGAGATATCCAGAGACCTAGTTAATAGTTAGTAATGCTTGCAGATGGAAATCAGGTGAGTTGGTATATTGTTACAGTATTTAGAACTGCACTGTAAATACATGTTTTTTCTTTTTTTGTCATCCTCCGCCTTTTTTTATTTGATCACCTTTTTTTCAGATTTTTGTTTGAGGAACATGTATGTTTTAGTGATTGTAACACTTGCAGGTTTGACAGATCAAAGCCTTAGATGGGTCGGACTTAAGGTTTGGATGGCCGCATGGATTTTTTAGCAGGTAGCTAAACGAGGCCAATTTAATAGCAATACATTTTGTGGGCTACATTACGGACTACAGTAATTGCAATTTTGACAATTTAATAGGGGCCCAGGTTTTCAAACTTCTATTTTTTCCCTGGTGGTCTTTGAATACTATCACAACTTTATCCAAGAGGATAAACCCTAAAAGTGTGGAACATATTAGGACAGATCTAAATATACCAAACAGTGAACTCTATAGAGGTCTCCAGAGAGTATCCTTTGCTCTAGTTAAAGGACCAGCTATAAACATGGGGTTATCTATGGAACTCCATGGCACCTAATATTAAACACTATGATGCTGGGGTTCTATGACATCTAATATTTACCCCTTTACCATGTGGATCCTTATGCAACTTCATGGCACCTAATACTAACCCCATGATAAAAGTATAATATACTACAGGAGTTCATAGGAATCCCTATGGCTATAGTTAGATGACCCAGCCACTAACAGAGTCTGTGACTTCATGAGTTGCAGACGGCAGACACAAGCAGGTATTACCGGTACTTGGTAGATTTTATTCAGTAAAAACAGAGCTTAAAGGCACCTCTTATTAAAACATAGTACATAAAAGTAAGGAAATACATATCTATTTTATACACCAAGTAAAAATCCAGAAACCTTCCATGTCCCTTTAATGGCCGCATGCATTTTGCTTTTGTTCCTAAAAGGTTAATTATACAGCTGAGTGTAATGGGAGAATGTGGATACGAATAATATCTCTATTTAGTTATAACTAACTAGCGAATTGCCCGTCAAAAAATGATGGCAATGAAATTGTAAGTGAGCTAATGCTGTTTGGTGTATAATAATGAAATATATAATACATTAATAAATGAATATACTTTACCTATTTTGAAGCATTTTGTTGAAGAGTTGCAATCTGTTTTGATGTTGCTGCAGCATTAGTTGTGTGGAGCTGCTGTGTAAGCGTGCTGAATGTGTGCAGTGTAATACTGTGCGTGTGCGAGCCGAAATCGTTAGCGTAGTGGTGTACTTCCGCATTGGCATAAAATGGCGGGTAATGTGTGGTATGCGTCTTAGCGGATTATCCGTAGGTCTTTTGTGGTGTTTTGCGACTTTCTTGTGCTGTTTTGCAAGTGTGTTGTGCTGTTTTCTGTGTTTCGAGTGCTGTAGCCTCGTTTTCGTTTTGTTCGTCGGCCATTTTTTCTCTCGCTTAGCGATTTTATTAGTGTGTAAACTGTTTTATTTTTATTTAAATGAAGGTGTAAGTTGCTTTTTTGAGGTCCTGGATGGTCCCCTCTTGCTGTAGGTAAGCTTTTTATGTGTGTGTTGTCTGTATTTATTGTGTTTTAAATGTTTTTATGTTGGCGTGTTGCGTCCGATTTTTGCGAGGTCATAATGTGTGCTTACGTGTCTCATATGGTGTTTGCGTGTGTAGCCTCGTTTTCGTTTTGTTCGGCGGCCCATTTTTTCTGTCGCTAGGCAAATTTTTTAATGTCTAAACTCTTTTATTTTGAGTGAAATCAAGGTGTAAGTTGTTTTTTTTGAGGTCCTGGATGCTCCCTGTTGCTGTAGGTAATTTTTTTATGTATGTGGTGTGTGTATGTATTGTGTTTTGAATTATGTAATGTTCGCGAATTGCGTCCGAGTGTTGCGAGGTCGTAATGTGTGTTAACGTGTGTCGTATGTTGTTTGCGTTGCAAGGTAAAGTTTGCAAGGGTCGTAATTGGTGTGTCGTGTTGTTTGCGTTGCGACGTAAAGATTGCGAGGGTCGCAGTTGCTGGCATGGAGCGCCTTCGGCCAGCAACTGAGAGCGAGCCTCGGGCCCACAAGCGTTAGCAACAACTCGCATGCTCACAACTATATATGTGACTAGCGAATTACCCGTCAAAAAATGACGGCAATGAAATTGTAAGGTAGCTAATGCTGTTTGGTGTGTAATAATGAAATATATAATACATTAATAAATGAATATACTTTACGTATTTTGAAGCATTGTGTTGAAGAGCTGACAATCTGTTTTCATGTTGCTGCAGCATTAGTGGTGTGGAGCTGCTGTGTAAGCGTGATGAATGTGTGCAGTGTAATAGTGTACGTGCGCGAGACGAAACCGTTAGCGTAGTGGTGTACTTCCGCATTGGCGTAAAATGGCGGGTTATCTGTTGTATGCGTCTTTGCGGATTATCCGTCGGTGCTTCGTGGTGCTTTTCGAGTTTCGTGTGTTATTTTGCGAGTGTGTTGTGGTGTTTTACGTGTTGAGAGTGCTGTAGCCTCGTTTTCGTTTTTTTCGTCGACCATTTTTTCTCTCGCTTAGCGATTTTCTTAGTGTCTAAAAGTGTTTTATTTTTATTTTAAATTAATGTGTAACTTGTTTTTTTGAGGTGCTGGATGGTCCCTCTTGCTGTAGGTAAGTTTTTTATGTGTGTGTTGTGTGTATTTATTGTGTTTGGAATGTTTGTATGTCGGCGTGTTGCGTCCGATGTTTGCGAGGTCGTAATGTCTGGTAACGTGTCTCGTATGGTGTTTGCGTGTGTAGCCTCGTTTTCGTTTTGTTCGGCGGCCATTTTTTCTCTCGCTTATCATATTTTTTATTGTGCAAACTCTTTTATTTTGAGTGAAATAAAGGTGTAAGTTGCATTTTTGAAGTCCTGGATGCTCCCTGTTGCTGTAGGTAAGCTTTTTATGTATGTGCTGTGTGTATGTATTGTGTTTTTAATTTTGTAATGTTCGCGAGTTGCGTCCGAGTGTTGCGAGGCCGTAATGTGTGTGAACGTGTGTCGTAGGTTGTTTGCGAGTGTCGTAATGTGTGTGTCGTGTTATTTACGTTGCGACGTGAAGTTTGCGAGGGTCGCAGTTGCTGGCATGGAGCGCCTTCGGAGCTCCATGCCAGCAACTGAGGTCCTCGCCCAGTGCTCTCGCTTTGCGAGGTCCGCGGGCTCGCTGTGCGAGCCCGCAAGCATTAGCAACAACTCGCATGCTCACAACTATATATGTGATAGCAGAACAATTCCCAGAGGTATTACCCTCTTCCTTAAAGTATAAGCCAACTAACTGTCCAAGATGGAAATACTCATGACATAAGATGAATCTTCTAAATTTAGATTTCCTCTAAAATTACTATATTATCTTTTTTTAAAGAACTAAACTTCAAAATGTGGAAATGTTTTTAGAAAGTATGTCAGCAGATATTCTTTACTGTGGGCAGCCATTAACTTTTGCAATACGAGGGCCCTTGTAAAATAATAAGATTTTCATTAGTCTGATTGAAAGTGGAAAATATTTATTGATTCTAAGAAAACAACACTGTGCAAATTAATATTGCTATAAAAGATACCTATACAATATAAGATAACTAATGTCACACTATGATCCGACAAAGGGATACCCCAAAGCTATCTCAAAGCCCTTTAGATATATAAAGAAACGATAAATAGTAAAGGATCAATATGTTTCGCAGCTTGTTAGCAAAAAATCTTTAATTCAATCAAATATGTGCTTGAATAATCACAAAAATATATATAAATAAGCACTGCTTAAGAAAATGTTGCTGAATATCAAAACAAGTGAAACACTATACACAAGGTAAGACCTAAGTCCTCCGATTATTCAAGTAAAATTAGTAAAATAAGACTTACGCTAGTTCCTATAAGAGCTGTATAGAGCCAAGTGGACTGCATGATGGCTGTTTTGCCATATTTGTGGCTTGGTCAAAGGCAAAAAATGATCTCAGCAGCCGGGACCGGGAACTCGAGGGTAAGATGGATGGTGTTAAATACAGGAATATTCTTGAGCAAAATCTGTACCACTCTGTGCATGATTTGAGGCTAGGACAGAGGTTCACCTTCCAGCAGGACCATGACCCCAAACACACTGCTAAAGCAACACTTCAGTGGTTTAAGGGGAAACATGTAAATGTGTTGGAATGGCCTAGTCAAAGCCCAGACCTTAATCCAATAGAGAATCTGTGGTCAGACTTAAAGATTGCTGTTCACAAGCGCAAACCATCCAACTTGAAGGAGCTGGAGCAGTTTAGCAAGGAGGAATGGGGAAAAATCCCAGTGGTAAGATGTGGCAAGCTCATAGAGACTTATCCAAAGCGACTTGGAGCTGTGATTGCCGTAAAACGTGGCTCTACAAAGTATTGACTTTAGGGGGGTGAATAGTTATGCACATTGACTTTTTCTGTTATTTTGTCCTATTTGTTGTTTGCTTCACAATAAAAAAAAAAACATCTTCAAAGTTGTGGGCATGTTCTGTAAATTAAATGATACAAATCCTCAAACAATCCATGTTAATTCCAGGTTGTGAGGCAACAAAACATGAAAAATGCCAAAAGGGGTGAATACTTTTACAAGGCGCTGCAGATAAGAGGGATATTTAAGTGGGAGTTTTTTGTTTTTTTGCTGTTGGAGGGAGGACGTCCTTTACATTGTTGCTCAATCAGGTAGTAGTGTTTGAGACCTGCGATGTTAAGATTGAATAAAGCAGGAGTATTCAATTGAAATCTGGTAATACGTCATCATTGGCTAGTAATACAATACAGGAAATAGGAACTTTGCGCCAGGGGAACGCAGGTCCGTTCCTGGATTCTTTATATAGCCATAGTGAGGTGAGAGCTTCATATCAATGGACACTTACTGATTATTGCAACAGCTTATTTTACCACTGAGAAAGCCTGGCAAGACAGGAGAAACGTGTTTGGATAAGTAACAGACACCAGTTGTCTTATTTTTATATTTAGTGAGCTAGCCTTTTAGTGTTTATTTTTATTAATATTTTGTATCCAGTAACGAGTAAATGTGTCATTTTGGCCATAGTATACTAGAGGATATAAACCCTAGCCCAGATCTACATACTTATTACTACCAATAGTACATGCAAGAGGGCAATGGTGGTGGCAATCCTGTAGGGTATATAATCTGTTCTAGTGAGGCTATTTTGGGAATCTTGATATTTTATCTAATCCCATTTATAACATACGTACTGTATCTATGTTTCATTAACATCTCATATATACTCTGTGAACAAACTGTTTACATATTGACCACCCTACCTCATGTTGAACGATTGGTGGGAATGGATTGATTTTAAATGTGTAAATACCTCTGTTTCTAGAGGTGACTAAAATGTTAGTGTTCATTTGCTAATTTTATCATGAACAATTTTATAATAAATAAATTGCACTAGGAAGTAGTGTGCGCTTTCTCTCTCTTCTTTTCTTTTATTTAGTCTTTCATTCTGAGGTGACCAGAGTGTTTTAAGAGAAGCTGCACCCACAGCAGAGCGGATAAGAAAAATGTCCTGTTTATGAGTTGGGACTAATGGCAAGGACATAGAAGCAGAGTTTATCCACAGTCGGAGATCTGAGGTTCGATGAGTATTGGTTGAAATATTATTTGGGACTCATCACCTGAGACTATTATAACCTCAACTTTGAGGTACTCTATGGTGACAACCTATTAAGGTGTCAGTAGGGAAAACATACTCTTTTGAGTTACTGTGTGAATTCTCGTTTATTGTTATACATTTTGCAGGAATTCTATTTCCGATATGGGTGCCATTTTTTGTTAGGATATCTACCCATTCCTTCTCATTATTTACACACCAGGAGTGTTCTAGAGACTCGTGGATCATATAGTACATTATAGTTAAGGGTGGCACTGAGGTAGATTGGGTAGTCATTGTTTGTGATTTAGTGTATAACATTAATATATTGTGTGATAAGTACCACTTTACTGTTAATCGAAATGGCTGACTGTGTCATCAAACTTAGGGCCTTATGAAGATGAGCATCCTACCTAAGGTACTCTATCTGTTCAGAACTCTGGCCATCTCAGTTGACATTAGAGAGTAAGAGAAACTACAAAACAAGATATTTGGATTAATTTGGCAAAAAAACAAACAATCGATGCAAATTGCAAAGAGGGTAATGACCAGGCAGAGAACGCAGGGTGTACTCTCCAGTCCCAACCTTCAGCTGTATTTTAAAGCAGCCCAATTAGCATTTCTGGCCATTACGTATTTAAGCAAACGCCAACCCACCTGGGTTTTTATAGAAAACTGGCAATTTAAAACCTCACTCCTGGGATACACTATTCTGGAAACCAAGCTCATCCCACACTAGGGAGAGAAAACACTCCAACCCAATGATCAACCTCACACTTTTAACCTGGGCCTAGGCCAATTCCAACTACCAAATGGCCTCACCACTCTCGCCACTAACGTCAATAAGATCTATTCCTTTGTTTGATGCTGATTTCAGTGCAAAGTCAAGATACTATAGCTCTCTAGCAATTTGGATAGAGTAGGGCACCTGGTTCACTAATGGCAAAATAGTCCCCCATGAACAACTTAGAAACCGAACATAATATCCCACATAGAGAAAATTTGAAACAACATGAAACTAAGACATTGGCTTTACTCACGTGCCCGAACCACAGGCCCCACCTGTGCCAACTTGGTTTTCGGTGACTTGTAAAAACCTCCCCTTATCAAATGGAACATTAGGTTCCCTGTATTCCATTTTCAATGAGCCTAACAAAAGGCAAAAACCCCACCTTCATGATTAAATGGGAACGGGATTTAGGTAAGAATCTAGATGCTAGCACATGGAAAGAAGTCTGGTCTAATCTGTCTAGGGCTTTACTTACCTATAATCTACTAGAGGTTTCAATTAAAGTTCTCCATAGAATATACTATACACCTTCGAGAATGCACAGAATAATTACTTCAGAGGCTGACACTCGTTAGGTGACTTCATTCATACATGCTGAACATGCCCTATAGCCCAGGACTTATGGGGGAAATCTCAATTATTAAACACTCCCAATCCTTCCTTCAATGGCAAAAAGTAGCCAAAAATCCTGTGGGTACTAGAGAGAACCTGCAAGGAGGTTAAACACCTGCCCATAGCACTGTAAAAAGCAAATATAAACACACTACTGTATTTTAAATTACAGGGAAAGCGATGAAAGTTATTAAAAAATAATAGCACAACATTCTCAAGCTTGCAAATCTGCAATAAAAAATATTTTTTTAATGTTTAATTTCCGTGTTATATTGATCCCAGCAATCAATGCGTTAATACATATAATAGAACTCGCATTGATTTGAATATTATACTTATTGATGTTTTCATATTGCATTATTTCTGGAATGCAGGTCCGATCGCAACTCGGACTTTAAAAACCGTGTTTGAAATGTAACCTCCATGTTTTAGTGGCGTAATGATGGCGGTCTCTTTTACTATTGGCTACAGATTTGAATAATTTATCATGTTCACGCCTATAAATGCTACGTGCCGAAGCATGGTTTACGGATTTGGATTCCGGGCATGTCCCTTGCGGGCTTTTCTAATTTAATAACTCTGTAACTGTTGCAAATTTCAAGCCTGCAGACATACGGGCTGTACGACGCCCACTGCTGGCTTCAAATTTAATAGGGCCCTTAGTCCTATTATAGAAGCTGCAGTGTATATGATTACAACATCACTCATGCACAGTCCTAGATTAGACCCTCTACATGTGCAGTCATTATAACCAGCAATAATAATATTAATACCCACAAGACTCTCATTACTATAGTGCGTCATTAAAGCCAAACACTGCTATAGGTCAAAGGAAAAAACAGAAATAATTTGAAATTACAAACTTTCAATACACTGACAACTTTTTTATTTTTATTTCTAAGACAGTTTTAGATTGTATTAGATATAAATGTATATATAAAATAAAAGATACTGCAATAAAAAGATAAATGTATATTTAAAATAAAAATACAAAGATCTTTTTTTTTTTAAGTTCCACGTCTGTATCCCATTATGTCCATTGTAACCATTTCCTTCTTTCTCTGTAGTTGAGTCCACCCACTATGTTTGCTTTTTACAGGGGAGTGCAGAATTATTAGGCAAGTTGTATTTTTGAGGATTAATTTTATTCATTGAACAACAACCATTTTCTCAATGAACCCAAAAAACTCATTAATATCAAAGCTGAATATTTTTGGAAGTAGTTTTTAGTTTGTTTTTAGTTTTAGCTATTTTAGGGGGATATCTGTGTGTGCAGGTGACTATTAGTGTGCATAATTATTAGGCAACTTAACAAAAAACAAATATATACCCATTTCAATTATTTATTTTTAGCAGTGAAACCAAAAATAACATCTCAACATTCACAAATATACATTTCTGACATTCAAAAAACAAAACAAAAACAAATCAGTGACCAATATAGCCAACTTTCTTTGCAAGGACACTCAAAAGCCTGCCATCAACATTGCGTGCAGCAGCAACCACAGCTCCCAGACACTGTTCAGAGAGGTGTACTGTTTTTCCCTCCTTGTAAATCTCACATTTGATGATGGACCACAGGTTCTCAATGGGGTTCAGATCAGGTGAACAAGGAGGCCATGTCCTTAGATTTTCTTCTTTTATACCCTTTCTTGCCAGCCACGCTGTGGAGTACTTGGACGCGTGTGATGGAGCATTGTCCTGCATGAAAATCATGTTTTTTCTTGAAGGATGCAGACTTCTTCCTGTACCACTGCTTGAAGAAGGTGTCTTCCAGGAAACTGGCAGTAGGACTGGGAGTTGAGCTTGACTCCATCCTCAACCCGAAAAAGGCACCACAAGCTCATCTTTGATGATACCAGCCCAAACCAGTACTCCACCTCCACCTTGCTAGCGTCTGAGTCGGACTGGAACTCTCTGCCCTTTACCAATCCAGCCACAGGCCCATCCATCTGGCCCATCAAGACTCACTCTCATTTCATCAGTCCATAAAACCTTAGAAAAATCAGTCTTGAGATATTTCTTGGCCCAGTCTTGACGTTTCAGCTTGTGTGTCTTGTTCAGTGGTGGTCGTCTTTCAGCCTTTCTTACCTTGGCCATGTCTCTGAGTATTGCACACCTTGTGCTTTTGGGCACTCGAGTGATGTTGCAGCTCTGAAATATGGCCAAACTGGTGGCAAGTGTCATCGTGGCAGCTGCACGCTAGACTTTTCTCAGTTCATGGGCAGTTATTTTGCGCCTTGGTTTTTCCACACGCTTCTTGCGACCCTGTTGACTATTTTGAATGAAACGCTTGATTGTTCGATGATCACGCTTCAGAAGCTTTGCAATTTTTAAGAGTGCTACATCCCTCTGCAAGATATCTCACTATTTTTGACTTTTCTGAAACCTGTCAAGTCCTTCTTTTGACCCATTTTGCCAAAGGAAAGGAAGTTGCCTAATAATTATGCACACCTGATATAGGGTGTTGATGTCATTAGACCACACCCCTTCTCATTACAGAGATGCACATCACCTAATATGCTTAATTGGTAGTAGGCTTTCGAGCCTATACAGCTTGGAGTAAGACAACATGCATAAAGAGGATGATGTGGTCAAAATACTCATTTGCCTAATAATTCTGCACTCCCTGTAGTTTTAGTTGGTGTCTAGCATTATGTATTTAAGAGTATCACACTCTTGTTTATTGAAGAAGTGTGTGATCTATTGCATGTACAGGGGTATAAGTAATTTAACTAGACAAATTATGATTTTTGAGTGAGCTTAATCTTCTCTTACTTTTTTGTCTATAAATATGTCCATTGTGCTATCTTGAAGGGACCGGAAATCAGCAATGTGAAAACCCTATTTGGGAAAAGTGTACATAGTTCAACAATATTGCAATATTTGTACATATTTTTGTTGTTGTTTATGGACCGCAGCACCCCAGGCACACCTTTCATTATGTTTCTGGTTTTGCTTATCCATAAGATTTTCTTGGCAAATATACTGGAGAGGGTTGCCAGTTCCTTCTCCAGTGGACTGCCATTTGTCTGACCTCTCTACTATGACCTGCCTTGGGTGACCCTACAGGGTATAGCTCACAGCATCTTTCTGTCCCTTCACCATGACAAGTTAGCAATCCAGAAGGGCTGTACATAATTCTACTAACAGTAAAACACTTTTGTATATAGTTTTATAATAAATGATCATAATTATTACTATTATTTTGTGTATAAAAAGGCATTATATTTATAAGACTGTAATACCCGCCTATACATTGCCTTGTTTGCAGAAATTAGTAGCAGTGAAGCCAGAGATTGGTGTTAGGGCCCCATTGAAAAAACCTTACTGCAATATCCTTCACATTAAGTTCCATGTGGTCTTTTTTGACAGCTCAGACCTCCTGCTTCCTCTCTCTTTCGCAGCCTCTATATGTAGCTGATAAGATCTTGAAGAATCCACCCCAAATACTAAATGTCACTCTGTGAAAATAAATATATGGAGCCTCATTCAATTCCGAGTTGCCCAATTGAATAGGGCTCTATACAAGCACATACAAAACATTTTCACAGAACTTTTTAGTTACTGAACCTCTATCCAAAAGCAAGGTTTTCAACAACTAAAAAATGATGTCAAAAAAATATGTTATGTGCTTATATAGAGCCCTATTCAATTGCCAAAATTCAAATTGAATGAGGACCTTGGTATGTAAAAGGTGCACTTGAAATAAAACATGCAATATAAGATAATATTGCAGAATCATATATTAGAACCTTTTCAGGCGACACTAAACCAATCTTGTGTGAGAACAAAATTACAGCAGTCCTTAGATAATCCTTTAGTTCATCCAGCTGCAGCTCTCAATTTCTGCTGTGCTACCAGATGAAGTGGTGCTGCAACATCTTGACATTGGATTGGCTTTATGAAGAAGAAACAACACAAGCAATCACTGCAGGCTTCTTACACAGCAACTAGTTTTTAATTCAAAAATAAAATAATGTTAATGTCTATACTGGTCTGAAAGCATCCATGATAAAGTGAAGGTTGTGTGTGGGAGGTGTTTACATTTCCGCATTTATTGATGCTAACTGCCTGCTTTTGAGCATCTGCAGTGGAAGGGGTAGGTGTCAAATTCTAAAAGATCCAACTTAACAAATCCACTTCCACCTCCTCTTCCGTACCACCAGGTAAAGATAGGCACACCCTTCAGGAATCATAAAGTGATGAAACCAGACAAAGAACTTTCTACGTCTAAACAATCCTGATTATCAGCCCTTTTAAATTGGAGGTCCGTAGCAGCATCAGCGCACCTGCAAAGGCTGCGGGTTTGAAATTTGGCTGCGTTACAGAGCTTTTAAAATGAACCATGCTGCGAGTTACGGGCCGGAGACGCAAACCTGTAAACCATTCTTGCACACGTTGGATGTGCAGCTGCGAACATGATCAATTAGTCAAACCTTTAGTTACGGGTTTAGACGGAGCCAATAGCAAAAGAGATCGTCATCATTACGTCACTGAAAAATGGAGGCTAGATTTCAAAGCCTTACAGTGTTCAATTACGAGTTATGATCGGAACCACATTAAATAAATATGATATTTTAGTCCATGCAAGTTTATATGTTATATGTATTAACTTAACTTATATGTATTAAGCTTGAGAATGTTGTGCTATTAATTTTGATACCTAACATCACTTTCCCTTTAATTATAAGTACAGTAATGTGTGTATTTTTGCATTTACAGTGCTATGGATAGGACTTTAACCCCCTTGCGGGTCCTCTCTAGTACCCATTGGCTTTTTGGCTCCATTTGCGGGTTACAGGGTTGAACGCTAGTGTATCCTTAGCAATTTAATAGCGAATTTCGAACGTAACAGTTACAGGCTTGACAGATCAAAGAATTTGCGGCCGCGGAGTTCAGATTTCGACATCCCGTAGGGTCGTTAGCGTGTTGCTTTGCGGGGCCAATTTAATAGCTGTGGTTTTTGCGGGCTACGTTACAGGCCACGGTTTTACACATTGAGAGAATTTAATAGGGCTGTATGAATTTCCCTAAACAAGTTATGTTCATAGCTTACAAAGGTGATAATGTTGTTTGCTAACGTCAAAAGGCTATCAAAATAGATGTGATTTTTGTTTTAAGGACTGTGACAGTTTGTTCTTCCTTTATGTGTACTTTGATGTTAGGCCTCAGGATCTCGATTATGTACCTGGATCCCCAAGAGCATTTCTGTTAGCATTCAGTTTGTATAATGTTTAGTGTTCAGGTTGTGATCAGAACATACTAGGACATGACATTGGTATGGCAAGCCCTTTTAAAAAATACCAACATATCTAGTAATGTTATAATGTTTATAATCATGACCTGATTTAGTAGTGGTGATTTGGGTCATTGTATAATGTTTAAAAAATGTATGTGTGCTAAGAGGTAGGCCCTAAAATATGACACTGGCATACCCTGCTGGGTGTAATTGCATAAAAGGCAATTGCTCTTAATGACTGGATGTGATAGTAATTAATTTTAAATTACTAGAAGAGGAATCTGTTTCCTATATTTGTATGTGGTAAGCCATGCTTATTAGACTGATTTCATCTTGTATTTTCCCCTGCCTCCAGTTAGTAGAAAATAAGAAAAGTGAACTCTAACTCTCATGTTCCAAGAAAGGAGCAGAGCAGGTCAGCTAACAACAGTATCGTAAAACAGCAAAGCAAAGCTGGATAGTGAATTGCTCCAACTGGACCAAATGGATGTCCATGATAAACAAACAAGGAACATCATTAGACTTTTAGGCACCTGAAATTCAGTGGGGGGGATAGGGCCAAACCTCGACCTATGAATCAAACCCATGTGAATTAGTTCAAACAGGAAGGGGGAGATCAAAGAAGTTATTAAGCATTGTTTAACAGTTAGCCTGCCCAAGGGGGGATGTATTGTGGATGGGTTATTGTATTGTTTTACAAATATCTGTAAAGAAATAAAGTTAGTAAAGTAAGTGTCTGTCTGTTACACTAATTAAAATGGTGTGTACGCCTTCTTGATCCTAAGTACAAGGGGATAGGGATGACAAATCAGGGTTTATATTATTTTCAATAAGCCAGTAATTATTTGTATCCTGAAATTCTGCTGGTCCTAAAGCAAGGGCTGATCCTGTAAATCCTGGGTTTCAGATTCCAAGACTGGTAATCCTAAATTAGCATGCTGGGCGCTGAGATAACCCAATCTCTCACAATCCAGGGGTGTTCTTGTATCAGAAGGCAGGGTGAACATGGTCCACTCCATCTGGGTTGTGACACAAGATACTTGTCAATCACAATGTTACATCACCAAACATTAGTCATTACCGCCAACACATATACATACAATGTTTAATCACAGAATAGACTAAAAGTCAAACAGAAAAAAGTTAAATAACAATTCCTTATTCAAATTACTGTATTATATTTTTGTTTTGTATTTGTTTTTAATTATAAAATTGTGCCATGATTGCCAGATATACCCTATGCAATTTTTTTCCCCAGATATATGTATTTTGCTAGGAAAGAGAGAGTTGTTTTTTTTTTTTACATAAAGTTTCATAAAATAATTTTTTTTAGATTATAAAACAATGATTCTGGTAGTCTGATAATTGTATTATGCCACTGTAAATAATTAGTATTGTATTGCAAAAACTTTTAGTATGGCAAAAAACACCCTTTACATGTATTACCTATTTATGTAACTGAATGCAGTCCTGGTCACTTCCTTTTTTTTTTCTTAGGACTATCCCTATCTGTGAGTATAAATATGCTTCTTCTCAGGTAGATGGAAACATTGAAAAGCAGTTGAAGTTACCAAGATTTAATATATAGTTACATACAGTGCCTTGCAAAATTATTCACCCCCCTTGACTTTTTACCTATTTTGTTACATTACAGCCTTAAGTTCAATGTTTTGTTAATCTTAATTCTATATGATGGATCAGAACACAATAGTCTACATTGGTGAAGTGAAATGAGAAAAATGTATACATAAAACTACTTTTTAGAAATAGAAAACAGAAAATTGTCATGTGCGTATGTATTCACCCCCTTTGTTTTGAAGCCCATAAAAAGATCTGGTGTAACCAATTACCTTCAGAAGTCACATCATTAGTGAAATGATGTCCACCTGTGTGCAATCTAAGTGTCACATGATCTGTCATTACATATACACAGCTTTTTTGAAAGGTCCCAGAGGCTGCAACACCTAAGCAAGAAGCACCACTAACCAAACACTGCCATGAAGACCAAGGAACTCTCCAAACAAGTAACGGACAATGTTGTTGAGAAGTACAAGTCAGGGTTAGGTTATAAAAAAATATCCAAATCTTTGATGATCCCCAGGAGCATCATCAAATCTATCATAACCAAATGGAAAAAACATGGCACAACAGCAAACCTGCCAAGAGACGACTGCCCACCAAAACTCACAGACGGGGCAAGGAGAGCATTAATCAGAGAGGCAGCACAGAGACCTAAGGTAACCCTAGAGGAGCTGCAGAGTTCTACAGCAGAGACTGGAGTATCTGTACATAGGACTACAATAAGCCATACACTCCATAGAGTTGGGCTTTATGGCAGAGTGGCCAGAAGAAAGCCATTATTTTCAGCAAAAAGGCATGTGGGAGACTCCTAAAATGTATGGAGGAAGGTGCTCTGGTCTGATGAGACTAAAATTGAACTTTATGGCCATTAAAGAAAACAATATGTCTAGCGCAAACCCAACACATCACATAACCCAAAGAACACCATCCCCACAGTCAAACATGGTGGTGGCAGCATCATGCTGTGGGGAGTTTTTCAGCAGTCGGGACTGGGAAACTGGTCAGAGTTTAGGGAAAGATGGATTGTGCTACATACAGAGATATTCTTGAGCAAAACCTGTACCACTCTGTGCATGATTTGAGGCTAGGACGGAGGTTCACCTTCCAGCAGGACAATGACCCCAAACACACTGCTAAAGCAACACTTGAGTTGTTTAAGGGGAAACATGTAAATGTGTTGGAATGGCCTAGTCAAAGCCCAGACCTCACTCCAATAGGAAATTTGTGGTCAGACTGAAAGATTGCTGTTCATAAGCGCAAACCATCCAACTTGAAGGAGCTGGAGCAGTTTTGCAAGGAGGAATGGGCAAAAATCCCAGTGGTAAGATGTGGCAAGCTCATAGAGACTTAACCAAAGCGACTTGGAGCTGTGATTTCTACAAAAGGTGGCTCTACAAAGTATTGACTTTAGGGGGGTGAACAGTTATGCACATTGAACTTTTTCTGTTATTTTGTCCTATTTGTTGTTCAAAAGTTGTGGGCATGTTATGTAAATTAAATGATGGGCAAATCCTCAAACAATCCATGTTAATTCCAGGTTGTGAGGCAACAAAACATGAAAAATGCCAAGGGGGATGAATCCTTTTGCAAGGCATTGTATAAGTGACAAATTAAAGGTTTGTTAAACAGCTTAACGCACACAGAGCACGTCCGTGCCGGTTCCCCAAACACAAATCTAAAGGGTTTTTGAATTCCACAACTCCCAGTCCAGATTGGGTAGGTCAGGTGTATACCGCCATCTGTAGCTATGGAACGTTGACAGGGGTCTGGATACACTTACAATGTACCATCACAGTGGTCAAAAAGTGTTTCAACCTTCATGTGGATGTTTTTTTAGAGCTGATGTCACATATATGTTCTATACTACCATATATACTCGAGTATAAGCAGACCCGAGTATAAGCCGAGGGACTTATTTTACCACAAAATACTGGGAAAAATTAGTGACTTGAGTACAAGCTGAGGGTGGGAAATTTGCTGACCCCTGTGTCCCTCTTGTGCCCTCTTTGTCCCCCTCTTGTGTGCCCTCTATGCCCCTTTCCTTGTGTCCCCCCTCTCCCTCCCCTGTGTCTCTCCCTCACCTGTGCCTCTTCCCCTCCTCTCCCTCCCCTGTGTCTCTTCCCCTCCTCTCCTTCCCCTGTGTATCTCCCCCCACTCTCTCTTCCCTCTTCTCTTTCCCTCCCCTCCCTTATCAGCCTCCCCAACCCCCCTCCTCAACCCCTCTCCTCCTCATCTCTCCTCAACCCCCCTCCTCATCCTCTCTCCTTAACCCCCCTCCTCATTCCCATCCTCAACCCCCCTCCTCATCCTTAACCCCCCTCCTCAACCTCCCTCCTCAACCCCCCTCCTCATCCTCCCTCCTCACCTCTCTCCTCAACCCCACTCCTCAACCTCTCTCCTCAAATCCCTCCTCATCCTCAAACCCCCCTCCTCCCTCCTCAACCTCTCTCCTCAACCCCCTCCTCAACCCCACTCCTCATCCTCAATCCCCCTCCTCATCCTCAATCCCCCTCCTCAACCCCCCTCCTCATCCTCAACCTTCCTCCTCATCCTCAACACCCTTCCTCAACCTCTCTCCTCATCCTAAACCCCCCTCCTCATCCTCTCTCCTCATCCTTAACCCCCCTCCTCATCCTCTCTTCTCATCCTCAACCCCCCTCCTCATCCCCCCTCCTTATCCTCAACCCCCTCCTAATCCTAAACCCCCCTCCTCATCCTCAACCACCCTCCTCACTTTACCCCTCTAATTACCTCCCCCTCTCCCTTTCCCCCTCACTTATACCTTCAATTAGCAGCTGCTTCCTCCGTGCTCCTTCCGGCTGCAACAAGATCCGGCATATGCTAATGACTTGACATCACATTCGCGTCATTCATTAGCATTGGCCAGGTTCCCGACTCTGATGGAAGGTAAGTGAGGGGGAAAGGGAGAGGGGGAGGTAATTAGAGGGGTAAAGTGAGGAGGGGGGTTTAGGATGAGGAAGGGGGTTTAGGATGAGGAGGGGGGGTTGAGGATGGGGGGTTTAGGATGAGGAGGGGGGGTTGAGGATGAGGATGGGGGGTTGAGGTTGAGGAGGGGGGTTGAGGATGGGTGGATGAGGATGATAAGGGAGGGGAAGGGAAAGAGCCACGTGGCTGGAGAGAGACACGGGGGGGGAAGAGAGACACAGGGGTGGAGATACCCGGGGCGAAAGAGAGACACAGGGGTGTCGAGTATAAGCCAATGGGTCCCTTTTCAGCCTTAAAAAAAGGGCTGAAAAACTCGGCTTATACTTGAGTATATACGGTATTTAATAAATGTGATTTTACTGATGTGAATTATGTCCAAAGTCTGAGCTCCTCCACTCCTCAAATATCTCTCACTGTTGACAATGCCATCATCATTCCCACCTCACAGACCCAATGTCTGGGGGTTCTACTAGACCCTGCCCTCTCTTTCACTCCTCATATACAATCAATAATGAAATCTTGTATTTTTCAACTAAAAAATATCTCCAGAATACATCACTATCTTACACAAGACACAACTAAAATTCTAGTACATTTCTTCATCATATCTTGCCTTGACTACTGCAACTTACTCCTTGCTGCCTCTCCATCACCCATCTGTCTCCACTCCAATTCATATTGAATGCATCTGCTAGACTCATACAGACCAAAATCCACTATCAGGTTCCACAGTACCTCTCTGTCAGTCGCTCCACTGGCTTCGCATAGTGTCCAGAATAACATTTAAAATCTTGACCCTAACGTATAAAGCCCTCAACAATTGTGTTCCCTCTTATATGCTCTTGTCTCAAAATTCTCCCCCAACCATTCTTTTCGTTTGTTGGCCTTCTTCTTTTCTCTCAGTCGTTCATCACCATCCTCTCACTATCGTCTCACATCCTTTCTCGGTGCTGCACCAAATCTTGGAACTCCTTACCTGTGTCCATTAGTCTATCTTCCTGCTTTTTGAAACCTCACTAGAAACGCACCTGTTTAAAGAAACTTATCACATCCAGCCTTAATATGCACAATGCATCTATCACCCTCCTGTACTACACCCATACCCTTTATATTGTAATTTTGCAAGTTTTCAGTCTTGTAAGGTGCTTTGGGAAAAGCACTATGTACGTTTCTAAGACAAGGGCCCTCCATACTTTTGCAATGTGTTAATATTGGTTTTGACTTGTACTTAACCCCTGTATAGCGCTACAAAATATGTTGGCGCATTACAAATAAAGGATAATAATAATAATAAATGATAATGTCCATCTGTCCCTAAGGTATTTGCCCTTTTCTACTTTTTAAATCAATTGGCTATATATTGAGACATCTCTACAGAGACATTACAAACATAAGTACCAGCAGTGCCACCTACATCATATGGAATTTATAAATCAAAGGCAGTTTATTTTTGCAATATTCTACAAAAAGTCAATTACTAACTTTATACCTTTAAAACAGAGCACTGGAAGTATCAAATTATGGTGTCCCTTTAAATAAGATCCATTAAACTTGTTCTATTTAGTTTACATCTCCTCCCCTATCTCAAATCTTTCCTACTAATCTGAAGTGGTTTATTTCCTCTTGTCATTAACAACACACATCCAGTTAACAGTAACAGCATTCATTAATGTTTATGGTCATTAACTAAGATATAAATCCACTTAAGACTAGGGGAAAGTTTAGCTGTGGGAGGATAATAAACCAAACTGAAATAATCCACACTTTCAAACATAATAAATATAAAAATGGGAAGCAGGTGATTTATTTATTAGTTGAAGAAAACACCAAACAGTGAATTTATCACTAACAAGGAAGAGATTTGTGGAAAATAAATTAACTTGATTTTTTTTTAATTGTAAGAGAATAGAAAAGTGGTAGTAATTGTCAAGTACTTATGAAAAATGGATACGGCAGGGCTGCTTTGTATCTAAAGGTTTTTAGCAGACTGAGTGTTGTCCTGCGGAGTATATACCGTATTGGTCCGAATATAAGCCGCACCTTTTTTCCGATTTTTGAGCTTGCGAGTTACGGGTGCGGCTTATATTCGCGACCGTCAAAAAATCATTGCAGATTTGCGAACTTTGCTTGTAACGTGTGCGGCTTCTATTCACGAATGCAAAATTACTGCCGATTTGCGCAATTGCGAGTTAAGGGTTCCGATTTTTGTGCTTTAGACTGCGGTATTGAATAGTGATTTACGGTTTTAGTGATTCTAACATCCTGTAAAGCCTGTAACCTGCAAAAAAAGCTACAGTGCTAATTAGAAAGCCTGTTTCTTGCAATGGCTGATCACTTTGAGAGTCTTTTTCTCTCCAATTTTACGGGTGCGGCTTATATTTGAGTACTATCTTTTTTCAATTTTTTCCCCTTGAACTTTACGGGTGCGGCTTATATGCGTGTGCGGCTTATATTCGGACCAATACGGTATATCATGTATCATCCCTTAAATGCAACTTTAAATGTAAAATTATTTTAAATTTGTGCATAGAGTGAGCTCCGCTTACACTGGTTTCTTGACCCACAGACATTTTCCAAAAAATAACCTCCTGTGTCTCATATCTCTACCAATGCAACAACACCAGAGCGTCATGTTATCTAATCTGGATCTAGTCTCTCCCTCATCCACGCCATGTTGTTTGCACATGCATCTTTTGTGCTCATGCATACTATCTACTATTTTGCTGCTTTAAGTGAATGGCATCAACACCTGTCATTGACGCTCGCTGTAGCTCACACATAGGGCAGCCCACATGCCATTTGGTGCATATTGATGAGGCCAGCAATTGAGCACTGTTGCTTTGCCCCAGTGGTGCATTTAGGTGTTATCTGCACAATATTCCTGATCTGGTTTACTGTTGTGTCTTTCGGCTTGTTCCTGACTACTCTACCTTCGAGCTCCCTGAATGCTGGCTTTGACATATGGATTATTTTAACCTCTGGCTTCTGACCCTTGACATAGTCTAAATCCTCTCTGTTCGAGTACCTGACTTCTGGCACTGTTCTCCATCTCTGGCTCCCTTACCTTCTGGCTTACAATCTGACTTTCCTTATCCGTCTGTGCCTGTACCACGCTACATCCACTCCTATATCTATCAGTGACACACTGTTTTGAGCAGAAACACAAGAAAGGAGAGATTTGTTTTTCCTCTAAATTAATTTTAGGTGAAGGAATCAACAAACAATGGAAATACCTGTATATCCAAGTTCAAAAACTTTTAGCAATTTAATTCCATGTTTATCCCCCTTTTCTGGCAGCTATTGTTATACCATAGCAAATCATGGTAATATATGGTTATCACTGACTGCATGAATTCATAATGACATGAGATGTCATATAATATAGATCTTTAATAATACAGTGAGAAATCATCCACAGAAATAATGTAGTAAATATAGCAAATAGTACTTGTCAGCAAACATAGTCCTTGCTGGATTCATCACGACAACATTCAATTGCTGGTTTAATCCATTAGGGTGAATAAAGTCAAACATCCAAAACCAATTATTTTTGTAAGGCTTTCTCATATTCCCTCTATGGCGGTTTGATTAACTTGGTCACTTCACATATCTGTAAAGGACCACTGTTTGGGATTTAATAAGAAAAAATAAAAATAAACTTTTACTGTTCATTTAAACAATGAATTATGTTTTGAAATTATGTCCCATTATGAGCTCCAGATCTTTTCACCCTCTGAGTGATGTATTGTCTCTGAAGTAGTAGCCACCCATTGAAAGTACCAATTAGAATAATTTGAGACTCTGTAAAACATACATTAGTAGCAGGCTTTAATGTAATATGAGCTACTAGCAATGTACACAAATACACTTTCTAGTCGCCTCCCACTATCATACTGCAAGTAAGGTATGCCTTTTTGTTTCAATAAGTTTTATTGACAGATTCTGGCAGGTAACAGCATATAATATCAATTAAAGAACTTATATAAAATTATATTTATACACACCTATGACTTGTTAAAATGTATTATATCTGCGTTGGGTTTGCGGTAGCAAATCACACATAGTAGGTAATCTACAAATGTAAACATTCCCTGGGGGTGTTAATAACGTAACTGAATCTGCCAAAATCAGTTTTTTTTATTTATAAGTACAGTATCTAAAAAAAAAAATTTAACTAAAACAACAAAACTATGTTGAAGTGCCAGAAAAGAAAAGAAAAAGAAAGGGAACCGTGTGGGAATAGAATAAATCGGAAAATAATAAAGGAAAAGATTAAATCTAAAAAGGGAAATAAAAATCTCCTGTCTTAGTATGCGTTAATGGTATCAATCGGGGAAGGAGTGAACTCACCTCTGTCCGTCCTCCCAAGGTATGTCTTTTTGGAGTGCATTCCCCTCTGGGCAGCTCACACTCCAGAGACAATGCATCATTCACTTGGTGGAGAGATAAGGAGCTCATACTGCTTGGGTTATGATTAAAATAATAATTTATTGTTTGAGTGCACAGTAAAAGTATTATAAAGATTTTTTTTCTTATTAGCCTTACCTAACTATTCTTTAGATAGCCCTTTACAGTGGGAGGAAAAAGTATTTGACCCCCTGCTGATTTTGAATGTTTGTCCACTGACAAAGAAATGATCAGTCTATAATTTTAATGGTAGGTGTATTTTAACAGTGAGAGACAGAATAACAAAAAAAATAAAAAAAATAAAAAAGCATATCAAAAAAGTTTTAAATTGATTTGCAGGTCAATGAGGGAAATAAGTATTTGACCTCTTTGTCTTAGTACTTGGTGGCAAAACCCCTGTTGGCAATCATAGAGGTCAGACATTTCTTGTAGTTGGCCACCAGGTTTGCACATATCTCAGGAGGGGTTTTGTCCCACTCCTCTTTGTAGATCCTCTCCAAGTCATTAAGGTTTTGAGGCTAATGTTTGGCAACTCGAACCTTCAGCTCCCTCCACAGATTTTCCATGGGATTAAGGTCTGGAGACTGGCTAGTCCACTCCAGGACCTTAATGTGCTTCTTCTTGAGCCACTCCTTTGTTGCCTTGGCTGTGTGTTTTGGGTCATTGGCATGCTGGAATACCCATCCACGACCCATTTTCAATGCCGTGGCGGAGGTTCTCATCCAAGATTTGACGGTACATGGCCCAGTCCAGCAGAAAAACACCCCCAAAGCATAATGTTTCCATCTCCATGTTTGACGGTGGGAATGGTGTTCTTGGGGTTATAGGCAGCATTCCTCCTTTTCCAAAAACGGCAAGTTGAGTTGATGCCAAAGAGTTCAATTTTGGTATCATCTGACCACAACACTTTCACCCAGTTCTCCTCTGACTCATTCAGATGTTCATTAGCAGACCTCAGACAGGCCTGTACATGTGCTTTCTTGAGCATGGGGACCTTGCGGGCACTGCAGGATTTCAGTCCTTCACAGCGTAGTGTGTTACCAATTTTTCTTGGTGACTATGGTCCCAGATGCCTTGAGATCATTAACAAGATCCTCCCGTATAGTTCTGGGCTGATTCCTCACCGTTCTCATGATCATTGAAACTCCACGAGGTGAGATCTTGCATGGAGCATCAGAGTGAGGGAGACTGGCAGTTATTTTGTGTTTCTTCCATTTCTGAATAATCACACCAACTGTTGTCTTGTAGCCCATTCCAGCCTTGTGTAGGTCTACAATTTTGTCCCTGACATCCTTGGACAGCTATTTGGTCTTGACCATAGGGGAGAGTTTGGAATATGATTGATTGATTGCTTTTGTGGACAGATTTCTTTTTTACAGGTAACGAGCTGAGATTAGGAGCACTACCTTTAAGAGAGTGGTCCTAATCTCAGATCGTTACCTGTTTAAAAGACACCCCGGAGCCAGAAATCTTTCTGATTGATAGGGGATCAAATACTTATTTCCATCACTGACCTGCAAATCAATTTATAACTTTTTTGACATGCGTTTTTCTTGTTTTGTTTTTTTTGGTATTCTGTCTCTTGCTGTTAAAATACACCTACAATTAAAATTATAGACTGATCATTTTTTTGTCAAGTGGACGAACATTCAAAATCAGCAGGGAATCAAATACTCCCCCCCCCCCCACTGTATATGAACATTACAGTGTCCTTTAAGCTTGATTCCTATGGCATATAACATGTACAAATATACATATGAAAATGTATATACAATTTTTTTCCAGCTTTGCAATAGTATGCTTGTTAATTGTATTGAATATACAAAAAAAATTAATGTAATATATAAAGTGAAATTAAGAACATACCGTATTGGTCCGAATATAAGCCGCACCTTTTTTCCGATTTTTGAATTTGCAAGTTACAGGTGCGGCATATATTTGCAACCATAAAAAAAAAATCACTGCCGATTTTGTGAGCTTGCAAGTTACATGTGCGGCCTCAATTTGTGAACGTAAATTTACTGCCGATTTGCTCAATTGCATGTTAAGGGTGCCGATTTGCGTGCTGGAGACTGCGGTATTGTAGCAATTGACTAGCGATTTACGATTTTAGTGATTCTAACATCCTATAAGGCCTGTAACCTGCAAAAAAAAGTTACTGTACTAATTAGAAAGCCTGTTTCTTGCAATGGCTTATCACTTGAAGAGAGTCTTTCTCTCTCCAATTTTATGGGTGCGGCTTATATTTGAGTACTATGTTTTTTCTATTTTTTCCCCTTGAATTTTACAGGTGCGGCTTATATGTGGGTGCGACTTTTTTTTGGACCAATGCGGTAATTTTTTCTTCATTTTGATCTCCATTTTTATCAAAATAAATTATATTTCCCAAAGTTAAAGTAGTAATGGAATGGGACTTTTGAACAAGTTGATATGAAATATATGTCATGGACCCCTTTTTCTAGGCCTGGGTGTTGGCCCCTTGAAGAACTATAAAAGCACAGACTGCTTGGCTTCAGCAGTGGACTATCTGCATAAATACCTCCATTGTATTTATAATCTGCTCTGGACCATTGTTAGCAAATTAAGTTAATCCCATCCGCCATGTACACTATCTAAGGTCTGGACCACTCAGACACAGAGACGGCAGGATGTGTATTGGAGGTTAAGCCTATTGCTCTCATGAAGCTACTGCTAGACGCTATGTGGGGTCATCTCCTGTAATTGTCTGCCACACCCTCTAATTGTTACATTGTGTACAACCCTTCTGTGTCTAACTGCTATAAATACTGTTTGACTTTTCAAAATAAATCAGTTCACCTCTGGAGACATAAAGAAATCGTGTGTCTCTCCTGTTCTCCTGGATGGCTGCAGGGAGGTACTAGGAGACTCTGCTGGGGTAGGTTTGACTGTAACAAGCCCCCTAAAAAGAAGCAGATCTGGAGTCTTCTGGCAGCCTGGAAGTGCTGATTCCTGATGGAGAGACTCTGACTGATACAGAAGCCAGATATCAAGGTGCTGGTGCAACGGTCCTTGTGGGTAGTTAACCTGTGGTCTATAGCAAGCGGCTCTGGGCTTGTATAGCCCCTACTCTCAGATTGTCACAATATATGTAGATTTACATTTTGTTTTACCAATACAGGGAAAAAAATGGAAAAAAAGCACGAATAGATTGGAATAGCCATGGACAATTACAGCTAGATTTTGATTAGAACAAAAATGTATTTTGATGCCTCTTCTGAATCATACAGGCATCCATGATATATTGTTGGAAGTTGTGTGTGTCGGGGGCATTTATACTTCTTGACAGCAAACCTTGGGTTTATTGAACCTACTACTTCTGAGCCTGTGAAGAAGAAGGGGTGTGGTATCAATTTCAATCAGGTTTCCTTATTCCCTTCTCTTCAACATCTTCCTTCACTAATGCATAAATAAACACACCCAATTATTCACTATACTATTCCTCCAAAAGACCCATTCTTGGTCTACAAACTTATTCACTATATTCTTCCTCCAAACTTGCCTAACTTGTATTCAAGCTTATATCGTTTCTAGGGCTCAGCCGTTTGACATCATCACATCTGTTCCATTATGGTAGTCCAATTTTCAATCTGGACTACAAATCTCTTTATTGTTCCAATTTTTGCCATGCTATCTAATCCAATGTACACTCTAACACTTCAATCAAACATTTATATGAATCTGTAAATGTGCTCCTACCATTATGATTATTATTGCATTTGTATTTATGACATTGTATTTTCTTGTAGTAAGTATTATTCCTTGACTTATTACTCATATGAGCCATTTCTACATCTAATAAAAGGGATTCTTGGAGTACTTATTTTTAAACACATAACCTTGCTTCTACTTTTACCATAATGTGTTTATTTTCAACATCTAATTTTTTTGGTAAAATAAATTGATTTATTAAAACACTATGACATTCATTATTAAAAATACCTCTTTTATCACTTCATATTAGCTCTCATTCAGATCCCTTTTCCTTATTTCTAATCCTCCATCAGATCACTCAGTCTCCTATTTCCCTTACTCGGGAATTAGGGACATATTCCATTGTTTCTCCACCAAGTCTCTCCTCATATCTTCGAGTGAATCACTATTACACATAATCATGCTAGAAGCTTTACATGTCCTACACTGTCATCACCTTAGAGGTCTCATAATTCACCTCAAATTGGAAGTACTCATACTTCATCTCGAATCAGAGGTACCCATTTTTAGCCTCATGTCAAATGTACTTATATTTTTCACTCAAATCAGAGGTGATCATGTTTTCACTTCAAATATTTTCCACCTCAAATCAGAGGTGCTAGAAGGTACTGTTTCTCCACCAAGCCTCTCCCCTTTTTTTTCTGGTTAATCACTATTATCCATCCTCATGCTGGAGGCTTCAAATGTCATACCACTGTCATCACCTCAGAGGTCTCATAATAGGAATTACCCAGTGATCATGTTTTCACCTCAAATAAGTGGTGATGATGTTTCACCTCAAATTGTAGTACTAATATTTTTGCACCTCAAATCGGAGGTACCCTTTTATTTAAGAAATACACAATTAAGAGTTATCCACAGCCACCTCAAGGCAATTATTGTTTCCAGTGTCACATTTGGTCTCACTTTTGTTTCAAACAAGTTAGAGAAACAAAAATATTTGTGGTCTATTATTTAGCACCTCCGATTAACCTCTTTCTCTCTCTTTCCTTCAGACTATACTTTAGATAATCTTACTAAAATTATTCATCTTTCACTTGTACATTTCAGATTTTTCACTTCTACAAGATCAACAGTTAGCATCACTCGATCATTATTTTATTAATTTTCTAAATTTGAATCTCCACAATCATTAGCACATCAGATGTCTGAACACTCATCTTCGCTTTCAGAAAGCACACCCTTCATTATTTCTCACAAAAAATGATGATGCAGCAAGATATTTGCTTATTGCTCCTGGAAAATCCCTAAATTAATCAAATAACTAAACTCCAAAGGCATTCCTTTTCCCACAACAGCATGTAAAACAGAGCTGTATAGACTTCTGTTTCCAAACAATCCTAATAATCCTTCTACGTCCCAGCAGACATCCAAGCGTTCAGCCATCCATCAGATCTTCAAGCTTCTAGCTGACCCATTCCATCCACTTCCTCAGAACAATTTTATCCTGTCAATCCCCCACCACCAAAATTATTCCATCCTACTAAAAATCCCAAATAATATTAGAAAGGAAATACTAGAGGGGAAAGTTTTTAATCTATAGCGCTTCTCATATCTTCAAGCGTGTTGTCCTCCACTTGCACCATTTCTCAACGTGATATAGATGTCACAGTTATGTCCAAAGACTATCAACTAGCCAATAAACAATCACTAGCTGCAGCAGCCAAGGAGCAAATCAAGTTTAACCTGAACTGGACGCAACTAGACTTATTGTCAGTCCACTCTACATTCTTCAACCTTCTGGTCTTTATATGTGGAACTTAATCTAAAAAGCCAACATCCACCCTACTCCTTCCCCACGTGAATAAGCTAAGGTATGACAGACTAGATTGCCCCATTCATTACCTAGGTACATCCACTATTTGCAATAATTTTAATACCCAAGGGTGTCCGTTCAGCAGATTGTTGCTTATTACAAATTTGTACTAATTGTAAGAAAGCTCATTCAAGAGCTATATGCCCTTCAAACAATGCATGACTCACCAACATTATTACTGATACATTGGACAAACTTCTGGCTACATACCCATTACAAAATGTTACTACTTATTTAATCAATAACTTTTGATTCAGCCTTCATACAGGTCTCATTGCTATTCCTGCAGAATCTGTAAAATTCCCCAGCCTACAATCAGCTACTAGCAAACCTTTCATTGTCAAAAAGTCAAAGAGTTACTAAATGAAGAATTAGCAAAATATTACATAATTGGTCCATTCCTATTCCTCCCTTTCCAATATACAGAATCAATGTTATAGGCCTGGCTGCCAGGAAATACTCCAGAAAAAAAGAGGCTAATTTTTTTATCTGTCAGCCTCTCATAACAAAGCCATCCCAACATTAATTCACTTATTCCTGCAGAAGAACATTCTACAATCAACAATGTAATGCACCACATTTTACAAGCAGGTGCCTTTAAGTTAATTCCCCAAAACCCAGACCTTTAGCAATGATTAAAATGGGGAAAATACTATTATCTATTTATCACTATTATCTACTGTTTTTCAAATATACTTACTTTTGTGTCTCAGAGCAGTTCAAATAGCCACATGTCCTGCAGTCCTTCACAATACACACATGATTGAGCCTTTTCAAAAAAACATCAAGCCTTAATCTCTCCATATCGTCCCCTCATTGAATAATCCAACATGCACAGAAAAGACAGAAGGTCCCTCTCAAAAAATAGAATTTCTAGGAATCACTCTGAATTCAAATGTAATGCAAGCAAGTATTTCACCAGAAAAAAAACAAATCTAGAATCATTAATTTCACGAAAAAGTCAGTTTTACAATTGTTTGCGCATCATTTAGAATTACATGAGAAATAACATGTAAAATAAGGCTTGAACACATTTTGGACATATTAATTCATGAGACCACTTGGAAACCACACCTGTGACACTATAATGGGTTGTATTGTTCACATGATACATTTTTTTTTATAGAAAATAAGGCTAAATAAGGTTAAATATGTCATCATGATGTCACACTAAATGTAAATTTAAGGTGTTTTGTGCACCAATGTGTGAACCGTTGTTAAATAATGATAATATTAACATAAGATTTAACTTGGAATGTGTTAACTCTTGGCCATTATAATATCAACTAGAGACTTGCCAGTCAAAAATGACGGCAATAAAATTGTAAGGCTGGCAAAGCTGTTTGCCACACAATGTGAGTGTCTGACACACTTAACCTTTTTGTTATCTACAAAGAAGTACAACAATTGTAATAAATGTTTTTATTTTTTATTAAGTAATTATTAATTATTAATGTACATTAATAATTACGTAATAAATTAATAAATGTATTAGAAAGAGTTAAGCATACTAAAGATATATGCATACAGTGTAAACTATGCATTTTTTTAGTGCAGTGGAAAATATATATTTTTATTATTAATTAATAATTATTAAATTAATATACGTTAATAGTGAATCAATGTATTTGAAAAAGCAAACCATTTATTTCTTCATAAAATAAGTTAATATCAAAACCATTTTTTTATATAAATTGTTTTTAATTTGTATTAATAATTAATTAATCAATAAATTAATATACTTTATCTATTTATAAATATTAGCCAGCAATCAATATCCTGAAGAGCTAACAATCTCTTTGGATTTTCCGGCAGCAGAAAACGTCAAGTCAGACTGTCATTTCCTGAGGAGAAAGTGTCAGCAATGTGGCAAGTGTGTAGTATATATAGGCTACGTGCGCAAGACCACACCGTTGTTTTAGGTGGGAAAGCCGCCATTTCAGATTCGTAATGTTTTGATTTGCAAGTTAGTGCTGTAAAATGGCGGCAATATTATATGTCTTACGCTCCTAATAGTGTATTTTGTACCTCGTAAGTGCCTGGGTAAAAGTCAAATGTCCCTGTCTGTGTTTTGTGCGCTGTTAATTAATATCCCATATTATAATTGTCAAACTGTGAGTTGTCGTCATACTTCGCAAGGTCCGCATTTGTGGCCGGAACTGCATCCCTCGCGAGCTCGCAAAGCGTGACGACAACTCGCAGTTTGACAATTATAATATGCGATATTAATTAACATGAGATTATTGACATGAATAGGAGTACAGTAATCATATTCATGAAGATATCACTGTCAACCATTAATATATTGAAATAGATTATGCTGTTATCCATATGTTATTAATCCCTACATGCAGATGTGTACTGAATAGATTAATTTTACACATCCACCATATCTTCACACAGGATAGGTATACAGAAAGATGATTTGGACACTAAAAATACACAACATTTAATTAATAACATAAGAACCTAAATAACTAAAGATAAAATTAATACTTTCTTAAATTACCCTATTATTCCCCTTTATTTTTTAAAAAGGAATGACTGTTAATGTTATAAAACATTATATAAAATAGTTTCTGTATTTATAATTACAGAAATATAATTGTTAATTATTTGTATTTCGTTTTAATTACTATTATTAATATTTTTTAAGAATCTGATTGCTAAGTAAAGTAACGTATGTTAATGTCCTGAATCAGTAACCATTAGAAACACATGGACAAATTGACTACAATATAACAATAAAAGAGTTTATTATATACACTGAGCAGGGTCATAAATGTATCCGACTGTGCATTAATATCATATATGTGGTGTGCACGAATCCCAAGAGGACAAGAGGCTTGCTGGAAAATGGGAAAAAATCGAAAGCGTTAAAGGCAATACTGTATAATATTAATAATAATGCATAGCATCTACTAGAGTTACATGTGGTCAATACCCATTAATATTGATAGAAGACAAAGGTCATCAGCATTAATGTTTGTTAATTACATCAGACAAAAGTATCGGCTCTCATATTGTTAAGAGGATGACATGCTTAACTAACGCGTTTATTAATACTGGGTTTGATTAGCATAGTATTGTAGGACTATGCAAGTCCACAGCCATTTGTGCATTGGTACAATTTAAACCTAAGAACATCATGGATTTTAAAACGTGTGAGATCATTCTACAGGGGGATGTCATTGATGGAATGAAAGCCACTGTGTATATAGTTTACATTCTTTGGTAGCATTGCTTGCAGATGAACAAAATGCCTTAATGCATGTGAAATTTGTCTAAAATAAAAAAAAAGGTTAATCTGTAATGTAAATAATATTATTAAAATAGGGACTACACCATGGCATTCCCCAGTGACCATCAACTGGGGAAAGGTTAACTAGAACCATACTTGTCCACAGAGAAGAGGACTGTGGACTATGTGATAATGGGTAGCCACATAATTCCAAACAATCACCATAACATAGGCCATGGTCATCTACTCTGTAGACAGACATGAATATGTTATCATTTTGATCAATAGATTTTCACTGATGAGTGTTTTTGATAAGGTAAAATTATAGATGCAGACCATATCTCATCCTCTGCCCTCACTCCCCTTGCCACCACACTGCTTCTACTTCTAGGAGGTGTTGCAGGGGTGGCAAGACCCCTGGTGTGAGAGGCAGGAAGGGAGACAAGGACTGCCCATGCTACTGATGAGATGGGGAGAACTCCAGGGTGGAGGAGTTGGTGCTGGTGACCAGAGCATGCTGTGTAATATCAATGTATAGCTCAATGAGCTTGTTCTGGTTCTGCAAGCCTGGCCATCTAGCTCTCCATCTGGAGATTGGGGCATCTAATCTCCCTATAGTCACCTGTTGGTGCAGCCTAACGTGGTGATCTAGGAGGCTAGGGAGGTCTGTTCAGAGGAGATGCAATTCAAGAGGCCCAGCATCGCGTCCTCCTGCCTCTGCACATAGACCAGCATCTCCTCCAGTGCAGCCTCCAAAGCTGGCTGAGGGGACTGAGATCTGTCACAGGCTGTGCCTAGAATTTCTGTGGGAGGAGTGTGTAGTGGTGGCGGAGTGGGGAGCAGATTGGCAGTAGTGGTGGGCCTTGTAGTAAAGTGTCCCAGTAGGTGCTGGTGGTGGGAGAGGGTGGTGGTATTGGCATGCTCCAGTAAGAGGGCCCAGGTGGGAAGTCTATCTGAAGGAGGAGGAGCCAGTGGGATCAAATTCCACGTGTGCAGCGAATGGCCCAGCATGTTCCCCCACTGACCACATGAATTTACTTCTTCCTCCCTATATCCCAAGCCCTCGACACTCATCTGTGGCTCATCCTCCTCTTGCCACATATTCTCATGGGCAGGGGCATAATTGGGTTCTTCCTCTTTCTCAACTTGAGCCCGCCTCAGACTCCATGGAGGAAATGGACCTCCTGGATGCTGAAATGACAACAATAGTATATGAGTTAATCACATTATGTGATCATTTTATGACTGTGTGTTCCTATATATCTGACATCATGATGTTTAAAAAATGATTGCTTCCATTATTTGGCATTGTGTGGAGTTATCATTTAATACATATGACCATTGCTTTGTAGTATGAGCTTTGCTAGTTATGGCTCATATCAATATAATTAATCCTGCTGCAGTCTGCCCTCGGCAACTCATGCAAACATATACTCTGCTGAACATGATGTGCGGGGTATCATACTGTGACCATCTTTCAGCAATAGTTAGAAACATGCTGCTGAGAATGTTCCCTAATAGGCTAGTACACTACACTGCACATCTGCACTGCACATCCAGTTCTACAGAGTCTGTGTCTGCATATGCTGCAGTGGGCACACCACCCACACATGGGCTCTCTATTGGATGTTTACTCACTTTAAATATATTTTGTTATTGATACTCATTGGTAGGTGGTATCTCTTAGTATTTGACACACATTTCATGCTCATTTCATGCCCACCAAAGAAAGTGATATTTGTGCTTCATGAATTTGATTAGGGATAGATTATACATCACTTCCTAGTCAATTCCAGCTTAGGTATCCCTTTCATTGGTGGGATCCATTTACATGGGATGTGTTTTATGTATGTGGGTTTGGTGTACATGTGTGGATATTATGGTGTAAATTATATTCACCTTGTACCGTGTTGGGGTCCACCACCTGTAACTCTCGGTGCTCTTGCCGCCTCTGCCATCTTCTTCTTGATCTTGGCTTGGCTGTCATCATATCTGTGCTTGACAGACCTCAAATCCTTGTTAGCAAAACCTTGGGCTGACAATAGTGCTGTCACCTCACTCTAATCCTGGGCCCTCTGGCTATGCCTCACTTTTCTCCACCCTTTTTGGATAGTGGCGAGGGCACGGATCCCACAGAGGAGGACCATCATCTCACCTGGGTTATAGTTAGGGGCCCTGTGCATATGGTGCTGGTGATTCTGGCCTCCCTGATCTCTCCCTGTGGCCTGTCCCTCCCAACCACTTCCCCCAGGATCAGGCCTCCCCCTCTGTCCCTGCACTATGTGTGCCTTGCTCTTCGGGCGCATTCACATTTCTCCCTCCTTTAACCTCACTTAACGTCCCCCCCAAACTCCCACTGCTGACACTCTTAGACCCCCCTTCTCTCCACTTTCCACTCCTCTCCCTCCTCTATCCACTCCTCTCCCATGGCACCCTCACACTCCTCCTCCCTCCTCTCCCCTGCATCCATATTAATCCCAAAATTAAATATATAAGGATAGATGCAAATAAAATGCTATTTGTATGTGTATACGATTAAAAAGAAAGTTTTATGTATGTTTTAATGTAAGGGTATATGGTGGGTATTTGAAGTATGGGTGATGTGGCCCAGCTTTATATGGATATATTTGTCGGTATAACTATGTGTGTGCAAGTTATGTGTAATAAGAGTGCATATGTGTTCAATAAATTTAAGTGTAAGGTAATTATATTTAAAAATAGAAATAAGTATAATAAGTACAACTCCAACTTACTCTTTCTTCAAACATGTGAAGCTCCTTATCTCTTTATCTTTCAATCTCAAAAACAATCCAACTCCTAGACCTGCGTGTTCACTGGTAAAGCTATACAACACAGTCAGCATTTGGGTGGCAGATTCACACTTTTATAACCTGTTCCTGTCAATTAATGTAGTGTTATCTGTGTTCTATTGATTCATATGACTCAGTCTCAACAAGAAATTCAGTAAAATTGCTGTTATTGGTTTAATTTTACAAGCATCCCATAATCCTGACCCTTGTATTTTACTAACAAGACATGGGTTTATGACTTACGAGAGAACTACGTAATATTAAGGAAAAAACTCTTGCAGTTGAAAATGCGTATCTTTACCAGTTATGAGTGGGGAATTGAATAGACAATTTTGCGTACTCCATGTCTTTTTCTTTTTGGCCCTCTGTTAGCACGCAAACCTTACGCCATAATTTATGCCAAAGTTTACAATTCAGTCATTGCATATTAATTATATATACTTATGTTTTTGATACCTTAGCACCTACTACAAGTATTATGGCCTATGATCTGTATTTATGGGAGGGGCTTAAGGTTTAAACCAAAAACTCACCTGTGCACGTTCTTTTTGTCACATTCACCCACCCAATGCACCCTGTTTCAAAGCTTAAAAGTCCTCACATTACCCATCCTGGTTGGCCGTCTTAGTAGGCAAATCACACAACATAACTTATACCAAACCTTACAATTCGATAATTTCATATTAATTATGCTTGCTTACATTTTTGATAACTTTGTGCCGACTACAAATAATATTTAATGATACATATTTATAATTACATGCAAGCAGTCACTTTTTCAATAGATTATAAATATGAATTAGGCACTTTAAATGAATGTTGAAATCTTGTATTTCATGTTGTTGATATTAGTTTCTTGTAAAGAAGTACAATAAACAGATTTAAGGACCACTGAACAATTAAAAAATATGTATATGTTTGAAAACTTTATGTCTGACCAAGGGCATAATTAAAAAGGTAAAAGTCATAAAGCTAGTTTTTAATTAGAAAATTAAATACTTTTTGAAGCCTTTGCTGGCCCCTGGAGGCAGCCATGATCCTTTGGTGGAAGTTATGAGACGTGTTTATATTTCTGGAGTGCAATGCTTGTATTTCCTGATGCAAGGAGTCTGTTTCTGGACCTGGCAAAGATACTGGAGTGGGTTGCGAGTTCCTTCTCCAGTGACCATGATTTGACCAGCCCATCTTGGGTGACCCTGCATGGTATAGCTCACATCTTCATTGAGGTACACTAGCCCTCTTACCACGATAAGTTAGCATTCCAGAAGGGGGTACTCATATATAGATTCCTCCAAATGTTTGATTTCCCCCAAATGTTTTTATATCATGTTGAAATACTTTTTGAATTTTTTAAATGTGTATTTTTCACTGAGAACTAAAATAAAATAAAATCTGTGTTTACATTTGTAATAGACTGCACACTTGCTTTTGCATTCCTCAACCAATCAGGTTGCAGGGGTGTGTGTCCCATTCAAGTCAAGACTGCTTATATTTCCAGTTTGAAATGAAAATAACTTGTCATTTTTGTCCGTTTCCTATGGCAGAAAAATTCACGTTAGTGTTCTGAACTCTGGGACTGCCCATTTAGAGATCCTTTTATTAGAGATCACATAAATATTGTGAACTGATACATGCCTAGCTCCGATAAATATTTTTGTATCAGCCGTGCCAATAGTGAAAAAGCAACCTTAATAAAACTCAATCATTAACCACAATGTCGTAGCCAATTTGAAAGTTCCAACAGTAACACCATTCATATCAAAGAATATCACAGTACATGATACCATTATGGACTTTATACTAATGCATCAAACTGACATGTTAGTATACTTCAGCACACACCAGACCAAGAATTGGCTGGTTTTAGAGACAGGGACAGAAAAGGCACTATATGGTTTATTTTCATTCTTTATAGATCCCTATATGTCAGGGAGGAGGTCAGAGAGAGGAAAGGGTAGGTATGTGGAGGGGCAGAGACCTCGGAAGAGTTGGTGGAGAAGGAGGCCCAGTGGTATTGAGGAGTAGAAATGGCCACAAAAGTTAGATTTGCTAGAGGAAGGGGAGCAGGAGGTGTGGCAGCTGGGTTTTAGGGAGATGTTAACTAATATTTATTATTTTATACATTTATAATAAGAAAAAGCAGGGCCTATATGTACCCATTGACCTCACTGAACCAACTGCTAATGTCAGAGTTGGAAAAGAGGATCAGTGCACAAGTTGCACACCAGTATGTGGATGAAGAGGTCCATGCAAGAACACTGAGCCATAAGCTTGTCTGTCATATTTATTAACAACTTAGAAGTAGGACTGGAGAGTATTGTCTCCATTTGTGCTGATGACATGAAGTTGTGCAAGGTAATTAAATCAGAAAATTATGTACTTTCCCTCCAAAGGGATTTGCATAAATTAGAGAAATGGGCAATTACCGTATGTATGCGAGTATAAGCCGACCCGGCACCTATTTTACCACAAAATACTGGGAAAACTTAGTGACTCGAGTATAAGCCGAGGGTGGGAAAAGTGCTGCCCCCTGTGTCCCTCTTGTGCCCTCTGTGTCCCCCTCTTGTGTCTCCCCTCTCTCTCCCCTGTGTCTCTTCCCCCCTCTCCCTCCCCCGTGTCTCTCCCCCTCCTCTCCCTCCCCTGTGTCTCTTCCCCCTCTCCCTCCCCTGTGTCTCTTTCCCTCCCCCTCCCTTATCACCCTCCACAACCCCCTCCTCATCCCCCCTTCTCAACCCCCCTCCTCAACCCCCTCCTCATCCTCCCTCCTAAACCTCTCTCCTCAACCCCCCTCCTCATCCTCAACTTCCCTCCTCAACCCCCTGCTCATCCTCCCTCCTCATCCCCCCTCCTTAACCCCCCTCCTCATCCTCCACCACCCTCCACACTTTACCCCTCTAATTACCTCCCCCTCTCCTTTCCCCTCACTTACCTTCCCTCAGCAGCTGCTCCTCTGAGCTCCTTCCGGCTGTGTCGGGACCCGGCCAATGCTAATGATGTGACGCGCATGTGATGTCACGTCATTAGCATATGCCGGGTCCCAACGCAGCCGGGAGGGGCACGTAGGAGCAGCTGCTGATGGAAGGTAAATGAGGGGAAAGGGAGGGGGGGGGTAATTAGAGGGGTAAAGTGAGGAGGGGGTTGAGGATGAGGAGGGGGGTTTAGGATGAGAAGGGGGGGTTAGGATGAGGAGGGGGGTTGAGGATGAGGATGGAGAGTTGAAGATGAGGATGGGGAGTTGAGGATGAGGGGTTGAGGATGAGGATGGGGGGTTGAGGATGATAAGGGAGGGGGAGGGAAAGAGCCACGGGGGTGGAGAGAGAATGAGGGGGAAAAGAGAGACACAGGGGTGGAGAGACACAGGGGGAAAGAGAGACACGGGGGAAAGAGAGACACAGGGGTGGAGAGAAAAGGGTGACTCGAGTATAAGCCCAGGGCGCACTTTTCAGCCTTAAAAAAAAGGGCTGAAAAACTTGGCTTATACTCAAGTATATACGGTAAATGGCAGATGAGTTTTAATATGAATAAATGTAAGGTTATGCATCTGGGAAGGAATTCTGCCACTATACGAATGCCCAGTATGCCCTCATTTGGAATATGAAGTACAATTTTGGGCACCACTTCATAAAAAGGACATTTTAGAACTGGAAAAAGTACAGAGAAGGACAATAAAACTAATAAGGGCACTGGAGGGGCTAAGTTATGAAGAAAGACTAACCAAATTAAACTTATTTTCTTTAAAAAAAAGGTGTCTAAGAGGAGATATGATTACCTTACTGCATGGACAAAATAATGCAGACTAAATATGCTGCACGGATGCCACCATTTTTGTTTCTGTAGGTGGGAGGAAACATTTCTAAAATCATATTATAAATATGTGGCAACTGTTTTGTTTTCCATTAACTATGAGCACGCACTCCACACACATCCCCAATACACAAGCTCATAAAGAACAAATATTCATCTCACATTAAAGGCAAAATACTCATCTACACATAGATAAGAGGCCACATGCAAAATATTGTCCATGTAGTAAGTTAAAGGAAATGCTCAGTCATCTTGTAAAGGAAAAGACAAACAAAGTCCATATGGAAAAAAATTACGTCCAATCTTATTAGTAAGCTAAGTCATGCACAAATGAAAAACAACTTCACTTCTGTTTTTTAAGGGGAAACAATTGGAAATAGACAATATTGTGTTTACATAGATATAAATAAATTGATATCTATAAAAAGCGACAGTACTTAGCAGAAAAAAATGATTAAAATGTTTAACTGACCTGGGGGCTTGCTCCTATCAGCCAATGACCAATTATATAGATGTATGGGTCATAACATTCTGTCAAGGAAACCTACAGATGTACGTATGCTTTGTTAATTTCTTATTTGTTTCAATGGATTTTAAACATGTTTTACTTATATATAATATTTTTTCCATGCAAAACAGTACTACTCTGTAATGTTTAAGGCATGATTATGTTCTAGTTCCTTTTCACTGATTAAAATAGAAATTAGCAGCATAAATTTATGAGATATTATTACATTATTTTTTTTTTTAATGCTTTAGTGATCCATGGAGGCATCCACGACACTTTGGTGACAGTTATGTGAGAGTGGCTGGAAAGGTGTTAGAAGTTGGATTTCATAGATAAATCCATGCCAGAAAGCCAAATGTGGATTTAGCATCTAGTGTTTCTGATGAAGCAGGGAATGCATATGCGTAGGAAAGCATGCACACAAACACATGCACACAAACACATGCACACAAACACATAGATTTTATACACATGGAACTCATTCCCACAATATAATATGTTTAAAATTCAAATCTATGTTCATAAATGCTCAGAATTCCTTATAAAAACATGCCCACATTTTTATTTAGGATCACAGAGTGATATATATTAGTGACCAGGCACAATGTTTATGTCTATCTATCTATCTATCTATATATCTATCTATCTATCTATCTATCTATCGATATCTATCTATCTATTGATCTATCTATCTATCAATCTGTCTATATCTATCTATCTATATCTATCTATCTATCTCTATCTGTCTATCTATCTATCTATCTATCTATATATCTATCTATCTATCTATCTATCTATCTCTATCTATCTATCTATCTATCTATCTATCTATCTATCTATCTATCGATATCTATCTATCTATTGATCTATCTATCTATCAATCTGTCCATATCTATCTATCTATCTATCTATCTCTATCTATCTATCTATCTATCTATCTATCTATCTATCTATCAATCAATCTATCTGTCTATCTATTGATCTATCTGTCTATCTCTATCAATCTGTCTATCTATCTATCTATCTTTCTGTGTGTCTATCGACCTGTCTATCTATCTATCTATCTATCTATCTATCTATCTATCTATCTATCTATCTATCTATCTATCTATCTATCTTTCTGTGTATCTATCTATCTGTCTATCGACCTGTCTATCTATCTATCTATCTATCTATCTATCTATCTATCTATCTTTCTGTGTATCTATCTATCTGTCTATCTATCGATCTGTCTATCTATCTATCTATCTATCGATCTGTCTGTCTATCTATCTATCTATCTATCTATCTATCTATCTATCTATCTATCTCTATCTATCCATCTATTGATCTATCTATCGATCTGTCTGTCTATCTATCTATCTATCGATCTGTCTATCTATCTATCTATCTATCTTTCTGTGTATCTATCTATCTGTCTATCTGTCTGTCTATCTATCTCTATCTATCTATCTATTGATCTGTCTGTCTATCTATCTATCTATTGATCTGTCTGTCTATCTATCTATCTATCTATCTATCGATCTGTCTATCTATCTATCTTTCTGTGTATCTATCTATCTGTCTATCTGTCTTTCTATCTATCTCTATCTATCTATCTATCTATCTATCTATCTATTGATCTATCTGTCTATCTATCTATCGATCTGTCTATCTATCTATCTTTCTGTGTATCTATCTATCTGTCTTTCTATCTATCTATCTATCTATCTATCTATCTATCACTATCTATCTATCTATCTATCTATCGATCTGTCTATCTGTCTATCTATCTTTCTGTGTATCTACCTATCTATCTATCTATCTATCGATCTGTCTATCTGTCTATCTATCTATCTATCTATCTATCTATCTATCTATCTATCTGTCTATCTATCGATCGATCTATCTGTCTATCTATCTATCTTTCTGTGTATCTATCTATCCATCTATCTATCTATCTATCTATCTATCTATCTATCTATCTATCTATCTGTCTATCTGTCTATCTATCTATCTCTATCTATCTATCTGTCTATCTATCTCTATCTATCTATCTATCTATCTATCTATCGATCGATCTCTCTCTATCTATCTATCTATCTATTTATCGACCTGTCTATCTATCTATCTTTCTGTGTATCTATCTATTGATCTATCTATCTATCTATCTATCTATCTATCTATCTATCTATCGATCTATCTATCTGTCTATCGATCTATCTATCTGTCTATCTATCTTTCTGTGTATCTATCTATCTATCTGTCTCTCTATCTATCTATCGATCTATCTATCTATCTATCTATCTATCTATCTATCTATTTATCGATCTGTCTATCTATCTTTCGATCTATCTATCTATCTATCTATCTCTCTATCTATCTATCTATCTATCTATCTATCTATCTATCTATCTATTTATCGATCTGTCTATCTATCTATCTATCTATCTATCTATCTATCTATCTATCTATCTATCTATCTATCCTGTGTTGTACTTAAGTCCACTGGTTTGCTGTGGTCTGAGCAGTAACTGTGTTAATCCACCATCCACAAACAGACAGAGAAGATATCTCCATACTGATTGGCTAAAGAGCTGCTCCCCCATAACATAGCAGGGAGGAAGCAAGAAGGAGGACTGCAAACAATGTAAACATGAAATCTTCAAAATAAGATAACTTGGCAATAAAAAATAAAAGCTTTCATTTAAAAAAATTAAAAACTATTTTCACATATTTTAATTAGCTCTAAATGATGCAGAAGGACCATTTCCATCATATTTATGTTCCTTTAAAGACACTTGTTTGTGAAGAATGTAATTAACAGTATTAGCAGCCTTGTAAGCCTGGGGCATAAAAGCGTATTTTAGGAAAGCCAGAAAGAATTTTCTGTTTATGAGTAAAAAAAAACAATTTTGTGTTTATTGCATTACTTCCTGAGAGCTGGATCATGAAGATGTGTTTATTTACCAGCTGTTTGGGGGAATGAAAGAGGGAACAGCCAGAAGACTGTGTTAGATAATCGTACCTGAATGAAATTAATACAACACCATTTTCCCCCACATTGACCCAGAAACAGACTACGTGCATCAGGAAATACAAGCATTGCTCTCCAGAAATGTAACCTGCTCTCTCTCACACACAACTTCCACCAACATATCATGGATGCCTCTATTGTTCAGTAGAGGCATACAATATTTTGTTTATCAAAAAGTGGCATTATGACTTTTTGCCTGCTTAATTATGCTCTTAAAGTCAAAGTTTTTCACAGATATAAATGTTTCCATTGTACAATGGTCCTTTAAATAGTGATCACTGAAGCCCACTTCTAGAAAGCAAGAAGCCAATGGGAACAGAGGGCGACACCTGCTGGAGAGAAGGGATTACTACCACAAACAGTGACAATCGAGGCTTGCAATTAAAGGTATATGCAAGTGAGCTGGGTTATGAATGCATTGGATAGAGGAGAATTAGTAGTGTATGAAAACACTTTTTGCATGAAAACATCCCAAAATAAACATTACTTAGCTTACCTTGAAGTTAGCAAAATGTCCTATGTTTTTTGGCATTTGCATTTTATCGTGTACACCCCTAAAAAACTCCACTTCAGTTAGCATAACATTCAAATTCAGAGTCAGGATAATACATTGTATCATTCTTCACCTCAGTGGCTTCTGGCAGGTGCTCAGTACAAGAACTGCAACAGTTACTTCCTGTGTTTGGTACCAGAAAGGTCAAAATTTGTATCTTGCTGTATGTCCTGTGGGTACACTGCTGTATTTCCTGTGTGTACCCAGATTATGTAAGCATCCTGTGGGTGTGAACCACTGGATTTGACTTTTGTGCAAATAACTTTGTAAGTAAACTGAACTGTTCTATATAACACATTCTCATACACTACTAATTCTCCTCTATCAGATGCACTCATAACCCAGCTCACTTGCATATAGCTTTATTATTATTATTATTATTATTATTATTATTATTATCTTTATTTTTATTGTGCCAACATATTCCGTAGCGATGTACAGGGGTTGAGTACATGGCAAAAAACAAACTTAACACCTTGTAAAGAATGGAGGGCCCTGTTTTTGAGCATAAAATCAAATTAAAAACTCACAAACTTACAATCTAAGGGTTTAGGTGTGATACAGGAGGGTGACAAATGCAAGATGGCAGTGTGAAAGCAATTTGTTTAGTCAATTGGAGGGGTCTGTGTGTTGTACTGTAGATTGTGGTTGTTATTAAGCTGTGGAGTGTGCAGTGGTACATGTTAAGGCTGAAGGTGATAAGATTTTTTAAACAGGTGTGTTTTAGTGATTTTTTTAAAGGTTTTGAGGCAGGAAGATAATCTAATGGAGCGGGGCAAGGAGTTACAAATAGTAGGGGCAGCACGAGAAAAGTCTTGAAGATGGGAGTGAGAGGAGGTGATGAGAGAGGAGGAAAGAAGAAGGTCGTTAGCAGAACGAAGGGGCGGTTGGGAGAGTATTTTGAAACAAGAGCAGAGATATAAGGGGGTGCACTGTTGGCTTTATATGTTAGGGTCAAGATTATAAATATGATTTGGGAAGCTATGGGAAGCCAGTGGAGTGATTGACAGAGAGGAGCTGCAGACACTGATCGTTTGGTATTGAAGATGAGTCTAGCGGAGGCGTTCATTATGGATTGGAGGGGAGGCAGACGAGAGATGGGTAGGCCAGCAAGGAGGGAACTGCAGTAGTCGAGTCGGGTGCAGAGAGGTAGATCTGAGTATCATCTGTATAGAGATGATACTGAAATCCAAAGGATTTTATAAAGGTGCCAAGGGAGGAGGTGTAGATGGAGAAGAGGAGGAGGCCTAGGACAGAACCTTGGGGAACGCCAACAGACAGAGGGAGTGGTGAAGAAGAGGTGCCAGAGAAGGAGACGCTAAATGTACGATCGTTAAGATAGGATGTGAACCATAAAAGAGCTGTGTCCTGGATGCCAAAAGAGAGGAGAGTTTGGATTAGAAGAGGGTCGTCAACTGTATTGAAGGCAGCAGAGAGATCCAGGAGAATTACAGAATTTACAGATATCTATGAGACAGAAAATAAGTTATTTGAGTGGGTGGAGATATGGGGCAATAAATGGGATGAGTGAACACAGAGCATTTCTAATTTACAAATAAACAGTGATATATCATGACAATAGCTGTACAATCTAACAGAAATACGTCTATCTCAGCAATTATCATAACACAGATATTAATAATATGAAATAGTCCATTGTAGAGGTAGATATTGATCAGTACCTTTAGATATATATCTAAGTTTCCCTGTTTTTACATTTTTTTCGAATCTAATGCATGCTGCTTGTATCAGAAATGCACATTACATTGAGTAATTTTATACACATACAAACGTATTTTATTTAAAAATAAAACTTGTTTTCCACATCCTCAGAGCTGCCTTCAAATGCACAGTGTACCTACCAACTGAAACTTTGCATTTGGGTATGGATTTTAACCTTTTGCTAAGCTTCAAGCCAGAAGCAGCTTAATGCAGAGATCTACAGATCAGTGTCTGGCTCATTGTGTTTCCTTCTGCAATTGGATTACACATCGCATGAATCCTTCCTACACAAACTGCTATCCCTGTATTAAAATGTATTAGCTACCTGTGATTGGCCAAATAGAATTATGAATTGTATGCTAAATTTAGCAGAGATATCCCTAAAGATTTAGGGTGAGTTTGTTCATGTTTATTTTGGATTTTTTCATGCAAAAAAAATGTTTGCATACACTACTGGTTCTCCTCTATCAGATGCAATCATAATACAGGGAACGTAAATATGCATTTAAAGCAAAAGTATAATACAAGCTCTTACTATAGTAATTATAATATCAAAGCCATTTTTCCCTACAACAAATTGATAACTATATTTACTCACTTTTGTATTGTTCATTTGCTCATGTTTAGCAGTAAGCAATCTTTATTGTCTCACCCTGTTTCATTTCCCTCTCTCTTAGTGTGTCATTGTCTGATGCATTGTCTATTTATGAGGCTTAGCAGGTTTCCTTTTGTTCTAGCACATTTTGAATAGTTCATAATGAATGACTCCAAAAGCTTATCATTCCTGTAAGAAAGGAAAGCTGACAGTCATCACTTGTAAACAATACAGCAGATTATGCCACTTGGGAGGAGGAGGATGTAACAGAAAGTAGCACTCAAATATATTACTCCTAAAGATAAACAAACGAACAATAAAATGTTTAACCTTTTTTGGATGGTGCAGATATAGCATTAAAGGATCACTATAATGTGTTAAAGGATCACTCAAGTGTTTTATAAAGGGCCCTCTAAAGAATAGATAGGTATGGATTGATAAGAAAATAACACCTTTATTAAACTTTTACTGTGCCTTTCCTTTCAAAAATGAGTTCATTTTTTTAAATGATGTCTCAAGATCTTTCCATCCTCTGAATGATTTTTGAGTCTGGAGTGGGAGTTGCCCAGTGGGAAGTACCAAATTGAACACCTTTTGAGACCATTCTGTAAAACACACATAAGTAGCAGGCAGTAGTGTAACAAATATACAGCCTTATTAAATTGCGATTCGGTAAATTTAAAAGGGCTCTATTTAAGCACATAGCATATTTTATTTACAGAAGTTTTTAGTTAGTGAAGACCCTGCTTTTGGATAGAAGTTCACTAAATAAAATATGCTATGTGCTTAAATAGGGCCCTTTTAAATTTACAGAATCGCAATTTAATAAGGCTGATAATTTCTAGTTGCCTCCTGCTATCATACTGCAAGTACCCTATGGCTGTTTGGAATGCATTCCCCACTGGGTGGCTCCCACTCTAGAAACAATACATCATTCAGAGTTTGAAGAGATAAAAAGCTCATATTGCCCGGGGTATAATTAAAAAATAGTAATTGTTTAAAAGTTTAATAAAGTTTTTTTCTTATCAAGCCGCACCTAAACATTCTTTAGAAAGTACTTTAGAAGACAACTAAAGTGGCCCTTTAATGTTTTATTATAAATACTCTTCTTTCAGATTGAAAGGAGCTTCTATTGCAGTGTCTATTTAATGCTTCAAAATATCCTGTGGTTACAGTGGATCAAATGATCCTGTGGATCAAATGCAGTGCAACATTGACTCACTTTCTCCCCTACTTTGGGATTAAGGGACCACGGTTGTTCCATATTTAATTTACAACTATTTTGATGAACTTTGTTATCTTTCATGTGCAATTATGCTGTTCTGGAATCTATCACTTTGGTTTCTGCTGATGAACATCCTGAGGTAGGAGGAGATTTTGAAAGTACAGGGATTTTCTAACTGCACATAGGCAAATATGACAGCTAAAACTGTCAATGCTGTCAGAAGGACTAATACAAAGCTCATTAGTTTACACACAACTGATAAAAGAAAAAGGAGCCACGCTGTAAAGAACGGTTGAATATAAGATATAGATATATAAAAAAATAATTTCTTATTTTTGGTGATTTCTAAAATAATTTTGATTGTTTCACAGCAGTACTTTAATCTCTGTAATGACAATTTCCACATATATTTAAAAGGCTTAAACTTAATTGACAGTGTTGATCTGCACAGTAATCTTGATGTAAAGAAAGTGCCCTTAGATAAAATGACTTAGGCACTGCACACGTTCATATTGAAGACTGTGTATTTCAGTACCAAGATGTTCAACCCATTATTTACAAAGAGTAGGGAAGGGTAGTGGCATAGGATGAAGGCTGACACCCTGTATTTATTCACCAAATAGAGCACAGTTGGATTACTACATTATTATTATTATTATTATTATTATTATTATTATTATTGTTGTTGTTGTTGTTGTTGTTGATAATAATAATATTGTTGCAGATTAGCAATCCTACATCATGTGGAAAAACTCAATATGGGACATAGTCAAAAAATAGATTTACTACATCTTGTCTCAATATCATCTTGGCTACAGAAGCATCATAGGACACAGCTAATAACAAGCACTGCATTCAGAGTCCACACACTAAAGTGATGGAATAAGAAGCAATTCTCATTATCCTCCAGCTCCATGCAACCTATAAAGCAACACCATATTTAATCATGCTTCATGACAGAAGTGATTGAGTCATATGATGCATCTCTCTGGCTAAAGACTTTTTTCAATTTCAGAGTTTCAGTATGATGTAAAGTGCTCTCCAGAACCATTAGCACACTTGATAATGATGACCAACATAGGTTTTTAGCATTCTCCATGTAAAATGTAAAAATTACTTTTATAATGTTTTATGCTGTTTATCAGCTTGATCTTACACTGAAAGTTGTGAAAAGAATCTAACCTTTGAGTGAGGCAAAATACCCTTAAACAACAGAACAAGAGGTCACACCACCCTGAAGCCATGCAGGGTTGGGCCTGGTCAGTACTTGGATGAGAGACCAGGTAGGAATACCAGTAGCTGTATGCTGTGGCCCACTGGAGAAGGAACTGGCAACCCACTGCAGTATATCTGCCATGAATACCAAGTGGATCAGCATGGTGTGTCGGGGTCCATAAGGTCACGGAGGGTCAGAGTATGATTGCAGAAGAGTAAAGGAGGGAGGGCTACATGAAAGGTGCTAATCAGACACTATGTCTGTGAAAGAGATATACAATATTCCCCTTGACAGAGGAACACTAGTTCATGACATTAATGTGTGAATTTCCCTCTCCCTTGTCAAATGGGGATGAAAAGGCCTAGAAATTGAGAGACAGTCATGAAACAAAGGGGGAAGGTGCCAGTTCAATCTTATTAATCACATTTTAATAAAACTGTAATTGTGACATAATGTATAACCCCCTGTATATCTCTATACCAGGATAAGCATGGGTGCAATGCTATTACCTATTAGGTAATATTTCTGAGTAGTAAATATGATTTAATCATATTGCTGAGTGGTATTTCCCTAGGATGAGATATCAGCATGTTTAGACTTAAAATGCAGGATTCCCCTTGGGGTCCTAATAAAATATTTTATGTGGAGCTCACAGAGAAGGGGGCCCAAATTGGGGGGTACTTGGTTACCCAGAGAAGGGAATCCTAACTTATCTGCTAGCTCCAGCTAGGCAAGATGTACAGGAGGCGATAGCAGGACAAGCAGAAAACATAACTTTGCCCCAGAAAAGCACAGCTGATGTCTACCCTTGCACCATACCAAGAACTATTTTCCATTAGTCCTGGGTGTACCCCTTTAGCTGTGCACAAGGTCCTCACAGAAGGTTGTCTGTCCTTAAAGCACCCTTCCTACCGAGTCACAGAGGCTGTGAGGCAAAGTATTTTGGATGAATTGAAGTAGATGATGAGATTGGTATGATTGAGCGTTCTAGTATTCCCTGAGCTTCCCCAGTAGTATTGGTACCAAGAAAGATGGAGCCACACGCTCAATGATAGGACTACAACTGACGCTTACCCAATTCAATGCATGGATGAGTTGTTGGACCGGTTACGTACTGCTACGTACCTAACCACCCTGGATCTCTCCAAGGGGTATTGGCAGATTCAGCTAAGAAGAAGTCAGCATTCCTAACCACATTTGGCTTTACCAATTCAAAGTAATGCCATTTTGGATGAAGAATGGCCCTTTTACATTCCAGAGGTTAGTGGATAAACTGTTGCAGGGGTTCCAGTGCTTTGCTCAGGTCTACTTAGAAGGATGCAGTGGACACTTAGGTGTGAATGGGGAAACATGCTGGGCATATGGAGAGTCTCATGCATCAGAGACTGAGTGTGTACACTCCTGATCTGATCAGATACCCCCTTGTGAGACCAGGATCAAAGAGTCAATTGGCATGGATGGTAATTTCCCAGACCAAGTGGGGTGAGTAGGAGGGCATGACATCACTGATGGACAGGCCTCCTCACATAGTCAGTGTGGGGACTGATGAAGAATGAATTGGTTGTGTTTAAAACTTGATATGCATCAATAAAGAGTAGTCAGTTTAAACATACATAATTGATGTGTGTGTGTTTTGTTCTGAGGGAATAATAATCCATATTACTGGGGTTATTGCTGTGGAATCTGCATTGGACTTTGTTACAATCTGTAACATTTGCTGGGTGGCTATACTGATTCCTGTGGTTTGGATTCTTTGGTGGCAGTAAGCTGTTTCTGCTATCACGGATGCTTGATCTAGGTTCTAATCAAGCCCAACTGAATGAGTAGGTTTTCACAGTAATCCTTAGCTGAAACAAGAAAAACAAGAAATAACACTATAGAGTAACATTATTTAACAAAAACTAGTAGACATTTTATGTAAATGCTATTACCACAGTTTAAATGTGAAGATAATCACAAGTTGTTGTACCCAAACATTTACATTTTGAAACTCCACAAATAATGATTATTTGGATTCCCCAGCCACATATGTCACCTTTTCTCAGGGTATGAATGTTTGTTGAATATTCCAATTGAGCCTGATCTGGTGCATTTGTGGGCAATGCACGGCCTTGTGCCCACATACATCTCACTTCTATTCTCTACAGTCAAAAATTATGCTTTTATTCCAGAGTACACACTTCATTCCTCACCCAGTAACCAGCTAGTTACTCAGTCTTGCCCTATGAAACTCTTCTCATTATCTATTGCTCTATGTCCCTTGTCATGTTCAGGAGGGCCCTATGATATGCTAATATTATATAAAAGTTACTTAATTCACTTGTGGGACAAAGGGTTACGTTTTTCTAATTTATATGGTCCCTCAGCCAGGCATACACTCTCTGGCCTCAGAGAGTCGTAAAAGTTGATAAGCCCATCGGATAGAAAACTCCTACCATTCCTTACAGCAAAGCAAAACCAAGGGGGTTTGACTTTAGAACTGGGGGGTGGTTTATTTTGTGATTTCTGTAAACATCAAACAAGAATAAACAGTCAGTCTGAGTTGGAGATTCTAATAAGCAGATGTGGGGGGTTTATAAGCTAATGATTGGGTGAGAAGGTCACAGTAGAAAGATCAGACCCCTGAACTGGGGAGGAAGGGGCTGGCAACTGTAGTAATGGGTGCATTTGGCTATAGAACTGGGGAATTGTGTTTTGTGATATCTGAAAAATGTGTCTGAAGCAATAATAAAGAGTTAGTCTGCTTGTACTAATCAAGGGTACTGGTGTTGTTATTGTGTCTTAACCATTGCTGGTGATGCTGAGATCTTGAACACAAAAAAGTCACGACCCAGAGAGAGGAAATTGGGGTGCGCAGGGTTCCCCAAAACGTAGGGTCGTAACACCCCTGAATTCTCCATTTTTTTATGATCCTTTGATGACTCAAGCATCATGTATGCATTACTACAAAAAATGAACTGTCCATAAAAAGGAGGGATCTTTGATTGGTATGAAACTTTGACACCAAGGATTCAATCTATCCATTCTCTCAGATTACTTCAGTTGCTTTGTTAGATATGTGAGGCTCCAAACAAGCTCAACGTCTTTTCATAGGTTAGAGGTGTGCAAGAGTTGTTGGCCTTATACCCATACTGCCATTACTTTCTTTCTTGCAGACTATTTTTATATACTCTAAACAATAATAGCCACCAACATAATAAATTACAAGATAACAGTTGTCTACGTTTTGATGCTGCAGTAGCTTTGGACTTGATCTCCTTCAAGTCCAACTAAAATGTAAAAACACTGTGTCAAGTTCCATATTTGAACCACGAGGTGGCAGTGTGTACATGAATCAAGCCCTTTCATGTTTTACATATAATAGATGTGGCTTGTTGGAATAACTTGCTTTGATCATAGGCAAATTGTTTTATTTAAATACAAACATTAATTTGAACTACAGACAACTAGTCTTTACCAGATATTTTTTACCAGGTTTACTGACACAACCAGTAAACCATTTCATGTTGATGGCTTACATAGATAATAATGTGGTTTGTTTCTTTCACACTTTACACACATGTTATGTGCTCATTTAAATTGAAAGAAACCCTGGATATACCATTATCAGTTGAATTAGGTCACAGTAGACGTACCCCATCTCCCCCATGCCCTAGCCAGCTATGAGAATTGTAAAATCTTCAGACACAAGTAAAGTCTTCTAAATGTAACATTTTCTCTAAAAATTATACCATCCTCATGGTTTTCATAGCTATCAATGTAGGCTGCTTGTTACATACAGTACTTTACAAATATGTGAACATTTTCTTAAACTACATTGGCCCTCCAAGGACACTTATATTGTTACACAATTTGGACTGTTAGGCAGTGTTACCAGCATTCTGTATGAGGCGTAAACTAAACTGCTGCATACACTGAAGAAAGCAGAGGTTAATTAATCTCTCTCTCGCTTCCTATGCATACTTGGTTATGCAACCTTCCTGTGAGTGTGCAAAGCTGGATTTTACTTTCCTGCGTATAACTTTGTAAGTACACTGAACTTATCTATATAAGACATATTTTTCTGATCACTTCCTGTTTCTTACCAAATATTTGAAACCCAGGAAACTTAAATATACCTTTAAACATGGGACTTTCCTTTGAGAGGGACATCTGTCAGGCTAAGATGGTAAGGGGGAATTACATCTCATAAGAAAGATTACCCCTCCAAATGAGTGCCTGTTGGGAGGTATGCTTATCTACCATTTCAACAACAGTTGTAAAGGCTCATATGTATAGTTTTTTCTAATATAATCAGAGAAAGTGCCAAGTTTAAAAAGTGCAGATTTAAAATGCAATTTCTCATTAGCCACTGTATTGAAAACATTTATAAATAATATAGAAATGTGAGTATGAAGTTTTGATAAAATGTAGCTTCTTGGGATGGGAACTCCTCCTGGCTTTTATATAAGAGAAGGCTGTGTGATTGGTGGTGGGATGTCCTATGTCAGTTGTAAAAAGGCCCATGTTGTCTGGCCATGTAATTTAGCCAATACAATTAAACCTTAAGCATATGCCAGATAACAGAGACACGACAGGAGGTGCATAGTGGAGGAGTTCTCTGTCCTATACAGCCACTCATTTAGATGATTATGGCCAGAGTAGTTTTGGAAAAATGTAATCTTTTTTTAAAATTTTCAAGCAAGTTGCAAGCTTGAAAAGAAATGGGCTTGAAAAAAAATGGCGCTGGCTAAACCCGCGAGACCTGCAATAGGCCCACAAGGTAGAGGGGGGGGGGGGGGGGGGGGTACAGGTGATGGTCGCAATGGGGGCAGGGGGAAAGGCAGGGAAGCCTGTAATTGAGGTTGCAAGGTAATTTGCTATTCAATTGTCGTCTTTTTGCAGGCTCCAAACGGCTTCCGAGTTACAGGCTTGAAAAAAAATGGCGATGGTTAAACCCTTAACTAACAGCCTGGCCCGCAAATCGCTATTCAATTGCTCAATGTCCCCATCCTACAAATGTTTTCACAACCGTAAATGGCAAATGACACAGAGGGAGAGGGTGGCAAAGAGAGACTAAGGGGAGGGAGGGGTGAAAGAGACACAGGGGAAGAAGACATGGGGAAAGAAATACAGGGGAGGGAGAGGAGGAGGGGGGACAAAGAGACACAGAGGAAGGAGTGGGGGAAAGAGACATAGGGGTGAGAGAGGGGGGAAAAGAGACACAGGAGGGAGAGGGAAAAGAGACACAGGGGAGTTAGTGGGGGGAAAGAGACAAAGGGGTTAGAGAGGGGGAAAGAGATACAGGGGAGGGAGAGCAGTGTAAAGAGATCCTGGGGAGGGGGGGAGACACAGGGGAGGGAGAGCGCAGCAAAGAAACACAGGGGAAGGAGTGGGGGAAAGAGACACCGGGGTGAGAGAGGGGGAAAAGAGATACAGGGGAGGGAGAGTAGAGCAAAGAGACACAGGGGAGGGAGAGGGGGGAAAGAGACACAGGGAAGGGAAAGCGGAGCAAAGAGACACAGGGGAGAGAGAGGGGGGAAAGAGACACAGGGAAGGGAGAGCAGAGCAAAGAGACACAGGCGAGGGAGAGGGTGGAAAGCGACACAGGACAGGGAGAGGGGGCAAAGAGACATAGTGAAGGGAGAGAGGGGGAAGAGACACAGGGGAGGAAGAGACACAGGGGAGGGAGAGAGAAGAGACACAGGGGAGGGAGAGCGGGGCAAAGAGACACAGGGGAGGGGGGGAAGAGACACAAATACAATGTGAACCTTGCCTTGTGTTATGCTGTCATTTTTGACGGGCAAGTGACTAGTGTGGAATATATTTGTTATCACCTAAGCATGGGAGGGGAGAAGTTGCATAGTGCATCATTGATTGTGGCAACAAATTCCACCTATCCTACCTCTCCACGTCCCCTTCTTTAGAAAAAATAGCACATCACCTCAGGCCCCAAAAAAACTTGAAGTGTTGAGGATATCCGATATGAAAGTCAAGAGAATCTGCAAAAAGTAAGATTTTCTGTAAACATGTATTTATTCCCATGGGTTACATTACTTATGTTTGCTAGATAATTCACGTTTACATTTAACAATTTGTTTTTACAAATCTGCACTTTGTAACATATTGTTAGCAGTCCTATAATTGAGGAGAAGTCCTATCTGCCCCTTTGAGAGAGCCCAGAGGTCCATTAACTGACAGATATTTTTGGGATATGAAAGTCTTCATATCACTGCAGCATATGCAGGCAGAGACTCTGTAAGGTTGGATGTACAGTGTAGTGTCCTACCATATCAGGGGCAACATCTTAGCAGCATGTTGCTACATGTTTTCTAAGACATAGTCTCTGATAGGCTCGGACAATACACTGCACATCCACCCTACAAAGTCTGTAGATTAGGGGGCCCTCATTCACCCTCCCCCACCTCAGCCTTACCGGTCATGGCCCCTCTGAGCCTCTGTGGCCACACAACCACCAGACGGAATTTGGTCTATGCCTGTTTAAAAAAAGAGCATTTCTACTGAAGTTCCAAGAGGTGGCAGTGTTGAGTTTAACACATTGCAGATGTGTATCAGGGAAGAGGTGAGAAAGAGCAAGGGCTGGGTGACAGCAACGTACAGGGGGGACGGGTTCTGTGAGGGTAGCAAAGGAGATAGGGATGGGTGCTATCTGAGGTAGGCGCTTAAAGGGGTTGGGTGATGTGTGGCGATGAGTGCTGAGAAGGGATGACAGCTGACAAGGACTGTGTGCTCTATAGAGATGGATGCTAAGAGGGGTGGGTGTTGAGAGGAACTGAGTGCTATCTGAAGATGGCTTTTGAGAGCTGTGGTGCAGGCAGAGGAGCTTCATGCAGAGCGGTTGAACATGTCCTCTGCAAATGGACACTTGACAGTAGAACTCAGTGGCAGAGTATGACACCACAAAGTAACCCTCAAGCTACAGTCTAAGATGGAATGCCCCAAGATATGATCAGACTTATTTAAATATAAGATTGTCCCAAAAAATGATTTTATGTTTCTGACTTGCATACCTGCTATGTAATTATTTTGGTACATACTTCACCAAACTACAGCAGTCCTTTACCATATTATAGTGAAATAGCTTGTTTTCATTATTGAATACATTTATTTTGTGATGACACTTAGGAGCCAGACAGGCTGTTGTTTCCAGGTGATCTGTTCCTTCCTCCCATAATGACAGCATGTAATATAATTGATTGCCAGCATGGGCCCCCTCTCTAGGATGGGCCACTTGCAACAGTATTACCTCTACCCCTATGTCAACTGCCCTGCACACAGCTTCCACCAATGTATAATGGATATCTTCAGGGTCCAGCAGAGGCATTAACATTTTTTTCTTCTAACAAAAGCTAGCTTTATGACTTTTTCACTGTTTAATTAGGTATTAGACAGAAAGGTTTCAGACATATTCACCAAAATAACAGGAACACAGGGCACACTGAGCACAAACCTAAGATTTGGACTTACATACATCTTGTAACGAGATATTCAGAAAAAAAACTGACTTTGGGACTCCTCTGAACTCCACAAGCAACCCTGCTATTTGGGACCTTAACATGTGTAATTGCATATATCAAAGGCTATCAAAATGGACATGAGATGTGTTTTAAGTATTGTGTTTTAAGCATATGCTGCTGTATCAAACAGCTTTGAGCAAAGCTAGGGTTGGATTATACACAAGCCAGGAATCCCACCCACATACAGCCATTTCTAGGTTACTGCCTCTCCTCAGCGTGTCCCTGCCAGGGTTCCCATAACTCTTTGCAAAACTGTTCCTGCTCCTTCAAGTTGGATGGTTTGCGCTTGTGAACAGCAATCTTTAAGTCTGACCACAGATTTTCTATTGGATTGAGGTCTGGGCTTTGACTAGGCCATTCCAACACATTTACATGTTTCCCCTTAAACCAATCAAGTGTTGCTTTAGCAGTGTGTTTGGGGTCATTGTCCTGCTGGAAGGTGAACCTCCGTCCTAGCCTCAAATCACACACAGCGTGGTGCAGGTTTTGCTCAAGAATATCCCTGTATTTAGCACCATCTACCTTTCCCTCTACTCTGACCAGTTTCCCAGTGCCGGCTGCTGAAAAACATCCCCACAGCATGATGCTGCCACCACCATGTTTCACTGTGGGGATGGTGTTCTTTGTGTGATATGATGTGTTGGGTTTTCACCAGACATAGCGTTTTCTTTGATGGCTGAAAAGTAACTTTTAGTCCCATCAGACCAGAGCACCTTCCTCCATACATTTTGGGAGTCTCCCACATGCCTTTTCGCAAACTCAAAACGTGCCATTTTGTTTTTTGCTGAAAGTAATGGCTTTCTTCTGGCCACTCTGCCATAAAGCCCAACACTATGGAGCGTACGGATTTTTGTTGTCCTATGTACAGATATGCAAGTCTCTGCTGTGGAACTCTGCAGCTCCTCCAGGGTTACCTTAGGTCTCTGTGCTGCCTCTCTGATTAATGCCCTCCTTGCCCGGTCCGTGAGTTTTGGTGGGCGGCCGTCTCTTGGTAGGCTTGCTGTTGATGTTCTTTCCATTTGGTTATGATAGATTTGATGGTGCTCCTGGGGATCATCAAAGAATTGGATATTTTTTTATAACCTAACCCTGACTTGTACTTCTCAACAACATTGTCCCTTGTCTACTTGTTTGGAGAGTTCCTTGGTCTTCATGGCAGTGTTTGGTTAGTGGTGCCTCTTGCTTAGGTGTTTTAGCCTCTGGGGCCTTTCAAAAAGGTGTATATATGTTATGATAGATCATGTGACACTTAGATTGCACACAGGTGGACATCATTTCACTATTCATGTGACTTCTGAAGGTTATTTGTATGGGCTTCATAACAAAGGGGGTTGAATACATAGACACATGCCAATTTCCTGTTTTCTATTTCTAAAAAATAGTTTTATGTATATATTTTTCTCATTTCACTTTACCAATTTAGATTTTTGTGTTCTGGTCCATCACATAAAATTCAGATTAACAAAACATTGAACTTAAGGCTGTAATGTAACAAAATAGGTAAAAAGTCAAGGGGGTGAATACTTTTGCAAGGCACTGTAAATATATAATAGGTCAAATGGTCAATTATTTTGGTTGAAAAAGTAAAAAGAAGCTGAAAAGTGTTATTAATAGGAGATCATCGCTTTAATTCTGCATGGTTGCTCCTACTACTGTATAAAAGCGAGGGGCCGCATTTGCGGAGGTGGCTGAAGGCTCATTGCAGGCCGCAAATGAAGACCTTGCAAAGCGAGTGTCCGCATTTGCGGAGGTGGAGGCTCTACGCCACCTCACGTGCGGTAAAAAAACAACCCAGAAAAGCAGGACTTTGAGTGGGGGGGGGGGGGGGGGGGGGGGACTGCCGCGAGGTCATAAAAATACGAAGTTAACGGCCAAAACTCGTACATCAAAAAACACCAAAAACACAGAAAAAACATCACACACAGCACGGGGGACAGCCAGGACGTCTGGGGCGAGGTTGCACGTGAGTTAAAGTGGAATTTAAGGAGTTTCGTCACATGAAAATCGAGAAAAAAAATGGCGGGCGAAAAATATGAAAATGAGGCTACACGACCCCGAAGAGCAGAAAATACAGACAAGCTTGTACAACTTTTACAAACAACAATTACGACCAGTGGAACTTAGGGGAAAAAAATACGAGGGCGCACCGCGCACATTCACAAACACAAAAAGCACAACAACAAAAAATTACCACATAAATAAAACATCACACACAGCACGGGGGGACAGCCAGGACGTCTGGGAGTGAGGTTGCATGCAAATTTAAGTCGCATTTAAGAAGTTTCAGCACTTGAAAATCGGCTAAGTGAGAAAAAAAGTGGGGGACGAAAAAAATTGAAACAAGGCTAAAGAACACAGAGGCGCGAAAATAACAGCAAGACACGTACGAGTTACCCAGGAAAGTAGCAGATACAAAATATACCATTACAATGGACGGAAATGCTCGCCATTTTACAGCACTAACTTACAACTCATAACATTAGGATTCTAAAATGATGCTTTACCCGCCTAAACACAAGGTTTGCCATCGCGCACGCAGCCTATTTACACTGCATACTTCACACATTGCTGACACTTTCTCCTCAGATGATCAACAGTCCAACTGTACATTTTCATATGCAGGAAAATCCAAATAGATTGTTAGCTCTGCAGGATTTTGCTTGCTGCATATTAAATATAAATAGGTAAAGTATATTAATTTATTAATTTATATTACTTTATTAATTCACTGTACTCAATTTTTTTGGCATTTTACACAGTACTTCTATATATGTGTTCGCGATGAGCGCCAAAGGTGATCGTTGCAAAGCCGGACAATTGAGGTACATGAGGGGATAGGCTCACAATGAGCGCGGGGCTCACAATGAGCGCCAAAGGTCCGCAGAGGATCAAAAGCCTTACATCATGTGGCAAACATCATTGCCATGGCTTAACATTTTATTGCCCCGTCATTTTTGACGGGCAAGTCGCTACTTACATATAAAATATAATAAAACAGAGGGTGTGCTTTTTTTACATGCTATATCATTTTGCCAATCTTCAAATTTAGCTCTACAGTCTGTGTAACAGTTGGCCCGGGGACCACATGAAGTTCCAGCATGTTCTCTGGAGTGGGAGAGTATGCCCCTTTTCAATAATACACAGTGCCTTATATCGCTCATATATGCTTGTGATCTCTCACACTACTACGTAACGTCACGTACTCGTGGCCATGTTGCACCAGAAGCGTTTCTAATGCTTTCCAGCTCTTCCCAACGGGAACGCATCAGTAACTTAATCAGTCACATATTGAGCAAGATCTTGCGAGTGTGCTCACTGCGCACTGGATCAAGATACTGCGGTACCTATAACGCCTGCAGCTACATAATATAACTGCTTGCCTCCCCACTTGGGATGTGGGTGGGAGGATCACAGAGGGAAGTAGCTATGTATAATGGCAGTCCCTTAAACACAAGCATTTAATTTAAAATAAGATAGAAAGAAAAATAAATACCTCTATATACTGCCTAATATACTGTATCATTTTTATTATCTTTTATTTGTAACGTGCCAACATATTCTGTAGCGCTGTACAGGGGATAGTGACAAGGAAAGTACATTATTAAACTGCAGAAAATGGAGGGCCCTGTTCTTGAGCTTTGCAGAAGGTGCCTTTTCCAAAGCACTCCATCACTGTATAAAATTGTTTTGGTTGGTCACTCAGTCATGTCCAACTCTCCATTACCATATGGACCACAGAGAACCAGGCACACCTAGCAATATGTCTCTGGTTGTGCTTATCCATAAGGGTACCTTGGCAAATATACTGGAGTTGGTCTCCACAAATTTGTGGACCACAAATTAGTCTGACTTTTCTGTATGACCTGCCCCTTCACCACGACAAGGTAGCAATCCAGAAGGGATATATATATATATATATATATATATATATATATATATATATACACTAGCGACTTGATCATCAAAAAATGATGGTAATAGAATTATAAGGCAGGTAATGCTGTTTGGTACACAAAGTAAGCCTCTTGGTTGGTGTATGTTTGGTTATGAGAGCTCCTTTGGCGCTCATTGCAAGTTTTGCGCTGATGGGCTTTTGGCTCGCTTTGTGAGGCTCTCCCCTGGTGAGGCGCACGCTGAGCACCTTTAGCATTTATTGTGATTTTTTTTATTTTTTTATGTGTATGTATTTTGTAATGTTAATTAATTAATTTGTAAAGTTATAAATTAATATAATAAAGTCATAAATTAATATTTGTAATTAATATATGCAGTAAGCAATATGCTGAAGAGCTAACAATCTGTTTTGATGTTCCTGCAGCATACGATGTAGATTTGCCCTGTTGGTGAACTGAGGTGTAAGTGTCAGCAATGTGTAGTGTAAATAGGCTGCATGCACGAGGGGAAACCGTTTGTTTAGCTGTGTACTTCCGCATTTTGTAATGGTAATGTTATTAGGTTTCAGTGAATGTTGTAAAATGGCTGCAATTGTGTATCTGTTAGGCGGGTGTGGAGCATTTAGCGTCCTTCCTAATAGTGTATTTATTAGGTTGTACGGGTCTGTGTAAAAGGCGTATGTACTTGGCTGTGTTTTACGCGCTTAGGGGTCATGTAGCCTCGGTTTCGGGATTTTTGGCTGCCATTTTTTCTCTCGCTTAGGGGATTTTCGAGTAGCGAAAATCTTTAAATTGTATTTAAATTGGCGTGTAACCACATTCCCAGACGTCCTGGCTGTCCCCCCCTTGCTGTGTGTGTATTTTTTAAAATTTTTTATATTAGTTTGTATTTTGTGTGTTTGTCATGTTTTTCGCTGTGCATGTTGCGGCTGTTAAGTTTTTTTTGTGGCTCGATATTTTTTTTTTTTTTTTCCTCAGCTGTTTTCTTTTCTAAGTGTTACAGGCATTTTATAGGCGATTTTTTCAAAGTGCTACGGGTTCCGCGCTTTGAATTGTGTATTTGAGTTTTGTGTTGATGTGTAGTTCCGTGGGTTGTAGGTATGATGCGCAAGGCGTGCAGGGTCGTAGGGAGCAAACCCGCAGTTTTAAAATTGTGTTACCAACGGATTTTGGCAAGGTCGGCTGCTGAGAAGAAAAAAAAAAAAAAAAATATATATATATATATATATATATATATATATATATAGTGTTAGTACATCCATCCCTATAAACGAAACAGGTTGTCCATTGCCATTTTAAATATAGGATTACAATGGTCAGTTAAAATATCAGGCTCTAAGCTTGCACTTGATTGTAATAACCAGTTTTAATTATATTTGTTGTGTCCCTTTATGAAGAGCATTGATCAAGACTAAAAAAATCTACCACTCCCCAAGCGTATACAAGGTTTTAATCCCAGCAGTCCGTGGTATGTATGTTGGTGAGCTGCATTCCTGAATGTGAACTTGATATGGATGAAGCAGAGTTATATTGCTCCATTTTAACTGTTAATGCATTTTTTGACCAAGAATATTCATAACTAGCGACTTGCCCATCAAAAAATGTCGGTCAATAAAAGAAAGTGTTGAAATGCTGTTTGTCACACAATGTGAGTGTACTGTGTGCCTCAAGTAACTAAATTCCTCAAAAAGCAGAAATCTACATTACATAAAATAAGAAAAACTAAAATTACTAAAAATAAAAAATGTACATTACAGAACCAAAAAAAAAAAACCTAAGTCACAAAAAATTAAAAAAGGAACATTACAGAAAATAACAAAATACATTACAACCCCCCCTCACTACAATTTTTTTAAAAAAATTACACACCTGAAAATGAAATACATATAATACATACATATAATACAATACAACACAATTAAATAAAATACAACACAATTAAATACAATTCAATTAAATACAATACACCCCTATCTAATATACATGCCACTATCTAATATACATGCCACTATATAATGTAATATACATCCCACTATCTAATATACAATATTATCTAATAATACATCCCCCTATCTATCTATCTATCTATCTATCTATCTATCTAATATACAATACATGCTATCTATCTATATATATATATATATATATATATATATATATATATATATATATATATAGCTACCCTAATTGTAAGCTACAATAAAATAATTAAGACCACTTACCTGTTGTGTTTTTTTTAACAGGTGCCGCCCCGGAGAAGGATTAAAAGAATAAGGACGGGACATGCCGGAAAGGTGAGTAGAATATTTAGAATGTATAGAATGTATAGATTGTTTATTTTAGAACTGTAAACGTGTTGCACTAATTTTTTTTCTGTAGGTGGCTGATCCCAATGGACATCTGCAAAGGTAAGTGGTCTTAATTATTTTATTTTAGCTTAGACTTATATTAGTTAATATATAGATAGCATTTATTGTATGTTAGCTAGGGGTATGCGTTTTATATAGATAGCATAGGATGTATTGTAGATAGATTGTGGTATTTATTTAGATAGATTGGGGATGTATTATTATATAGATAGCATGTATATTAGATCATGCTATTTATTTAGATAGATTGTGTGATGTATATTAGATAGGGGTGTATTGTATTGTAATTGTATTGTAATTGTATGTATTTGTATTGTATGTATTTGTATTATATGTATTTCCTTTTCAGGTGTGTATATTTTTTTTCTGTAGTGAGGGGGGGGGGGTTGTAATGTTTTTGTTTTTTTCTGTAATGTTCGTTTTTTAATTTTTTGTGACTTAGGTTTTTTTTATTTTCTGTAATGTACTTTTTTTTGTGAGTTAGGTTTTTTGACCCCCATGAGTGACAGGGTTAATGAAGGGCTTATGGGGGTCTCTATTGACCCCCATGAGTGACAGTGTTAATGATGGGTTTATGGGGGTCTGTATTGACCCACATGAGTGACAGGGTTAATGAGGGTTTTATGGGAGTCTGTAGGGTGACAGTGTATTTTTTTTTTCTTTTACAACGGGTCCTTTAAGTACCTTTACGGTCCTTTAAGGACCTGTAACGCGGGACTTTTGATTGCAGCGGGGGTCCCCAATCGCGTGCAATCGGGCCCCCCACTGCGATGGTTAATGTGGGGTTAATGCAGGGCTCGGAGCTTATCTCTGATCCCCTGCGGTTAATGCGGGTTTTCGAGCTTATCTCGGATCCCTTCTTGGGTAAGTTGTAGGTGGCTGAGCGGTGCTGGGTCTTTGAGCCTCGTTTTCATTTTTTTCGGTGGCCATTTTGTCTCTCGCTTAGGGGATTTTCGTGTGTCTGAACTCGGGAATTTGGACTTAAATGGAGGTGGAACTTCACTTTCAGAGGTCCTGGGTGCCCCCCCTTGCTATGGGTAAGGTTTTTATGTAGTTTGTGTGAGTATTTGGTGTGTTTTCACTGTTTTTAGTTGCGCGCAGGTCGGCGTGTGGGTGTTTGTTAAGTTAAGGTTGGTTCCGAGGTGGGTTTTATTTCAATTGTCTTTCTCTCTCCCTGTGCTTTCTGTCTCTGTTCAGTCTCTCTCTTTCTCTATGCGCTCGCTCTCATGTCTCTCTCTCCGACGATAGTCATAATTATGATAATTAAGGGAGGCGTGCATGCCCATAGCCATCCAGGGACGTGCACATGCGCATTGCCAAGCATTCTAATTACGCAGAGCGTCGGCGAGCTCTTCATGCTATATTTAACGTCCGATGCCTGCGCAGGCTTTACAAATGTTTAGTTAAATATTATAATGGACTAGCGAATTGCCCGTCAAAAAATGACGGCAATGAAATTGTAAGTGAGCTAAGGGTGTTTGGTGTATATAATGTGGCTGATGTAGCGTTGTTCGTTTTCTATGTCGTGCAAGTTTTTCGTAATATTCGTTTTCTGTTGTGCAAGTTTTTCGGAATATCCGTAGCTGTTTTGCGTGTTTAGGGACCTTTAGCCTCATTTTCCTTTTTTTCGGCGGCCATTTTTTCTCTCGCTTAGGTGATTTTCGGGTCTCTAAACTCAGAAATTTGTGGTTAAATGGAGGTGTACCTTCACTTGCAGAGGTCCTCGATGCCCCCCCTTGCTGTGAGTAACCTTTTTATGTGTTTGTTGTTTGTATTTGTTGTGTTTGTAATGTTTTTGGGGTTGCGTCCTTGTTTTCTAATCTAGAAGGTGTTTTTTGGCAAATTTGTAGGTGTTTGGTGGTGTTTTGCGTCTAGACTGCTGTAGCCTAGTTTTCATTTTTCTCTGCAGCCATTTTTTCTCTCGCTTAGAGAATTTTTTAGTGTCTAAACTCTTTTAATTTGAGTTAAATTGAGGTGTAACTTTAGTTTTCGAGGTCCTGGATGCTCCCTCTTCCTGCAAGTAAGTTTTTTTATGTATTTGTTGTATTTTTCATGTTTTGATGTGCGCGTGTTGCGGCCGTTTTTTGCGAGGTCGTAATGGGTCATAACGTCTCGTATTTTGTTTGCGTTAAGACGTAAATTTTGTGAGGGTCTCAGTTGCTGGTAAAGAGTGCCCTTGGCGCTCCTTGACAGCAACTGCGACCCTTGAAAATTTTGCGAGGGTCGCAGCTGCTGGCAAGGAGCGCCTTCAGCGCTTCTTGTCAGCAACTGCGACCCTCGCTTCGCAACAACTCGTATGCTCACAACTATATATGTGATATTATGCTTTTATGAAGAACACAACTTAATAATGTGCAAACAGTTTCACCTTTTAAAATAAATATACCCTTTAATCTAACTATTGTATTTTAGTTTGCTTTGATGATAACCATTTTATTTTCAATCTTAACAGCTTTAGAATGTAGTGGGGAACTGTTGATTCGAATAGGGTCCCTATTCAGTTCTATTGAAAGATAATTCACATAGCCACTGAGCTGATGATTGGCATATAAATTGAGAAGCAACAAAATGGAAGATCCCAAGACCGATTCACTTAAAAAAAAAATTGGTAACATAAAACCAGTTCTCATGCTCTTTAAGAATAACCTAAAAAAAAAAAAGTTTTATTTTGGAGTCCCTTTAAATATGCAAGCACTTAGGTAGCTTAACGTTAAAACAGGGATCCATGCACTTTTGTGAATAGGCTCCATAAGAACCTAAGATCTCAACTCACTACAAGAAACCTTAGTAAATACAGCCATATGTTTTAATCTTTGTCATAGGTCCTTTTGCGGTTTCCAAATAAAACGAAGTCATGTGACAGGAGAGGTAGAGAAAGACCCTGCACATCAAGATGGTAGGATTAATTTTAACTGAATGGCTTTTCTGTTGACTAAGATGTAGTGGACTAGTTATTTAAAGCAGTTTACTTGAAGCTTAAACTGGCCCTTTAAGATGAGAAAATGTGCAACTATTATTCCGTTAAGTGTGGGGGGGGGGGGGGGGAGCCTGGAGTTTAATACAGATAAATCTTAAAATAAATCTCTACACAAGATGTTTTTTTTTTGGGTGGGAAATAGTAGCTAGAAAAGTTAATGTAAGGTCTGAATATGTAGGAGGCAAAACTCCTCCCACTGACAGCACACAAGAGGGGTGGAGATTAATAAACTATATGATAGAGAATTTCTAGATAAGCTCTTCAAAGTTTGGATCTCATTATTGCACCAAGCTGCAGAGGCATTTATATCACATTTGTACTTTTAATTATCTACTTGTACCCACTGTAGTTTATTCTACTTTGTAAACAGAGCTACAGAAAACACTGGCACTTTATAAATAAAGCATAATCATAACATAGCAGTGTGAATCCTAAATGGTAAGTGCCCACTAAGTCTAAATGGGATCCTGTGACATTTTTAGGTTATTCGTAAAGAGTATGGAAAACTTGCTATGCATGTATAAGGCTTTTTTTTCTATAGTGGATCATTCCTACAAAATTCAGTATTTGCAAGAGAGGTTCCTTAATATTAATTCGCTGCTTTGCTATGCCAATTAGTCTACTTGTCTGGCTCTAGGGTGGCCAAAACAATGACCCCCACCAATGTCACTCCGACTCCCCCCCCAACACCCTGATCAAGTAGTCAAGCTACACATAATCATATTGAGCATCACCATGCTTTATTTCTCACTAAGGACTTACTGTAGATCAAAAAAAAAAAAAAAAAAAAGGCTTGTACAATGTATTTAGCCAATTTAATGCACTTTAATTTTAAACTAACTTGCCACTGGGTTGACAGTGTCCCTTTGAGACCAATAAATAACCAAATAATTTCCCCCTAACACCTTCCCTCCTATATAGGGTGAGGACACAGGGCACGGAGGAGTCCTTTTTTTCCTTAAACCACAGCATTTTATTTACACTTTGTCTCAACATTTATATATTCTCAAAACAATTGCAAGAAATTATGTTAATTCTTCTACAGTAAGAAATTAAGACTTTTAAAACTATTTCTGCAGTCCTTTAGTTCTGAATATGAGAAATGGCTACTTTCAGCGAACACTGAAAATCCACCTCCCGTGTTGCTCTTTTTCTACTTTAGAAGTCTGTTCATCCTTTTTGTTCATTGTCCATGATTCTGTGTGAAAATTCACCATTTAAGTACAGCAAATCCGTAATTTTGTAGTAAATTGATTAGGTCAAATTAAGCAACAATGAATGGCAATTTTTAAAAATAGCAACCAAACATTTTGCTAGAAATTAAAAATTAAACTCTTTTTCCTTAAAGAGTTTAATTTTTAATTTCTAGAGAAAAACAGCAAAACCTGCCTGTACATTATATATTTATTTAAATAAATGCATTGTACCCACTAGTCAGTACATCTCAGTCTTACTGGCATAGCTGTATAAAAATGTAAGATTAGGTGTTCATTTTTGTACAGTGCCAGGCAATATAAAAGAGCGCTGAGCAGATGTGATAAAATCAGAGCAGTTATATGGTAATGCAGCAAGTTCTATTAAAAGGGACTCAAGAGGTTTTTTAACTGTTGGTCCCCGGGTTAAAAATGACCCAACTTACAGATGGACTCCTAGTTAAGAACGGGTTCCCATGTCTTTTTGTTGTTTTTTCGCGGTTTGGATTAGGAGCACAATAGTTTGTCACGTATTGCAGTACAGGGGTTTTGTTACACCTATTATAACCACATAGGAGCCATTATACTGTAGTATTGTTTATTATTCATCAGGATCCAATTTGCATTCAAATCTGACTTAACGTTTTCAGGAATAGATCTCAATCTTACACCCGGGGACCACTTATATAATTTAAAGGGTCACCGTACAATAAAATTTAAATATATCTGTTTATGACTTAGTTGGGACTCAAAGCTAGGAATCCATGATATATTGGTAGAAGAGAGCAAGTGTGCAAGCTTCTATACATATGGGGAAGGGTGTGTTATCAGTTTCAATCGTATCCTATTACCGATTAATTACTTTATAATTTCAATATTAGAGTTGCACTTCTGCTAAAGCTAAGAATTTTCACCTGCCAATCAGCCTCTTTAATCCACCAAGCACGATCTTATTCCATTCTTATTTGCAGTAATTACGAATTATCTTCTTTAGGTCTGGCTGCATTGTTTTCAGTAGCAAAAATGGTACAGATAAGAATGGCTGTGTGCAGATCCCAGAGAATAATCAAGATTCAAATGATAAAGTACTTATTACCTATAGTTTAAAATGTGTAAATGCTTTTTGAAATCTTTACTGTGCCCATTACAGTTCCTCCTGCTTGCCTGAGTGACTGATCTCCTTTGGGAGGGGGAAATAGAATAGATTGCCAATATCTGTGGGTCAGGAAGAAATTTGATATTTTTCCCCCCCTTTTAGACACATTTCCTTTCCTATGGATCAATTAACAATCTGCATATTACAAAGATCAGAGGAGATCAGATAGGTCTACTGGTAGACATGCCTACAAAAGGTGGTTTTAAATGCTTGAAATACAAGATTTTAGCCAAAAGAATGTCTTACACATTAATGTACTATCCTCAAGTGAAATAAAGGCTATCCCAAACTTTACAGGTCCACTTTAAGTTACTGTAATTGTTGTTTAAATACCATAGAACAGATGAAATTCATTAATTAAAACAAACAAACCCCAAAACAAAAAGTATATTCTTAAATATGGTTTAATACTTTTCTCCATTTCTGTACATCACAACACCAAGTTATCACTGCTTGGGAACTCTCATTTGAGGCTATATAGTATGTAAAGGCTAAGAATTGTACCCCATTTTATGTATACATATACATATATGTATATATGTATATGATGTGCCACTGAAGAGAACACATTGATTAAAGAAATACAAAAAAAATTTGGCATCATTTCCAAACTTAAATAGTAAAAATAAAAGCTACCAAAAAAGTTGAATATTCTAAATGTATCATGTGAAACAAGCAATATAGTTTCCAAAATAAATGCAAATTTACATCCAATTTAATTTGTTTAAGAACTTTGTCATATCACAGACCCATTTACACTGGCAAAATCCAAGCCGTTTGTTCTGATGGATATTATTTTTTAATAAAGATAGTGAAATGTGTTTGTAAGGAATTGTCCTTTCCAAAATACAAGCCAGTGTTGTCATTAAAACATAATTTCACTGGATGAAAAAGGCAAAAAAAAAAAAAAAAGGGCGTGGAAAAGGGAGCAGAAAAAAAAATAATTACTTGGACCCAACAATTTTGGAAAGTGGTTCATATTAAAACGAACTTTCCTAAATTAAAGTGAAAAGTATTACTAAATCGATTAGGCTGTCAGCTTATTGAAGGCACTGGGCCACATGGAATTGATGACATTTCACATGAAAATGGTTAATCAGTTGTACATAACTCATCAATTAATTAAGATAATTTGAGAAAAATAGCACAGGTAAAAAAATTGGAAGCCAGCTCACAGGCAACAGGTTATAAAAAAGGTATTTGTGAGTGTTTGGGGACTGTGCCATTTTGGCACCATCAATATGTTCAAAGTGAGAGCTTTTTGTTAAAGATTTCAGTTCTGCAATGTTTGTTAGAATGTAATTATGCTAAACAAATACAATAACAGCATCCAGACTTCTTGCTGAAGTTTAAGAAAAACAATCTGGATTCTATTGCAAGGGCAGAATACAAAAAGATTGTCTATACTTTTGCCTTTAACGCCTGCAAATACTTGGTTTAAGCCGCCTTCCAAGAAGTTATTTCTTGTGCAAATTAAAGAGATATTGCCAAGTAAATGGGTCACTGAACAATGCAGTATTTGTTCCATTAAGAAGAAAGAATGAAAAAGAAATCAGGAAAAACAATCACTGTATTAACTTGCATGAATGTTTGAAGCAGTTAAAGTATTTTGCTTGTGTACAAAGATTTAAAAAAAAAGAAAAAAGAAAAAAAAAACCTTCTTAAAATACAAGAGCAACCAATTTCTTGATAAGTAAAAGTAAAAACTGTGATTCTGTGAAACGAGTCCGAAGTGGCATTTGGGAACCTTGCAGTTGCATTGTACACTATGACAAAACAATGTGTTTCAATTTTCATATCCAATGCTTATAGACCAAGTTCTGGAAATGTTCCAATTCTAAGGCAGGGATTTGTTTGGTTTCCACCATGAAACTGCTGCTTGGGTTGGATGCTGGAGGGTTAGGCACATTTCGCCAGACCCATGTCGACTACCTAGTAGTCATCCAGGTCGAAAAATTCATCATCTGTTCCTTGGTATTCCATTCCTTGAAAATCTACTCTGTACCGCAATATACCTGTTTGAAAATAAAATAAATAAATAAATAAATAAATGCATATGGTTTCTGATCAAGAAAACAAAAAGCTTGCAGGGTCCGCTATGCAAATGTTAAAACCCCAATAAATAACCCAGTAATTTTCTTTTTGCATTGCACTTGAAACCAATATTTCACCCTCCTTCCATCTTAAGTGGCCAATGCAGTAGAACAGTACATTTTTTAAGATCAGTCATTGGATCTGAATACATGTTTATTTAAAACAAATAGTGTATTTAAAGGGGAAAAAAAGGTAACAAAAAGAAAACCGTGCAGAAACATTATGCTGTTAATGAACTTGACTTGATAATTGGCAAAATGTTTTTAGAAAGTAAAGGTGGCATGGGGGGGGGGGGGGGGGGGGAAATATATCCTCCAACAGGACTAGTCACCTGGGAGGAATCTTGTATGTAGGTAAGATCTCCCTGTTCACGTCTACTGAAACACTGTATGGAATATCACTTTTGTATTAACTTGCATTATAATAACCGCAGGCTTACAAACCCAGCAACACAAACTAGTAAAAAAAAAAAAATGTATAGTAGTCACCTCCAATTCCACCAAATCCTTTCACAAATTGGGATCCTTCTTGCGACTTGTCTGTAACAATCTCCAGTGTTGCTCCAAATCTCTTGTAGTTATTAGCAAACCATTCTAGCAGCGGCATGCTGTCTATCAATTCATGCTCTTGTCCAGTCTGCAAGGAAAATACAGCACTGGTTTTGTAACAGCTTTAAGTTAATACATTGTTATAAATAAATAAATAAAAAAAAAGCTTATTTTATTTGCAGTTTAAAACACAAGGCTTGTAATCCAGCCGCAGATTAGACAGTTAAAGCATCCCACAGAGCAAGATGTTACAATTTGCTGCATCTCATACAAAATAGGCTTTAAGGAAATAGTTATATAAATAAGTACTGCAAGATTAATAAATTAAAAACATCATTCAAGTGTAAAGAGATCTCTCCGAAGGAGAAAAACAATAAAAATAAACAGGTGAGACAAAAATGTATATCTATATCACCACGGTTTGTCATTTTCTCATGCTCGATAATTTAAGTCATAAATGTGTTCTAAATCATCATTTAGATTTAAGAAACTGAAATGAAGTAAAGCCATCTAGAAAAGATTCCTCTACATATGATAATGTTGGAGAGGGGTGAGACATTTCCAAGAGAAAATAAATAAATAAAGCACTGAAACACGTACCTCTTTGTCAGTGAAGTGGGATTTATCCTTTTCTTGTTCAGGTGTTAGATAAAGAATTTTATCCTCTGAAAGGAAGAAGAGGGAGAAGGTGAGAAGTAACCTTAAGTTTTAGACCCAACAGATAATCTGTAATTCTTCACACAAAAAAAATAACGCACACAACTGCGTGGCCTTGGGCATGGAATTGTGATTCTATAAGGGAAGGAGGATATATCACAGCTGTTGAATGCTGCCATTGTGGATCAAAAATGTTTATATATAGGAGTAGGAAAAAACAATTGCTCATTATTAAATGTAGATTCCCATAAAGTATGCAGTTGTAAGCAGGCATGCTCAAACTGAAGTTTATAAGCTGATCATTTATAGATTTTACTTCTATAGATCATCTCCACAATAAGATTTCAAGGTAGAGTAATACATATTTGTTTACAGAGTGTCAATCCTAGCAGAATTAGTGTATACCTACATTATAGTGAAGGTGTTTCCCAATAAGGAAGTTTAAAGGACCACAAACATAGCTGTATGTGCTTTGCACCATTAGGGAAAAACAAAGTTTTTCTTTTTAAAACAAATGATAAATTTTGCTTGGATGCGGTGTATTTTCCTCTTCTCACAAATACCATTAAAAAAAAATAATGAATGCTGAATTCATGGGCTATTTCAGTGTGTTGCCTGAATGAGTAAGGAGCTCTGTACTGTGTGAGCTATAACTGATTAATCAGAACCAGGAGTAGAGGCTTTGAATTAGGCAGTGGTCAAGTGATTTACAACTTCATTATGTTCTAGCAGCTAGCATAGCAACTAAACACAGCACAGTAGGCAAGGCTACAGTCTGGTGGGGGAAGGTCTTAAGTTCAAATCCCATAGGACATTTTTTCTTTCTTTATGGTTTAAAAAAAATAAAAAATATATAAAATGTGTGCTTTAGTTTATAAAAAAATAATGTAAAAAATAAATAAAATATTTAGCTACAAATTGCAATATGTAAATTAACAATTAGTACCTTCAGAACCACTGCATCGTAAGACATATCTCATGATATCCAGATTCTCATACACTATCAGAATTTCCACAGCACCCATTTCCAGCGCTTTCAGCGTATCCTCAACGCCAAAACAGTATTTCCCAGTGTCCTGGCTGATTTCATCAAAGTATCGCCCTGCAGAAAGAATTAGAAATTCTTTAAATCTAGTTTTAGAACACTAAAAAGAAAATTTTCTCAGGGGGAAAAAAAAACCACACACATATACGGTAGAAATTATGTTAAGAATACATACCAATTAGTTTCTTTTCTTGAATGAATTTCACATTTGAAAGAACCTCTGTTGACAGCTCAATCGCTTGATTAAAACCATTTTCACCACCATATGAAATATCTACTAGCTTCAAAACTTTGGATTGCAATCGCTGAAAATGAAGAACAAAATTTGTTAAGTACTTGTTTTCAAGAAGTATTAACCATAATTGTGTAAAGAAATGAAATCGAACAAATCACTTTGTTTCTTCTATATAACTTGTAGGTAAATAAAGGTCTACAGTTGGTGTGTATTAAACATGTGTAGCAGTTAAAGTAAATATTTGCTCCTCTGCAGTTATTTTAGTATAATCCCTACTTGTTTTACTTAAACAAGAGTCAATGTTACAAGTTTGGATTATACGGTCCATTAAATAAATCCTTCCAATCTGCATTATTTACATAAGATAGTCGTACGTATACCAATACACAAAATGTAAGAATTTTTACACTGAACACTGTATATATTAGAATAAAATGGAATTACTAAAAACAAAAAGGATTTATATTAAAATAATAAAACAAAAGGTTTTAAGTAGATAATGCATTTGCAGGCCAACAAAACCAAAACATATCACATTTACCATACAAGTTCCCAAAACAAGAAATCTATTACTTTTAAGATAGTTAGTTATTTTTAGTAGTAGCCCTTTCAGACTGGAAGCTCCTTAATCATTTACAGCAAAAACAGTCCTGCCAGCCCAGTCAATCTGTGCAACATGTGGTGACACACTAGGAGGGTGGAAAATGAAACTGGCAGGGATACTGAAAATGGATTACGATCACTCCAATTTAAAGAATTAGATTAAGAAAAGGTGATTCTGTTACAGTACCATTTTGAAAACATGATTCAACATCAACTCCCCATTAAGCTCATATACAAATATTTTTAGCATTGGCACTCACCTGATCAAACATGTCTGACTGGCTGAGCTCAGTTTTGAAGTCAGCTGATCCAGCCAATACAAGGCCAGCTACATTCACCTTATCACCAGAGATAAAAAGCTGTACTGCTGTCTCAGCTACTTTCCTAACATAGTTATGTCGTTTCTCCATTCTTAGACGGGCAAAACGCAAGGCAGACTGTCCTCCTCTACCTTTAGGGGGAAAAATATGCAGGTTAATGTAAAACTAACAAAGCTTTAAATCACAACTGTAAATTAGCCAAACTTCATATATTTGTGAGATATGCAAGTAACATTAGCAGCTGTGTAAACCAAGGGCAAAGCATTTTCAAAGAAAATCTTCATTTTAGCAAACTGCTAATGTATGGAAACTTCCATGGCTGTAACACTTCCGTTTCAAGGTACGAGGGGCCTGTCTACTGAACCTGAATCCATAAATCCTGCTCACTGCCCTTCCACTCTTAAAGAGGTAATAATAATTATCACAGCACACCTACTTGTGTGTAAGCAAGCAGGAAGTGGAGAAGGCACAATCATGGCAACCTTTAGGTACAAGCAGTGTCCGGTACAAGTTCAAATTAAGACCAGCAACTAAAGCCAAAATCATTTCTTTTCAGCTGTTTTTGAACGTTCCACATTTTTTATAGAATTTCTCAAGGCTTTGATGAAATGAACTGCTGTTTTTTTTGTTTGTTTTGAGACCAAAGTCTAAATTAAAAAAAAAAAAACTCCTAAAACCAAATCATTTGGCATAGAAGAGATGCTGTATTTGCCTATCCTCTAAGGATATTTTAACAGCCACCTAGAGACAGTATCCATCAAATGAAATGTTTGGGCTGAAGAATATATGGTCTAAGTCAACTATAGTTGAAATAAATTAAGTATGGGCTTAGAAGGCTGGGCCAGTGTACTTTATCTAAATAAAGGTGAAAACCTTGGGATAAATGAGTTACCGATATACAATGTTCAAGCTCTAGGGCACAAGCTGTGCCAGTAGTTAAATTAAGAAATGTATAAATGATCACTGTGGTGCCCCAACATCATAAGGTAGATGTTTGCATTGGGCACTGATCATTAATAAAAATGACATACTCAATGGTCTTGAAAACATACTTTCAGAGTTCAGACAAAGCTGCTACTGGTATCCACTCACAATAAAAAAAATAATAAAAGTAATATTTCAAATAGAACATTAAAATGAAAATGCTCTATGTAATCATGTTTGATGTGAAGTTGTCAAGACCCACGATTACAGTGGAGGAGGTGGTTTTGTCTAGTAGGCAGCTGTTCAATGTTCAGACAAAGTGCATCGACACGATCTCCATCGGCTAGGAACTTGTCGCATGAAAATTTCCCTTGGCAGAGTTTTTGCTGTAGGGCAGCATATGAATCATTGTTTTTCCTCTTCTAAAGTGTGATTGTTTTTGTAATGCTTTATACTTGTCTGAGCAAACCACCCACCCTCTCCTTAATGAGTTTATCAGGGTGGAGGCTGTTACATTAATTATATATTTGATCCTAATAATTTAACTCATCTTGCTGGTATTCTTATAAAAATTAAAAAAAAAAACACACACACACACACACACTCAAGTGCCATAAAATGAAAATGGATATTTTTTTAGAATTAATGGCAGAAACTTTAGTACCAACAATTTACAAGGTTTGACACCATCAAAAATAGAGATACTGCTAGGAAATATGCTCAGGGCATTTTTGCACCCAGTCTGAATGTTTCATAGCAAATCCAAAATGGAAGACATTATGTTGCCAAATAACTTTTAAACCTGTAAAAGTGACAAAGTTGCCAGTTCTCTGCAATCCTTTAATTTTAGCGATGCTATACTCCAGGTATGATTCATATTGAACACAGACATATTATGGGCTATAAAGTGCTTAAAAAAAAAAAAAACATTGCAGATGCTCGGAATAGGGTAGCAAAGTAAAACAACAAGTGTATACAATTTCTAGATAATATTTATTAGACGTTATGAAAAAAAAAAGTTTTAAATGTACTACATTTTAGTGGTGTCATAGATCCTCCCACCAGCCAGGTCACATCAGTATCAAATTAGCTCATTACTGGATATTTGGCTTTGTTTGCATATGGTTTACACTGTATTATGTAGTACATTCAAAATAGTTTTTTCTTAAGATACGATATAAATAAACCTCCAACTGCAATTATACATGTTATAGCCATTCTAGAATAACTTGGAAGTCTGCTATGACTAAGTCCAACAAAACCAGTGGTACACATTTTAAGCATATTAAAAGAATAAATCACATTTTGCGGTATTTCAAATCAGTGCAGGAAAAACAATCATTAAACCTATTTTCAGAAAAAATTGCATTGTGATTTGTTGACTTCTTTAAAAAAAATAATCACGAGTCACATATTTTGAATGAGAAAAGGTTACCATGCTTCTTTGGGAGATCCACAGTGAATTTGTGCAACACTTCTCTTGTATTTCCTTGAAGAGTGCCAAAAAGAGCTCCACTTCCATCTATTACAATGAACCCAAACTTGCTGTCATCAGAAAGTAGAGCCGTGAGAGCCTGGGAAATGACATTTGTTCAGCTACTTTAATCATGTTCTACATTTTATTAAAATGGACTTTGAAAACTTGAGAAACAAGCTAAAACTAAATTATCCTGGTACTAAATAAAGAAATGGAGTGATGAAGGGGAAGAGCCACACATTGAAGTGGTATGTGAAGTGTATAAATGGAAAACAACTTCTCACAAACGGCACCATAATTCTTATAAGTTACACAATCGACATGGCATTTTCAAATTAAAACAATCTCAACATTACTATTTATAGCAATCAACGCAATAAAAAAATAAAATAAAAAAGCCAAAGTGGTAATTTTATATATTCTTTTGAATAACACACACTTCACTTTTATATGCAATTATTTACTGACATTGTACATTTACTTCACTGAGCTGCTTCGTTCTACTGCTGTCTCAGGAGGCTATGTCCATGTAAGCTAATGAGATTGCCATTAGACTGAAAAATAATGGTAATTTTAGCTGGCACTTTTCCACTGTGCCGATAGAAGCTTTCTCTGCATTCTTCCTCTCATCTGAGGAGTCTTAGCAGAAACCAAAATAGTAGATTCATGTAGTAGTCATGAGAAGCAGAGATACAAGAAAATTATATCATGTACAAGATCAGACTATATTTCCATGACATTCCAACAATATTACCGGATATTAAAAAAAATTACCTTTGAGATACATAGAGTCAGGAGTGCTAGCAATATTAATCACTGCTTAACCCATCTGAGCGGAGATAACTGAAAATGTTGGAATGCCAAAGTGCCGGGGCTTGCAAACACTAGTTTAAGAAGCCCAGCTGTTAACTAGCCCACTGTCGTTCTGGATTTCTACCATTCAGCTAAGGGTAGAATACAACCTATAGTGCAAATACGACATGGGTGTCATTTTGTAACTTTAACCTAGCCTCACCAAAACACAATGACATTCTTTAAATGCAGCTACAGCAATTTCATTGCGTTTTGGTGAGCCTTGGTTAAAGTTACAAGATGACACCCAAGTTGTATAATAGGGATATTATTCACACACAGCGTAGGCAATCTCCCTATTATACACAGCACACCATAAATGTGGGTAATGAGTAATGTCAGCTTTCTTAGTCTTCAACTAAACCTAGCCTATAGAAACAGGACAAGTTTTATCTTTTTGAGATCCTCTAAATAAAATCTGTCTTTAATATACAATACTTTGGCATGATCACCATGTAAGAAACTAGCTAGATCATAAAACAATTCCTGGTATGCAAACTGAACAAAATGTGGTAAACAAAGCAGCAGTATAGTACCTCTGTATGAAATTTGTTGTCACATAAATACAAAGATGTGTTGATTGGTTTAAAAGGCTCAAAGTCAATATTAACTTTCTTTTCCTTTCCTTCTTCTGTTACAATTGTTCCACAGTAAACAACTAGACCATTGGGAGGTACTGAAAAACAAAGATAGTAAATAAAAATCATTCTTGTAAAGTAAGCATAAAAAAATAAAATCTAAACTCAGTCAAGTCTGTAATTTTTAGACATAGGATGAGTCTTGTTCCCAATAACCACAGAAAATTTGTCACTCAGTGAAGAACACAGAGAGAACAAAAAAAAGGATCAGGGTGTGATTAAAGAGCAATCAAACTATGTTTCAATGAGTATTTGTAGGGCATTACTGTGGTCATTTAAAGAGGGCCTGGTTTTAAATTATGCATTCCCTAATAAATACATTTAATAATTTAAAATATTGGATATCAAACGCACTTGGAAGGATTTCAGTAAGCCTCCAGTTCAGCCGATTGTCTCCACCCTCATAAGGCGATCAAGGGGTATTGGCCTCTTATCTAATAAGACTTTAGGCTCGTCTCTCAACCAGTCATGTTACGCTAGGCTCCTTAGCAAGGAAGATTGCTTTAATACAGCAACTCTTTAAGCAAAGCAGACCACTATGTTGATGTAAATTTAGCTTTTCATGCAAGAAACTGCCCAGTTGATCTTAGAGGGTAGAGAACAAGTCTGAACTGTGAGAAGTTAAACAGTTAATATTACTTTTTGAAACTATGGATGAATTTTATTAATGGATCAATGCTTATTTAAAACATCTAGCTCCTGTTAGGGCTGTACATTGGTTCCTTAAGGAAGAAATGTAGGCGTGTTCAAAAGAGTTCAAGCACACAGATATCCGCACTAATCATGTTTATACAGGAGGCAAAACATTCATATATTTTGATAGTAACGGTACCTCCATTAAAGACTTTTTTCATCTACGGCAGATTATAGCAATTGCTCACCTTTGTTATAGAGTTTAAGCCTTTGCTGGACAGACGTAATGGCTCCCAGAACAGAAAGACGGTTCACTCGAGATTTGATGTTTGATGCTGTACCAAATTCATCAGCCAGCATCTTTGCTACTCGTGAAATCTGGTCTTTGGGAGGAATGATCAATGATATCATACTGGTTCCATTGCTGCAAAAGAGAAAATAGGTCATCAGTTTACTGGTGTTGACCAGTTATACATTTTTAAGAGTAACCTAGCACCATTAGATGGTATTACATTGTAAAAGGCCCATATACAGAGGCTGTGCAAAATCCACAAGTATAACTTCCCATAAATTCGCTATTAAAAAGGACAACATATTTTAGGAAATCAGGTTTGTGATGTAATAAAAAACGGAGTGAGCTACAAATACAACAATTTTAAGAGGGGGAAAAAACAAAACCAAAAAAAATAACTATAAAGACTATTTATATACTAAAGCTTAAATCACGTCCTGAGGGCATGCATTAGAGTACTGAAGAATGGAGGGGGTTAGGAAATTTGTTAAATGAATGGGGCTTTTGGAACCTGACACCTACCCACTTCCCAGTACACGCTCAGAAGCAAAGAGTACTCAGCAATTACAAATCCGGTAGTGCAAAAATGTACATATCCCTCTCACACATACAACTTCCACCAAAATATAATTCCTAAATGTCAGAGGAATCAACTTTTTTCCCCAAATTAAAATCAGGTTCATAGCAATTTTCAACTTCAATTATGCTCAGTCACGCTTTTACAAAAATGTTTGAGTCTTAAAATAATAGTCTTAAAAACGCCACCCAGAAAGTTTGCTGCATTTATTGTTTTAAAGGGGCACAATAATCCAAAAGGTTACCATGCATTTAAGAAGAGCGCACAAAATATATATATTAGTAATGGGGACCCTGTTAATGTCTTTTTCCTATGAGATTTACATTAAAAAGGATACATAAAAACATGCTGACAGAAGTTGTGCGTCAGGATTTTACATTTCTGAGGCGTAATGCTTGCAGTTCATGATGCAAGCAGTCTGCTTCTGGGTCTCAGAGGGAAGGGGTGAAGTGTCAAATTCAAAAAGGTCTCAACGCTGCTCTTCGACACCCCTCCAATAGATACAAATCCTGTCCCATGATCGAGATCTATAGAGGTGATCGATTCCTCTACTCAATCTTCCAAAAATCCGATTCCCTTCCCCATTTATTTTTTGTTATGCCCATGGCTTAAAAAGCTACTAATGTTGTTCGTTTTAAAGGACCACTGGTTCGAGAGAAAAGGTATTTTGAGTTCAGACATAAATGAGGCTCACTGCCTCTGTTACCTGTACCATATCCAGACAGGAGAAAGTCACACTCAAAATGTAATTTTTTTTTTACACTGTAGAAGTCATAAAAAAGTTTTTTATAAGTGCAGAAATCTAGTAGCATGTCCATTTTCAATGCTTTGTATAAGCACTGAAAGGACACACAACTATAGTAGTGTACTGATGCATTTCTTTCATTCAGTGCATGGTATGTACGCCAGTTAGGTCAATGCTCTCGAGGATTCAGAGAACGGAGCCAGCAGCTGTGGAGAAGGCCCTCTAGTTTCCAAGCGTGCCCTGGTATGAAGCAGCTGACAGGAAGAGATTCCTACATGTGGATGTCTCGCATCGTCCTCTGACAACCAGGAAAAGATCAACAGCCACACCTACCACGTTTCCTGACATTCTTTGTTCTCACCTACACTAACCCTCCTAGTCAGTTTTACTAAGAACTGATGTTTGGTCACCACTGCAGCTCCAAAACATTCACATTACAGACGTACACGCCTTGATTCACAATCCGTATACTGTTCCCGTTGGTGAAACTTAAATGGTTTTAAAAGCAGCACTGTAAACAGATAAAGAATGAGTATGTTGGCGAATGTGAAAGGAGTGGGTGTGAAAGAGCAACTTTTATGGGTACCAGAATCTAACAGTAACTTACTTCATTTTTGGAATCAAGGAAGGAGTGCATTTAGGTTTACCATTTTGAGCCATCGGCACTTCTGATGCAAAGACATTCTAAGATTTTGTTAACAGGAGTCCATTGGAATTACTGGTAAGCGCCTGAAGCACTGTGTCAATTGTGTCTAGATCACCCTTTGTGTAGGCATCTGCAACAAAGACAATATACCCAATGCCTCATGGGTGTACCAGTTATTAATGCCAATGATCTCATTAACAAAAATAATATTTTTTTGCTGGGGCGTCTGGTCAGAAACAGCACAAAATGGTAAGTTCAATTTTAGTTTACTGTTAAATTATACTATCTCCCTGATCATGGCTGGCTAAATCTCAGGAGTCATGGTCCTCTACACCTTTGGTCATGATGTTATGCTAAAAAAAAAAAAAATCTTAGATTTCCAAACTGAACATGAAGTACCACTAGATGTTGAGTGGAGGGCCCCGCAAAACCAATACCTGGGTACTAAAACAGTGTGCTCTGAAGGTTACATGATCCTGAAGGAGAGTGTCAGGAAAGCAGTATCTACTCACAGAAGAGCACTGCATGTGCCCCAGTGGTGGGTGTATACAGAGTAAAATTCATTTAGGATTAGGATCTGCAACTACAGCACCCCACCCTCATTGCATGAGAGGCAAAATATACTCAGGGTATATCTGGCAATTGCTAAAGAGTCAAGATCTCTTCACACCACCAGAAATTTAAAGAGACACTATACATATATTATTTTATTTTTATTTGTAGCACGCCAACATATTCCATAGCGCTGATATATATATATATATATATATATATATATATATATATATATATATATATATATATATATATATATATATATATATATATATATATATATATATATATATATATATATATATATAAATAAAAGTTAGGAGCCAGCAGTAAAATTTTAGTACCAATGGTGTCCCAGATGTCATACCTCAGATTGAACTTAAAATTTTAATAAAAAACTTTGTTTAGTATTCAAATCCGTTTAATAAATCAAAAACTAAATAGAAAGATTTAAATTAACTAAAATATCAGAATGGTCATTGTAGTCTTAAATAGATAAAAATATTAAGATTCTATAAAAGCCATGCTGTGTCTTGTAGCCAGGAAGGAAGTTCTACAGAGCGATATTCAAAGAGCATTTTGTAAAAAAGTGGGACTGCGTTGCTTTTTTAAGTACAAAAAAAAAAAAAAAAATTAGAACAATGTTAGAACAAAATGTAAATAAACAAAACTTAAACAGATCTTATAAACAAGCAGGAAAAAAAAATGTATTTCACTTAACAAAAGCACTCTGCATAAAGCTAACATATGCTCACATCATTGCCGTCATTTTGCAGCTATATTACGAACAATCTTACAGGTTGTAACTTTTGCAACAAGAAATCTCGAAATGCTAAATATTAAAATTACTGTTGACATGGTTTGATCTAATTATGCATCATGTGATAAAGGACGTGGAAAAGAGCAAATGACACTTGATATGTTGAACAAGGGAAGTGTTACACCTATTGTATCCAAACCCTTCCTGTTACAAGTGCGGTTCCCAGACTATAAACAGGAAGCTGGATTCAGCCAGTATCATAGAAAAAAAGGGAAGAGCCATGCGGACTAATTAGCAGTATTAAAACATGTCTACACTTAGAGTACATACAAAAAGCAGAGGACATGTTTATACCACAGCATACAGATTGCGAACTCACATGGGAATGGGTTTATTTGTGCTTCTGTATTAATGGTCACTGTCTGGCATAATATTGTTTGGCTACTCATTCTACAGCAATACAGAACATGTTAAAGTTTAATAAGATATATATAGAAATGTTTTAACGCACCTTCTTCTAAAGTTCAAATAATGATTCACTCACTTATCTACATTATAACAAAACACGCCCAAGACCATTGCTGGCAATACCTTCCTTGGATACAAGACGGTCATTGATCTTACACAATCATCTTTGGTAATTACCTACCATAAGCCACCTTACAACAAAACAATTACTTTGCTACTTAAAGGAAAACTGCACCATCGAAAAATAAAAAGTTTGGAAGAAATGTATGATATTTTTTTTTTCCATAGATATTCTGTCAACTAGTTCTTAATTTAAATAAAATGTTGCCTCTATCCCTGGAGGGATACATTGATGGAAGTTGTGTCTGAGGCGCTTACATATCAGGAACACTATGGTTGCATCCTTTCATGCAACGTCCTGCCTATATTAATGGAGAAGAGGAAGGGGTGTATTGTCAATATCAATCTTATACACCTAATGTCTCTGGAATTCTGCTTGCTCACTCCTCCCCCCACCACTACAAACTTACACACCAATCATCCATCTCTCAAGATATGATGCCACAAAGACAAAATGGATTCCTGCACTCAGCCTTCACACAATCAGATTATGCCCAAAACATGTTTTGTCTGCTTACTCAGGTACAGATACTGTTATAGGCATCTTTCTTGAACTGCAGTGGATCTTTAAATCCAAACCTAGTTTAGCTTTGTGAGAGGAAGACGCTTTAAACAGATGCATTATATTTTGGACATATATTTAGGAGCCCTGGTTCTTGGGAAGTTTCCACCCCTGTATATGTAGAATGTAAGTTTGAGAGTTTTCAATCTCGCTGGGTGCTTTGGAAAAACAGATTATGAACATAAAATATTAAGCTCAGAAGAAAACGCTCTTTTTTTGCAATGTGTTAATATTGTATTTTGCTTTGTACTTAATACAGGTATAGCTCTACAGAATTTCTTTGTGTATAAAAAATAAATATATACTTACACATACATATGAGCGTGGACCACTAATACTTATTGCTAGATCCTAAATGTTTTCCAAATTGCAATGCATCTCCATTAGTGGCTTCCCACAGGCTGCTAAAAACTGAATGTTTGCTTCCTATAAAATCTTCATTGTCCCTAAATGTTAGATATTTTGTCTACTTCCCCCTGTGTGTCTTCATATTCTACAATTAATTTATGCCCAATCAGGAAATCAACCTACAGACTGAGTGTCTATCCTACAGTACACATATTACACTTGAGGCCCCACATACCCACAACTGAAAAATAGGATACAAACTGCAGCAGACAATGACTTATTTGCAAACACCCTAAAATATTGACACAACATTGTCACTTTCACACTGCAAACCTCCTATGGCCAGTACAAGGCTACAGTGGGCGATAATGTGCATGTACAGGCAGTGGAGGTGAAGCAGACATGTGACCACCACCCCTTAAGTGCAGTGACTAGCCACAGATGGGGGGCTCAGCTGTAAAAGGGCAGCCATTACATACTACGCCTTGGATCTACTGATACTGTGGAACGTACTGTGTGAATGTTTAAGGGACATGATTGGGTTGATTGCTATAAAAATAAAAAACTCAACAGCAGGGATTGCCAAAGATATCTGAAACTTAGGAGAATGCAATGTTAGTTAGGAGCAAGACAAACTTTTTTTCAAGGGGTCAGGAGAAAAAAGATGATGAATATATATATATATATACACACACACACACACACACACACACACACACAGCACTAGGGCAGCTTCCACATCCTGTAAAGTGATAAATATGAATGTATCCTTATATTATATAGGGTCACCCAAGATGGGCAGGTCATAGCAGAGAGGTCAGACAAATCATGGTCCACTGGAGAAGGTACTGGCATCTCACTCCAGTATCTTTGCCATGAAAACCATATGGATTAGTACAGACACAATATGTGTCTGCTATGCTCCAGTGTTGCAGAGTCAGACACAGCTAAACTCAGCCTTGTGAAAGGGGTGCCAAAAAGCATTCTGAGACTTCTTCAAAAATGTTTTTAAAAGCTAGCATGTAATTTCATGTCTCCATGGCAACCCAGCCCTGCTCTAATAAGTACCATATAAGAGGAAGAGCTTATTTACATGATTCACCAAGCCCCAACTGTTCTGAAAATGTAGTCAAGGCCTGGAATCCATATTTTTATGGATACACATATAAATATAATGGTATTCACAGAAGGACAGAAAAGAAGTGCTTTAGGAAACCAGTAACATAAGTATTTGGAAGCTTCAATTGAGATATTATAAATGTGATATATGTATGTAAGAGCTTGGAGATCCTGACTCTGACCCAGGTCCATCTACTGACTACTCCTGAGGTATACTTTTACAAAATGGCTTCCATTCAAAATAAGCAACATACAAATGAATTAGAATCCATCAGACTGTGAGACTACCCAAGAAGTTGAATAAAAACAAGTATGTTCCAGGTAATCACAGTATATAATATATAATAGCCCTTTATGTGGTTGGGACAAAACCAGGAAGGAGACAGTGTGTCTATAGTAGGCCTCATGCCTACCTGGAATGGCGTATGACGGTCCAGGCAGCAGCTGGCTCACACATGCCCATTGTGCCGCCCCAATCCAGGTGTCTGAGCCCACGCCTGGGCGGTTGTGGCGCCCAGGATAACGTGCCCGGCTGCCTCCCTCCCCCAAGCCCGCATTGTGAGTCCCCTCCCTCGGCCCTCTCTGCCATCCTCACCCTCTGGCAGCTTCCAAGCTCTTGATGAGCTTCTTGATCTTCCAGATCTCCACGTTCCTGTCTGCAGCGCTGGGGTCGTCCGCCATCTTCTCTCCTCCTGCTCTCTGCAGTAGTCAGAAGACAAGCGGTTAGTCATACGGCGCCCGCCCGACCGCTCGCACTCACACATACTCTCATTCAGCCGCCCCGCACTCACCTGTTACCCGATCCCCGGCTCTCTGGCGCTCCTGCGGCGTCCGATCTCAATGGAGGCGGCTCAGGCTCCCGGCTGTGACGTAGAAACCGGCTTCTCTCCTCTTTCTTAGCCGCCGCTGCATGTGTTGCAATCCACAGCCTGCTCACATGGGGGCGCGTGACGTCACTTCCCGCCGACAGCACCTTCCCGGCAGATTGGTTGAGGCTGAGGAAATAAGGCATTATGCTATTGGGTGGCGGTTATTACCCCGCCCTCTAGTGCAGCGAGGCATGATTGGAAATGTAGTCTTTAGCAGTGATATGGAGGGCCTAGACATTTAGAAGTGCTAAAGAAGTCAAATGACCACTGTTGTGTCATATTTGTAGTATTCTCTGTGAAAAGCGTGCCTTCATAATGTAGAAAATATTTTAACACAGTGTAAATTCAGTTTTACTGATGACATACATTATTATTATGCTTTATTTGTAACACGCCAACATATGGAGTACGCTATTCAGGGGTTAAGTACAAGGCGAAAACAATATTAACACACTGCAAAAAAAATGGGGGGTCCTGTTTTTGAGCTTAAAATCAAATGTACATAGACCTTGTTTCCAAAGCACCGACACAAGATTGAAAACTCGCAAACTACAGACATTTTGTCTGTTCCTAAAAGGATTAGATACCTGGGAAGAATAGGAGTAACCACAGATTCAGCTAATATCTCTATTAAGTTCACTTTAAAACTGCTATCTAAATAGCACACTTGACAATAGAACTCAATGGAAGAAGAAGCCCCCATAGGATAAACCAGATAATTCTCCATGATATAAGCACCGTCAACTAAATATATCATATAAGACAGTCTCCTAACCTACATTTTACATCTCCCTGAAGACTCACTTCCTCTAACGTTCCAAATTGATACAATTTAGATTCTCACATTCTACCTCTCCCCAATCTCTTTACCTTGTTGTTCAGTCGTGTCTGACTCTCCATGACCCAATATATATGAATGAACTACCTTCTCATAAAGTCCACAACACAGGCTGATATCCCGCTCCATGCTGATGATAGCCAGTAAGCTTGAAACATGTACATGGATTGGATACTCAGCCTGTGTTTATTCCAACCTTGGCTTTGCATTAAAGCTGTGTAATACAGCATGCATAAACTTAAAGGAAGCCATGTTTGATAATGGCTAAGGATTGAAGCGCGAGGCGTTTGTGGGCACATTTGCATGTCCCAGTTCAACTTCCCAGAATGCAGTGTAATAACTGTTTTTCTCGGAATTCTGAGCTGGAAGCAGGTTTTTAAACTTGTTTTAGACATTCAAATGTGAACACAGATGTACTATATATATATATATATATATATATATATATATATATATATATACTAGGAACTTGTCTGCCAAAAATGACAGGATTAAAATTGTAATGTTGGCAATGCTGTTTGCCACACAATGTGAGGCTTTTGGTCCTCTGAGCACCTTTGGCGCTCATTGCGAGCCTCTCCCCCCCGTGTACTTCATGTTTCCTGCTTTGCACTGATCACCTTCGGCACTGATCGCGAGCCCCGCGCCGAGCGCCTTCGCCGCTCATCGCAGGGCTCGCAAGCCTCTCCCGCTCGCGGTTCTCATCACGTGCCTTTCCTCTCGCCTACTGTACGGGCCGCTCATTGCAGGGTTCGTAACCTGTAAGTTTAGTGCTTGTGAATGCCATGTGTCTATTTCCAGCATCTCCCCCCTGTTCCTTCCTTGTGTCTTTCTCCTCTGTATGTCTGCTGTATGACTGCGTGGCGCACGCTGACAGCCGTTGGTTTTATTTTCAAAGTCCTGAGTGCCTGGCGTTGTTTGTGTAAGTGTTAGTGTCTTCGGTGTGGTGTACTTTCTAAGTCCCGTGTGCCTTGCATTGTTGCTGAGCCTCGTTTTCATGCTGTTTGTGAAAATTTGCATTTTTCGTCTGCCATTTATTTCCTCACTTAGGCGATTTTAAAGTGCCGAAAAACGCCAAATATGGGAGTAATTCACTTGCAACCTCACTTCCAGGCTTCCTGGTTCTCCCCCTGTGCTGTGTGTGAGTGTGTTATAATTTTTTGTGCATGTTTCGCCTCTCTTTGCAAGGCTCGCATGTGTGACAGCGCCACTGGCTCGCGGCTCGCAACTGCGTTACCAACATTGGTAACGTTACGAATAGCGCAAAGATCCACAACTATATATGTGATACACACACATATATATATATATATATACATATATAAATATATATATATATATATATATATATATATATAAATATATATATATATATATATATATATATATATATATATAGTTTTCTTGTCAAAGATACTGCCCTCTGTGCTCTGAAGTGCCCATCTTGGTTGACCCTACATGGCATACCCCTTCTGAATCGCTACCTTGTCGTGGTGAAGGGGCTTGTGTACTTCAATTAAGCTGTGAGCTATACTATGTAGGGTCACCCAAGATGGGCAGATCATAGCATAGAGGTTCACTGCTACATTGTCATGGTGAAGGGGCTTGTGTACTTTTTATGAAGCTGTGAGCTATACTATGTAGGCTCACCCAAGATGGGCAGGCCATACTGGAGAAGGAACTGACCACCCACACCAGTATCTTTGCCAATATAACCATATGGACAAGCACAACTAGAGACATAGATAGATGTGTATGACATGCTGAGGTCTATAGGGGCACGGAGAGTCAGATACAACTGAACAATTAAATAACAACACACGGTATAGCTCACAGCTTCATTGAGGAACAAAAGCCCCTTCACCCTGACAAGGTAGCGATCCAGAAGATGACATTTTACCTATTACACCCAATAGCTGGACCTTACCTCTTGACCAGTTGCTCTATTTCAGTAATAAACACAAACATCACATTACATTCAGCCTATTATGTTTGTTCAGCAATATATAGTCTTCTATAACCCAACATAATGATGTATTGTTTTATAACTATGTAAAGCTTCTTAAATAAATGTGCTATATACAAATTAAAATAAAATAAAAATGATTTTCTTGGAAAAAACATATTTATATTCCTATCTTGTATACCTGATGATGTTATTAAGTTGTTACATATTTCACAAACGTGAAGTTTCTACCACACTACAGTGGTCCTATAAGATATGTGAATAAATATAATTTGAAGTTCAACAGTAGTGTTTCCCAACTATTTTATTTGGGGCGCCACTTATTGAGAGTCTGAGTGGGCTTGCAAAATATCGTTGAGGATCTTGGCAAACCACCTTATGATTTCTCTGCCTCTTGTTTAATAACTGAAAGGTGCTATGCTATTTTATATTGTTTGCTTATAAACTATATTATGGGGTATATAGACAATTATCCACTACTTACATATGCATTTTATTTAAGCACATTTTGTTTTAATAATTTGTTTTTAATCCCAATGTTTAAAGGACCACCTTTAAGGACAACAGGGAACCTCTGCTCTAGGGTATTAGCTAATGTATTATTTTCATTCATTTATAGAGCACAACCAAGTTCTGAGAAGTATTTTTTTGTAACAGAGATAACAAACTCTTTTCTGAAGAAAGCCCTTCTGTCCTTAGAAATAAAAACTATCTGTCCCTCCAAATCCCCCAAATGTCACTCTTTTGAAAAGACAGTCTCACATTTAAAGTCACACATGAAATGCCTCAGTTAATGCAGAATATTAGGTGGAATATAGGTGGAAATGTTAGATAACTGAGTTTGATAGTTTTGTATTTTAAGCTCCTTCTCTCCAAGTCTCTTTATTTTTTGCACATAATTAACTTTCACATAAAGAAGAAGATTATGGCCAGTTGGATAAATAGTAGACATAGGTAAAATCTTATCATCACTGTAATCTATAGCAACTCCGCATGGGCGTAGGAACCGCCCCCAGATTATATGATTAGGTGTAAATATAAAAATATATATAAATATAAAAATATATTTTATATATATATATATATATATATATATATATATATATATATATATATATATATATATATGCTCTTTCACCCCCAGATTTTTTTGGTTTCCTACACCCTTGCACCTCTGCATATTTTTTCTTACTCACCCAACTGTGAGAGTTAATTATTGGTCTTAGATAAAGACACTTAGAGAAAACTGGTCACAATTTAAGCTAAAATACAATCAAGCTCAGTTATCTAACACTTCCACTAAAATTAAATGTAATTATATATCTACTTGTATTTTCTGCAATAACTACAGTAGATCCTAGGACGTGTCACATTACGGACAAATACTTCTGTTGTAGTTAGCAGATGTCCCATTTCTTTCTCTGAATCATCCTTGTTTTCTCCAAGATTGCTCATCAACCTTTATTGATTAGACATTAACATTTTATTGATCACTATATGCAGTGACTAAATATACTGATGACGTTATAGCAGGATGGGATTGTTATACCACATAACATTTCAAATGGCCAAAATGAATAATTATATTCTAGAAAAAAAATGAACAGATTATGTTGCTGCTAGGGTGAGTGAGGAATATGTGATAAGGGACAAAGAAGGCCATTTACATAAGTGTGTATTGTTCATTCGTGTCCGACTCTCCGTGACATCATGCACTGTAACACACCATGCTGATCCACTTGGAATTCATGGCAGAGATACTGGAGTGGCTTGCCAGTTCCTTCTCCAGTGGGCCACAGCTTACATCTCCTGGTATTCCTAGGTGGTTTCCTATCCAAGTACTGACCTGGCCCAATCCTGCATGTCTTCAGGGTAGTGTGACCTCTTGGTTCCCTAACTGGAATTGAACCCAGATCACAGTGGTGAAAGCACCGAATCCTAACCACAGCACCATGCCATTAACATAGTTTGAATCAAAGGAGGAGAAAAGTGCAGTCATGAAAAGAGAGAGCAGATAAGATGGGAAGGGTCTTAGAGGGAACAGAACAGGGAACAAAACAAGTGGAATATGCAAGGCAGAGGGATAAATATAAGAGAAAAGAGTGGCAAAATACAAGGAAAAAGAGAAAATAAAAGACAAGAAAATTGAGCAGCCAAGAGAACAGTATGACATAAGAAAATAAAGAGTGAGTTAAGAACAGAGAAGATCACAGAGTGAGAGAAAACAAGAAAATAAATGGAGAGAATAAAGGAGGAGAGAGAATAGAGGCAGGAGAAAATGGGAAAGGTCGGAGGAATTAGACAGATAGAGATGTGGAGGAACTATAGAGAAGGAGAGCGGGGAGGGTGAGTTGGCAGAGTAGACGCAATAGGCTTCACACACACGCCTGTAGGCAGGCAATTGCTATTCAATCTATTACAGTCAAAAAAGTGTTGTTTTTTGTCACTGTACACTAAGGTTGCACCAGATATGACGTATCACTGTGCACTGGCAAAAGTTGGCAGAGTAGATGCAATAGGAGAGAAAAGGGGAAACGGGAGAGAAAGGAGAAGCAAGAAAAAGATATAAGGGCTGCAGTGGACGTGAGTAACAGAGAAGAAAAAAGGGGCAACAAAGGGCCACGGGGAACAGGGCCCACGAGGAGCTGTCAGGGGGCCACTATGAGCAGAAAAGGGGCAATTGCAGGTGGCAGAGAGCAGGGGCCACATGGGATTGGCAAAAGAAGCGAGGGGACTCACTTACTCCTGGTGCGCGGGTTATTACACTATAGGAAAAAAAAAACTTTATAAAAGCTAATTTAAAAAACAGTTTCAACTGGCAAGGTAGCAGAGAATCGCCTAGATGTGAGGGCTTTGGTGCCCAACACTGCTTACACTAACAGTAGCACTGCCCCTGATACACAGTATGGACTGGAAGGAGCACAATGGACACACATAGTGGACTGAACACACACAAACTGGACACACATGTTAAACTGGACTGTGTGCAACAGACACAATGGACAAACACAGTGGGCTGGCCTGAACACACGCCCAGTCGACTGGACTGATAACATACACTGAAAACACACACTATGAGAGAACTCAGCACTCACACACAGGGCACACACTTAATGGACTAGATGGAATACACGCACTGAAAACACACACTGCACAGCATATTTTAAAGGACAAAAGATGGAAATTTACATTTAAAAAAAAGTTTGCACTGGTAGTGTTACTGGCATTCTGCACAATAAACACTTATATGCACAATTCACCATACAGACCTATATTCCAGGTTTCTATATTTGTCCTAGACTATGAACAAAATAACTAGACAACTAGACCATATGGTCAGAGCTGGGAAACAGGGTTTTGCTGTTAAATGTGGGGTATTCCATCAAAAGAGGGCCATTTGGCAAGTAAAGAGGAATAAGGGACAAAGAGAATCTGTCCCTTTAAGATTACATTTTTTTTTTTATAACATGCCCAATTCTCTTTATTTGGCATTCTGCTTAAATGGGCAGTATGACTTAAAAAATATTTCACACAGTGGTCCTTTAAAGGACCATTGTAGAATGAATTTTTTTTTGAAAACTTTGAGAATGACTAAGATTAGAATTAGGTGGTTAGAAAGGCATAAAACTAGTATTTAAAAAAATACAATTTTATGCCTCTGCTGGAGGTAAAGCTTTTATGAGAGAGAAATATAATTCTCTGGGGGAGGGCTTTCATTTATTGTTGCATTTTGCTTCGGAGCCTGTGCAAGAGAAAAGGGTAGGTTTCAAACTTCTATAAATTACATTTATTTAACAAATCCACTTCCCTATCCATATTCTTTCCTCCCCCACCATCACTCCACTAGATAAAAGTGTTGAATACAGACAAAATTGAATAAGAATAAACAGATTTTTCAAAAATTATGGCAGAAACAAAACATGCCACTGTCTATTTGCAAGATTCTGGTAGTTTGGAACAATTCCCTCTTGGTGAGGCCTTATGTCACAGCTGTGAAACATGGCACTGTGTCTGAGAGAATGGCACCATGCATGAGAGAGAACATGAAGAAAGGGGTCAGTGGTGAAGGTGAAAAAACTGTTAATAACTTCTTTGCAGTAAGTCGTGTATATTTCATATGACAATCACTTTGAGGAGGATAAAATAAGTTAGTTAACCTACTAAAACATGCAAAGGAAACAAAAATAAATGGCTAAAGAGGCCCTTTATCGGAAGACCCTACACTCCATCTTAATATTTCACGGTTATAGTTTTTATCTTCTCTTTTTTATTATTCATAAAACTACAAATAAATGAAATGTTTACAAACCAATGGTACCCATGTCAATACCCACACTTTTCAAATTATGAAATCGGATTTATACAATCTAAAACTTGACAAGTAAAATATCCTCTTAAAAATCAAAAAAAGAATCCATAGATTGTAGGTGTTTCACAACTTGTCAATATCATGCATCAAGTATTTTAGATAATCTATTTAAATGCTTATAATTAAATTTAATGCTTTTCAATGTGACATTTCAAATACTGTTTACAAGGGTATTTAACAAAATGGAAATAGAGTAGAGATGCTTAGTGTTTTTTTTCTATAGGTCTGGTTACCTACTGAGAGAGCAGCCTCTTTTAGCTCACTTGTGCCCTTCACAGGGAGAAATATCCTGTAATATATCGGTCTGGTCGGACACAGAAGAGGGATCCAGACCCAAAATACCAGGCAATTCTACCCTGAACAGGAGAATCAGCAAAACCCAGACGCATTTTGGCCTCTATGGGCCTCGTCAGTGAGGTGCAGCTTTACTCCCTAAGGCACAGTGAGCAAGGGGTCCACGTCTGGTTCCCCCTATCATCCATAAGCTGAGCACAAGTGAGCTATAAGCGGTTGTTCTCAGGGTGAGTTATCATGTCCACAGATGGCCCGCCTGACTCCCTCCCTGAATTCCAGTGTGAGGAATTTGAGACCAATCTCCATTAAGTGTACCTTATCCGTAGTGAAGAACTCGTCCGCATCTACTGTCAAACTCCTTGTAACGGAGATGTAACCCAATTTACGCACAAAGCTCGCCATTTGCTTGTTAATCTTTTGGCGAGCCTTGTCCAGCAAGATTGGATCCCTAGAGTTGCTCCAGGAATGCCTCTTTATCATTTCAGACCAGATAATAAAGAGGCCAGGAAACCTTCTTGCCCAGTTTTCTACACACACTTCATGTCCTTTAACATGCGATGCATGGGAACTACACCCAGATTGTTGCCACCGACATGAATGAGCAGTTGAGCAAGTTGGGTTGACCGTAGCGATGGGCGTAGGTGTCCAATAGCCCACTCGCTTACGACCAACGCAAATCCCGAGTCCCAAACCACCCTACTTGTAAGTCGGCGACCTGAAAGCCCAGCTGTACTTTGCTCCTCGTAACTGCGGGCTGGAAGAGGCACTTTGGGGCATTGTATATGGGGATTCCGGATTGTGACTTGTGTACAGAAAGAAGGTAGCTGTGTTTGTTTTCCAAGCGCTGTCAAATGCTGGGATTGGAGACAGGCTCCCAGACAGCTAGCTTACTTTGGCCTTTGATCCAGCAGGAGTTACAGCTGGAGGCGAATTATGTGAAATTGTTAGATGAAGCATCCCTTGCTGGGTTGTGGCCACCAAGTTGGAAGGGGCCATACCAAGCAGGCATGGAACAGAATCACCTTGCAGAGACTACAGGGACCCAGGTAAATTTTGCAAGGCTGGGTCAGAAGAGAAAGGTATGAGCTGTTGGGGGAATACTGATAACATCGATTTTAAAAAGAACAAGGAATCCTTCATGCAGTGGTTTGACTGGGAAGAGGAAGAACTGGTCCCTACCATTAGGGGGCTGAGCCTCACCCAGTTAGAGGCATAGGGACAGGGCCTAACCACAGCAGTGCCAGGCCAAGGGGAAGACCTGGGGGAAAGCTACACTGCTCCTAGAGTAAGGGAAGAACCAAATGAGCTCTAGGCCCTACCAATGGACTGCAAATATAGTGGGGAGGTTCATTGGATAACCACTGTACAGAAGCCAGCCACAGACCCTGGAGCAGAAACGGCAAGCAGCCCTGCTCTTCACCCTGCACAAAAGGCAGTAGCAGCTGCTTCTGAAGGGCTGTCGGTATTCACATGCCAGACAGTATCAGATGTAGAGAGCCAGGATATTCTGCCCAAGGATCCAGGGACTAAAGATCCAGAAGGAGGTGAGAGCTGTGCACAGACAGTAGTTCCAGAAGAAGGGGACTGGGAGACAGTGAGCACCATGCAGCCCCAAGGAGTTGAGTCCCCAGGCAAGGCCATCAGGAGGAGTGCAGACTGGCACACCCAGCAGGTACAGTCCTCACTGGTAATACTGTTTTATTGGGATGGGGCATTGGCACTGGCTTTTGGGGAATGGGGTGGTGATAACACCTGGTGAGCAGTCCCCTTATCTGGTTGCCCCCATTGAACTGTTTGGATTGGGGAAATAAAAAGGCCAATGGATAGCTCTGAACTCCAAGCACTGGTCAGGGGTGGGAGGACATCTGGGGAGGGGAAATGTGTTGCCCACTTGTGACCCTGTAGGCACAGGGACTGTATTAGAAATATCAGGACAGCTGTGCACACTGGCATGGTTGGGGAAGAGGGTGTTGGCCCAGAACTACCCCATTTGTTTCATGCCTTGATGGGCCACATTTCAAAGAAGGTACTCCAGGGTGTGGACTTTCCCCTGTACCCACTACATTGACTCCCCTGCAGCTGTCAAAAGAAAGCATTTTCATACCTCCATAAATGTGAAGGGGAGAGAATTCACCCTGGATAGGAGGAAGCACTGTGCCCAGAGAGCCACTGAGATTTTTCACTTGGATGGATTTTTTCTAGGGGGTTGGAGATGTGGAGTAACATGGAAAGGCCACAATGCAACCCAAGGATTTAGTTGCAGAAAGGGGAGTCAAGACAATGGACACTTCCTGCACTCTCTAGACTTACCACTAACAGCTGGGACTGTTACCCTGAGTTACCTTGTTTATTTTTATAGTTCTGTATTTTGTATTATTTATAGTTTATTGTTATAGTTATGTAAAGTTATGTATTTTGTATTACTTATGGTTAAAATTACATAAATTGTATGTATTTTGATTATGTTACAGTGTGGTTATCTGGTGATGGAGTTTTTAACAGCAAATGGTTATAGTTAATATAATCACCAGGGTAAGTTTAAGGCCGGAGCTCATCAGATGTACAAGGTTTCACAGTAAGCAGGGGCAGCCTATTATGTTACAGTGTTATTATCTGGTGATGACTCAACACAGGGGGTCTTGGACAGAATAAACAGATAGTCTGAGTGTTTACAGCAAATGGTTATAGTTAATAAAATCAATCGGATAAGTTTAAGGGTCTGAGCTCATCAGATGTACAGGGTTTCCCAGTAAGCCGGGGGCAGCCTATTGTTAATTGCACCTAAGGATGGGGCTTACTGTGATTGGCCAGCCTATGTGTCAAAAATTGTATAAAATGTGACAATTAATAAAGGTATGGCAGTTGTGTCATTCTGTGCATTAATCCTAATTCTAAGGGATTACAATGCCTTGCAAAAGTATTGACCGCCCTTGACTTTTTACCTATTTTGTTACGTTACAGCCTTAAATTTAATGTTTTGTTAATCTAAATTTTATGTGATGGATCAGAACACAATAGTTTGTGAAGTGAAATGGGAAAAATATATACATAAAACTATTTTTTAGAAATAGAAAGCATGTGCATATGTATTCACCCCCTTTGTTATGAAGCCCATACAAAGCTCTGGTGCAACCAATTACCTTCAGAAGTCCCATCATTAATTAAATGATGTCCACCTGTGTGCAATCTAAGTGTCACATGATCTGTCATTACATATACACACCTTTTTTGAAAGGTCCCAGAGGCTGCAACACCTAATCAAGAGGCACCACTAACCAAACCATGCCATGAAGACCAAGGAACTCTCCAAACAAGTAAGGGACAATGTTGTTGAGAAGTACAAGTCAGGGTTAGGTTATAAAAAATATCCAAATCTTTGATGATCCCCAGGAGCACCATCAAATCTATCATAACTAAATAGAAAGAACATCAACAGTAAGCCTACCAAGAGACGGCCGCCCACCAAAACTCACGGACCGGGAAAGGAAGGCATTAATCAGAGAGACAGCACAGAGACCTAAGGTAACCCTTGAGGAGCTGCAGAGTTCCACAGCAGAGACTGGAGTATCTGTACATAGGATGAAAATAAGCTGTACGCTCCATAGAGTTGGGCTTTATGGCAGAGTGGCCAGAAGAAACCTGTTACTTTCAGCAAAAAACAAAATGGCACCTTTTGAGTTTGTGAAAAGGCATGTGGGAGACTCCCAAAATGTATGGAGGAAGGTGCTCTGGTCTGATGAGACTAAAATTTAACTTTTTAACCATCAAAGAAAACACTATGTCTGGCGCAAACCCAACACATCACATCACCCAAAGAACACCATCCCCACAGTGAATCATGGTGGTGGCAGCATCAAGCTGTGGGGATGTTTTTCAGCAACCAGGACTAGGAAACTGGTCAGAGTTGAGGGAAAGATGGATGGTGCTAAACACAGGGATATTGTTGAGCAAAACCTGTACCACTCTGTGCGTGATTTGAGGCTAGGATGGAGGTTCACCTTCCAGCAGGACAATGACCCCAAACACACTGCTAAAGCAACACTTGAGTGGTTTAAGGGGAAACATGTAAATATGTTGTAATGGCCTAGTCAAAGCCCAGACCTCAATCCAATAGAAAATCTGTGGTCAGACTTAAAGATTGCTATTCACAAGTGCAAACGATCCAACTTGACGGAGCTGGAGCAGTTTTGCAAGGAGAAAGGGGCAAAAATCCCAGTGGTAAGATGTGGCAAGCTCATAGAAACTTATCCAAAGCGACTTGGAGCTGTGATTACTGCAAAAAGTGGCTCTACAAAGTATTGACTTTAGGGGGGTGAATAGTTATGCACATAGACTTTTTCTGTTATTTTGTCCTATTTGATGTTTGCTTCACAATAATAAAAAACATCTTCAAAGTTGTGAGCATGTTCTGTAAATTAAATGATGCAAATCCTCAAACAATCCATGTTAATTCCAGGTTGTGAGGCAATAAAATACGAAAAATGAGAAGGGGGGGAGGAGAATACTTTTGCAAGGCACTGCATATGATGTTCCTGATATCCTGGCCTGTTGAAGCAAGCTCCTGGGCGTGGTACTGGTGTTTGTCCATCTTCTGCTGTACAAGGACCGCACAATTCTGCTGGATAGGTTTGAACCAGGTTCTTACCAAATCCAATTGAAGTAGCAGATTGTGACAGTGCATACCACCACTGCAAGTGTTCACACCGATAACAAGGACATGGAGGCAAATAGTTTAGCTAATCTCAAGATATTAGCCCAGCTTCTTGCAAAATAATACAAAGGACCACAAGGGTACACAACTCTTTCAATATATGTGCAAGTGCAGAACTAGAAACAGCGGGCCCTGGGGCAAAATAAGTTTGGGGCACCTTTGAAATTTCTCTATACAAGGTAGGTGCTTATATGGGTCTGTAGAAACCCCTACCTTGTCATGATGAAGGGGTTTGTGTACTTAATGAAGCTGTGAGCTATGCCACGTAGGGTCACCCAAGATGGGCAAGTCATGGCAGAGAATTCATACATAGCGGGGTCCACTGATAAGGAACTGGCAACCCACTCCAGTATCTTTGCCATGAAAACCATAAGGATAAGCACAACCAGAAACTCAGACAGATGTACCTTGCATGCTGTCACTGAGAGTTGGACACGACTAAAGAACAGAACAAGAAGCATATACATTTTATGTAGCTGGCCAGATCACTCCTAAGGTGATCGGATCAATTTTCCAAAAAAATGTACTATCTGCCCCTCTTCTGTAAGAATTAAGAGTCTCCTTTTAGTCTAGGTTAAAGACAGTGGCCCATAGTCTGTTGTGAGTCTCAGTGTATTGCGCCTGCTGCACCAGCACTAGCTCCACCACCACAGCATATTAGTAATAGCACCTTTCATTGCACTTTAAGTGAATCTGCTGACCCCATGGAAGAGCAGTCAATATCATACATTTAACCCACAAGAAAGTTATTTTAAATTGTGTGTGTATGTGTGTATATATATATATATATATATATATATATATATATATATATACACTAGTGATTTGCCCGTCAAAAAATGACGGCAATAAGATTGTAAGGCAGGTAATGTTGTTTGTTTGCAACATTAATTTTGTTGTTGTTCCAAGATCCTTCGGCGCTCATTGCGAGGCTGTTGGTTATTTGTGTGCTATGAGCAGCGTTGTTTTTTTGTTTTTTTGTTTTTTTGTATGCCAATGAAATAATGAATGAAATAATAAATGAATATACTTTAACTATTTTAAAGTAATATATGCAGGAAGCATTGTGTAGAAGAGCTGGCAATCTGCTTTCATGTTGCTGCAGCATACAATGTGTGTTTTCAGTGCTGTGGAGCTGCTGTGTAAGTGTCAGCAATGTGTGCAGTGTGTAGTGTAAATACTGTGCGTGCGAGAGGTAAATCCGTTAGGGTAGCTGGGTACTTCCGGATTGTATAAGTTATTGTTCTAAAATGGCGCCTAATGTGTGGTATGCGGCTGTGGCTGATTTTGCGTCCTTGTTTTCAGATGTCGTCTGACTTTTTTGGAAAAACCGTATGTGTTTGGTGGTGTTTTGCGTGTTTAGGGTCCTTTAGTCTCGTTTTTGTTTTCTTCAGTGGCCATTTTTTCTCTCGCTTAGGTGATTTTCGGGTGTCTAAACTCTGTAATTTGGGCTTAAATTGAGGTGTAACTTCACTTGCAGAGGTCCTGGGTGCCCCTCCTTGTGGGTAATCTTTGTATGTGTTTGTTGTGTGTATTTATTGTGTTTCTAATGTTTTTAGGGTCGTTCGGGTTGTGTCCTTGTTTTCGGATCTCGTACGTCTTTTTCGGAAAATCCGTAGGTGTTTGGTGGTGTTTTGTGTCTTTAGGGTCCTGTAGCCTCATTTTCGTTTTTTTCGGCGGCCATTTTTTCTCTTGCTTAGCGGATTTTCGAGTGTCTAAACTCTTCTATTTTGACTTAAATTGAGGTGTAACTTCGTTTTCGATGTCCTGGGTGCCCCCCCTTGCTGTAGGTAAGCTTTTTATGTATTTGTTGTGTGTATTTATTGTGTTTTTAATGTTTTTGATGTGCTCAGGTTTCTGGCGGTAAGGTTGTATTTTTGCGAGGTCGTAATGTTTTTTTTTCGAAGTCCCGCGTCTAGTATTTGTTTCTCGTAAGTCTGTAAATTTAGCAAAATCTGCAGTTGCTGGCAAGGGGCGCTCCTTGCCAGCAACTGAGGCCCTCGCTTTGCGCTATGCGAGCCTGCAGCGTTAGCAACGACCTGCTTGCTTACAACTATATATGTGATATATATATATATATATATATTTATATATTATACATAAAGATCATAAATGTAAAAAAATGTTGATTTATATTTTCTAATCTGCCATTGGTACTTTTAATAAACTGCTTGAACACATATTTTTGTGGACTAAACTATGCAGATTTATAAATCCCCTATAAATTATGTATATATATATAAATATATATAATTATATATATATATATATATATATATATATATATATATATATATATATATATATATATATATGCTTTTAAGTATTTATTTTGGTGTCCTGGAGTAGTTTTCACTTTTAAATCATGTTTCACTCTTACCAATATGATGTCTGGAACACAATCATGAGTTCTATATTTTGGTATCAATTTATTCTGCAGAAAGAGGTTTTATATTTTATATTCATTATTTTATTGTAAAAGGTTTTTTTTGCTAGAAAAATGATTTTTTTTTTTTGTGACAAAATTATAAAAATCACAAATTTCAGCAAAGATGAATAAGTTACTGCTAAAATCTTTCCATTTCTAGGCTTTGTGATTTTCAAGAAATAGATTTATATGGTTCTTTTGGCGATTAGTGTTGTTTTACTTTATGTATTTACTTTGTATATATACATAGGGTCCCATTCAATTGCGATTTGGCCAGGTGAATTGGGCTCTATATAAGCACAGAGCATATATTTTTACAGAAGTTTTTAGTTAGTGAAGACCTTGCTTTTGGATAGAAGTTCACTGACTAAAAATATGCTGTGTGCTTATATAGAGCCCTATTCAATCAGCCAAATCACAATTGAATGAGGCCCATAGAATGCATATGCCCATTTAGTTAACTAGTAGATATGGGACTTTTATTAGAAGCTCCATTGCTAGAAAATGCTTCATTCTGAAAAAGCTTTGACTAAATTACAAAAGACATCTAGAAATCACATATATACTGTAGTTGTGAGCATACAAACCGTTGCTCACGCTTGCGGGCTCGCATAGCGAGCCCGCGGCCCTCGCGAAGCTAGCTCCTTGCCAGCAACTGCAACCCTTGCAAACTTTACATCCTAACGCAAACAAAATACGAGACACGTTACAACCAATTACGACCTCGCAAAAATCGTCCACAACCCGCGGACATGAAAAAATGAACAACACAATAAATACACACATACATAAAAAGCTTACCTACAGCAAGAGGGAGCATCCAGGACCTCAAAAAATGAAGTTACACCTTAATTTAACTCAAAATAAAAGAGTTTAGACACAAAAAAATTCTCTAAGCGAGAGAAAAAATGGACGCCGAACAAAACGAAAACGAGGCTACAGCACTCTAAACACGCAAAACACCACAAAACAGCTACGGATATTCCGCTACAGACGCATACCACACATTAGCCGCCATTTTAGAACAATAACTTATACAATGCGGAGGTACACAGCACACTATTACACTGCACACATTCATCACGCTTACACAGCAGCTCCACACCACTAATGCTGCAGCAACATCAAAACAGATTGCCAGCTCTTCAACACAATCCTTCCTGCATATATTACTTCAAAATAGGTAAAGTATATTACTTTATTAATCTATTAGTTATTTTATTATTATACACCAAATAGCGTTAGGTCACTTACAATTTCATTGCCGTCATTTTTTGACGGGCAATATTCTAGTCTAATATGAAGTGAATATTTTTTTGGGGGATTGATATAATAATATCTGGTAATATAGAATGGTATATTGGTTTCAGCAAGCCAGGAAGATTCTTCTTGCTTTTTTTCTGAATTCTCTTGGTTACAATAAATGTAAAGCCAGTGGCGGAGCTACCGCGGTGCAGATGGTGCAATACACTGAGGCCCTGCACCTTTGAAGGGCCCAGTGCACACGCTCGGACCTACTGTGGCCCCTCCTCACCCCAGGAAGTGGAGTTCAAGCATCTGGCAGGTAAGGAAATAGATTTATATTTATATAGGTGTATATATATATATAGTACATTTGTGTTCACGTTTGAATGCCTAAAATAAGTAAAAAAAAACTGTTTTCTGTTCAGAATTCTGAGAAATGCAGTTATTACACTGCACTCTGGGAAGCTAAGCCGGGACATTCAAATGTGCCCACAAATGCCTCGCTCTTCAATCCATAAATCATTTTAAACATGGCTTCCTTTAAGCTTATGCCTGCTGCATTACAAAGCTTTTATGTGTGTGAGAGTGTAGATATATATATATATATATATATATATATATATGTTTGTATAGATATCTATATTTATATATACATATATGTAAGTGTAAAAGTGTAAATATATATATATATATATATATATATATATGTGTGTGTATGTAGATGTTTCTGTAAATGTTTAGATACATGTATATGTAGATACAGTATATATATATATATATATATATATATATACACACATGTATTTGTATAAGATGTTGCTGTAAAGAAATTCAAGATCCATGGTTACAAGTAGTGTGTTAGCTGGCTGTTGAGAAAGTCAGTGGTGTCTTGTATATTGCTGCTGGTGTTTATATATATACTAGCGACTTGCCCGCCAAAAATGACAGGGCAATAACATTTTAAGCCATGGCAATGCTGTTTGACACACAATTTAAAGCTTTTTCTACTCTGAGGACCTTTGGCGTTCATTGGGAGCCTTGCGATGAGCGCCTTCTGCTTGCATTGCGAGCCTCTCCTCTTGTTTACTTTTGCGCATTTCAGTGTCGTGTAGCCTCGTTTTCATTTTTTAACGGCCGCCATTTTTTCTCTCGTTTAGACGATTTTCAAGTTCCAAAAATCCTTAAATTCGACTTTATTTAGCGTGCAACCTCACTGGCAGATATCGTGGCTGTCCCCCCACGCTGTGTGTGATTTTTTTTTATGTTTTGTTTGTATTTTGTAGTGTTTTTGTTGTTTTTGGATGTACGCGTTTCAGGCGTTAACTTTGTAGTTTTGCAACCTTGTATTTTTTTTTTTATAAGTTCTGCAGGTCGTAATTAAAAGTCGTATGTCCTTGTCAGTGTTTTCTACTCTTTTGGGTCGTGTAGCCATTTTTTTGCCACAGATTTTCAAGTTCCGAAACTCCATAAATTTGAGTTTCATTTGCGTGCAACCTCACCCCCAGATGTCCTGGCTGTCCCCCCGTGCTTCACGAGGTCTGCATTTGCCGCCAGAACTGCGTCCCTCACTTTGCGAGCGCGCAAAGCGTGACGACGATTTGCAGTTTGACAACTATTATATGTGATTGGTAACAGTATTCTCAGGAGCAGGGGCGGATCTACTAGTGGTGCAGGTGGTGAAGTGCACCAGGGCCCTCCTCTGGGTGGGGGGTGGGGGGGGTGTAGGGTTGCTGTGTATTTTTTTGGTCTGAAATGGCGTGTGCCTGTTTAAATAAGAGCATTTGTACTGAAGCTCCAGGAGGTGCCAATGTGGAGCAATTCAGCAAGCAGAGGATGTGTAACAGGGAAGAGGTGAGAGAGCAAAGGCTGCAAAGTGAAAGCAATGTACAGGGGAATGGGTTATGTATGGCCCAGACCATGATACTCCCACCACCAAAAGTATACATCTATAATAAGGAAAGCTAGTTGAAATAATCCCTAAATGACAGATAAACGGATAAGGCACAAAGATCTCAAAAACACTGATATGAGATGAAACCCTCAGTTTGAACATAAACAGAGATGCAGAGAGAGTGGAGGCATATAGGGGGAATCAACACAACATATTATAGAAAATATATATATATAGACATATGTGTATATATGTTTGGTCTGGGCCTGCATGAGTGCTGCCGGCACTGGGGAGCTACAGCTCATTGAGGGAACCATGAATGCCAACATGTATTGTGACATACCGAAGCAGAGCATGATCCCCTCCCTTAGGAGACTGGTCCACAGGGCAGTATTACAACATGATAACGACCCCAAACACACCTCCAAGACGAGCACTGACTTGAAAAAGAAGCTGAAGGTAAAGGTGATGGACATGTCTCCAGACCTAAACCTTATTAAGCATCTGTGGGGCATCCTCAAATGGAAAGTGGGGGAGCGCAAGGTCTCTAACACCCACCAGCTCTGTGATGTCATCATGGAGGAGTGGAAGAGGACTCCAGTGGCAACCTGTGAAGCTCTGGTGAACTCCATGCCCATGAGGGTTAAGGCAGCGCTGGAAAATAATGGTGGCCACACAAAATATTGACACTTTGGGCCCAATTTGGACATTTCCACTTAGGGGTGTACTCACTTATGTTGCCAACGGTTTAGACATTAATGGCTGTGAGTTGAGTTATTTTGAGGGGACAGCAAATTTATATATATTTATACAGGCTGTACACTTACTACTTTACATTGTAGCAGAGCATCATATCTTCAGTGTTGTCACATGAGAAGATATAATAAAATATTTACAAAAATGTGAGGGGTGTACTCACTTTTGTGAGATACTGTATATTTGAAAGGGGTCTCTTGGGGTGAAGGTAAAGGATCTTGAGAAGGTCTTCAGGAGGGGCCCCTATTCATACCAGCTGTAAGTCTGCGGACTTGAAATTGTCAACTGTTACAGAGCGATTCAATTGATCAAGCCCACAACCACCTGGCCAAAAGCCATAACCCATAAACCATGCACCTGTAGATAGCATTTCAGAGCACGATCATGATCAATTAGGCAAGGCCGTAACTACCAATTTAGAAACATCCTATAGTCATGACATCAGTAAAACATGGAGGTTAGACCACAAATAATAAGTCCGATATGTGATTGGACTCGCAATCTGGCAATGTACAAAATAATAAAAATGAATGAAGGAAATGTTCTAGTCCATGTGGGTGGCCTGATATGTATTAACTCCTTGATTCCTGGGATCAATATAAACATGAAAATAAAACGTAAAAAAAAAATTTTTTATTGCAGATTTGCGAACTTGAAATTGTTGTGCAATTAATTCTAATGTCTTTCATCACATTCCCCATCTTTTGAAGTGCAGTAATGATTTTTTATTTGCATTTACAGTGCTACGATTAGGTGTGTAAGCCCTTTGCAAGTCCTATCTGGTACTCTAAGGATTTTCTTCTACATTTGCCATTTACCGGTGTGTGAAAACAATTGCAAGCTTGAGGAGTTGTAGCAATTGAATAGCGATTTGTGATTGTAACATTTACGGGCTTGAAAGATCAAAGCCTTAGATTGGTTGGAGTTACAATTTTGACAACCACAGGGATTTTCAGCCTGTAACCCGAAAATAGTTTATGGCTCGCTAAAAGACGCCAATTGAATGGGAAATTAGTTTACGGCTAGATTACAGGCTCCAATAACTAACAATTGCTCAATTGAATAGGGGCCTTAGCTTGTATATGGCATCGGTCAGGTACCTTTAACCTTATTACCTCCAAAAATCCACATCTGCACATTATACTGTTATATCATCTCACCACTAGATGGCAGCAAAGCACATAGACGAGAAAAGAGAACGTAATCAGTGATCTCAAAGGAGGCTCATTGCTGAGCAGTGTCATGCTTCCTGTCTGGGTCAGAGGACATTGTTGACCTTCCCCTATCCAACATCCTGCGCTGTGTACACTTCAGCCTTTGGCACATTTTTCTGGAATTCCAAGGTGGTTCTGCACTTATTCTTCTCATCATGAGCAGCTCCGTTTAGAGAAGAAACATTTTAAAATGACACAGCAAAGGGCCTAGATAATACAGAACAGAAAAGCACACATAGAAATATAATCACAATTGGTTATTATTAAAACAATGAGTGAAAGGTTTCGGTAATTGAGCATGATTGTTGGGTATTTTAAGCATAAATCACCTAAATAAGCTCCTCCCTCTAGTATCTTGGGCCATTAATGTGTTCTTGCAGTGGGAGTGATGAAGAAGAGCATATCCAGTTGGTATATGCTAGCATAAGGCTGCCATTTAATCTTCTCTATAAGCGTTGGCAGACTATATGGCCGTCTGACGCATCACATATATAGTTGTGAGCAGGCGGGTTATTGCTAACGCTGCGGGCTTGCTTAGCGAGCCTGCGGCCCTCGCAAAATTTACGGACTTACGACAAACAAATACGAGGTGCGGGACTTAGAAAAAAAAACTTTACAACCTCGAAAAAATACGACCTTACCGCCCAAAAACCGCGCACATGAAAACATTAAAAACACAATAAATACACACAACAAATACATAAAAAACTTACCTACAGCAGGGGAGCACACCGGACCTCGGAAACTGAAGTTACAGTCTAGACACCCGAAAATCCCCTAAACAAGAAAAAAAATGGCTGCCGAAAAAAACGAAAACAAGGCTACAGGACTCTAAAGACGCAAAACACCACCAAACACCTACGGATTTTCTGAAAACAAGGACGCAACCCGCACGACCCTAAAAACATTAGAAACACAATAAATACACACAACAAACACATACAAAGATTACCCACAGCAAGGAGGGACACCCAGGACCTTTGCAAGTAAAGTAACACCTCCATTTAAGCCCAAATTACAGAGTTTAGACACCCGAAAATCACAGAAAAAATGGTTGCCAAACAAAACGAAAACGAGGCTAAAGGACCCTAAACACGCAAAACACTACCAAACACATACGGATTTTCCGAAAAATTAGGACGACATCCGAAAACAACGCCGCTAAATCCGCCACAGCCGCATACCACACATTAGGCGCCATTTTAGAACAATAACTTATACAACCCGGAAGTACACGGCTACCCTAATGGATTTGGCTCTCGCACACACACTATTACACTACACACTGCACACATTCATGACGCTTACACAGCAGCTCCACAGCACTGATGATGCAGCAACATGAAAACAGATTCCCAGCTCTTCAACAGAATGCTTCCTGCATATATTACTTCACAATAGGTAAAGTATATTCATTTCTTATTTTATTAATTATTCATTGGCATACAAAAAAAACACCAACGCTGCTCATAGCACACAAACAACTAAGATCCTCACAATGAGCGCCGAATGATCTTGGAACACCAACAAAATTAATGTCGCACACAAACAACATTACCTGCCTTACAATCTTATTGCCGTAATTTTTTGACGGGCAAGTCGCTAGTCACATATAGTATAAGGCATGACCAGCACCATTTTGGTTTCAGCAAAATTTGCCATCCCCTGTGCTACTCATCTGCAACCCCCCCCCCTCCTCCTGACAGCTTCTACATGAAGCACATGTACAAGAACAACCCTCAAATTCCCACGCGTGTGTCATGTCAGCGCGTTCAATGTTTTCATGCAGCCTGTGCAGGACATGGTCACCTTAACCAACTATTTTCTTCGTTCTATCTAGCCTTATCTCTTTCTATTTTCTCCCCCTTAGTCTCTTTCACAATGCTCCCTTATTCACCCCCTACTTATACACCCTTCTCCATTATATATCCATGATATTCCCCCATACCAACTCTAAACCTCTTACCCACCCCCCTATAACTTACATTATGCCTTCCCTCCCATTACTTCTCCTGCCAATTGTTTCTCCCCCTGGCTCCTGTTTCTTACCCCCCACCTCTCTCCACCATCTGTTCTTTTTCTCCCCCTCTCTTTTCCCTGTCACCTCCCCTTTTATCTTCTCCATATTTAATATCTCCCCTAGGTCTCTCTTCCCCATAACAAAATTAATCTCATTTAATTTTGCCTTTTGTCTCTTTTTTTCCATGTATCCTTCCCTTATCATCTCTTTCTCGCATAATGAATCTTTTCACATGGCTCTTCTATACCAAATCAGTGCTTTTTTTGTTTGTTATCTCCGTCATTTTCTTTTTTTTACCTCAGAACAAGTGCCTATCACGTCCTTGTACTCTTCAGCCACCAGGACACCCAATAAATGATGGAGTACGGAGGTCCAGCCAAGCTGTTTCTCTAAATTCAGTTGCATTTTAATCAGATACGCACACTCACTTATTTGGTCTGAATGACGTACAGACATCCGTATGAGCGATGAGTGAGAAAAGTAGCTGTATGGAGTGGTATCAGTAATGAAAGTGAGGAGCTTAATGGTCCACTTCAGAGCAGTGGGGCAGGTAAGAGCAAACCACTGGTGCCACACAAAAAAAATAGGTAAAAGGAGGCAGATATGTTGGGTAACAAAAATATGCAGTATATTGTGCAACCTATTTTTGTGGATCCACCTGGGAATGCTACCCAAGGGTGTGCTTTTCAAGGAGTAGCGAGGCATGTGAAGATGGTCTCTGTACAGAGGTGCAAAATTTCACTTCACTCTGGTCACCAAAAATACTTGGGGCAGGTCCTGCAATTATTATTTAATCAAGCTGAGCATGTTCTACCTCATCACCCCAACTATAAGGGTTTATGGCCCTATATAAAGACAATTAATTTATGCTTAGAGTGGGAGTAATAAAGAGCGTGCCCAGTTTATTCATCATAAAAATAGACTTTGCATTATAAAATGCTTAGTACCAACCAGAGATGCTCTTCATGTTTATCCTAACTGCTGTGTGTTAATAGCCTCAGATAAAATAAATTATAGAAATAGAACATATTTAGATACACTTCAAGAACCACTGTATCAGTTATACTATAAGGTTCAACTAAAGACGCATCTTTTTATGCATTTTGCTTTGTGTTCTTGTCTGCTACTTCCTGAGGTGGGCATGTCCTAGTGAGCTCCCTGGTTCTACTACTTGCAGTTCCTACTGCCATATTCTTCACTGTACAGACACAAAGTTTGGGAGCATTCAAAGTCTTCTCCCACCTCAGGAGTAAAATAACAATGAACGTTTTTTTTTTTTTTTTAAAGTAGAAAGCAACCATTATTTCAAAAAAACAACTATACTATTAAAATATTCAAACCGTTTTGAAATGGAAAAATCAATCGAAACCTTCCATACCTTTTATGTGCAATTATGCTGCTGCGGGATCGGCACATCTGTAATGTGGTATCTACCACTTTCATTCGTTTTAATTGAACACTTAATACTTTACAAAGACACATTCTTGAGAAAGTAACAGGCAAAGTAGTAAGTGGAAAGTCAAAGCCAATTTATTTATTTAAATAGACTATATTAAAAAAAAAATATATATTACTATAATGGGCCTTTAAGTCCCCCTTTGAAGGCAGGATTACAGCATTGCAATATTTTATATTACCGTAATCAAACCAAAATCAGACTACTCATTCACAACAACCTGCCACACGACAAACCCATTTGAAACATTCATATCAAAGTTCATAATTTTCACTTCTTAACCTATTCAGATTTTTTTTTGTGCAAATTACACCATGGCCGCAGCGTTAGCAACAACTTTTGACAACCCGCAGTTATGACAAATTTGTATATATATATATATATATATATATATATATATATATATATATATATATACACACACGTACATACTACTACCACCTACTTGCAAGCCTCCCCCCATCTCTTTTCCTCCATCTCTCAGCCCGTGTCTCTTTCCACCCTCTCCCTCCACTTGTGTCAGTCTCCTACATTTTTTGCACGTCTCTCGATGAGTGCTGTTGCTTGCATGGTTCGGCTACGTTTTATTGGCTTCAGCAAAGTGTTACTGGCTTCGGGGGTCGCTTATACTGTTTGATGCCTCGTTTTCATCCAGTTAATTTTTTTTCGTCTGCCATTACCCCCCACCCCACTGCAGATTTGATAACAAAAAACAAAAAAAAGCCAAATATAGTGTAAATTAACTTGCAGGCTCACTGGCTCTCCCCTGTGTGTGAGCGTGTAAGATTTAAAAAAAAAATCTAAGTACTTTTTTTGGTGGCCTTTTGAGTTCGTTGCTTCGGCTGTTAAATTTGTAAATTATTACATGCCTCTGCAATGAGTGCCTTCCAACAGGCCATGCAATGGGCACCTATGGCACTCATCTCCACCCCTGCAATGAGTGCCAAAGCAGAATGACAACTCGCAGACTGACATTATAATTGATATACACATTTTTTTTTAAATATTTAATTCAGACACACACGTTGTGCTTTTGCGACATTTTCTGGCCAATAAAATTCTGAACCAGAAAAAGAAAGTTTTGAATAACCAGGACAACACGGTAGGCTTCAGCAATAACATTTAATGGATGAAACATGGCTGAGCTTGATCTGTTAACTGATCAGATTGAGAAATGTATTTGGAAAACTGAAATTTCTATACATGCCTTGCTGTTTTCCCAGGCTAGGGCTTACTCAAATCCTCACAGAAAAAAAAAAACCAGAGAAAAAAAAAAAAACACAAACAAAAACAAACTATAAATGTAAAGTATTTTTTAGAGGCCAACTACACAATATATAGAAAGTCTGTAAGGTGTTTGGTACCGGTCATGATTAATATCTGCAACAGAATTGAGAAAAAGGCATTTGCAAAGTGCAAGAACTGCTATCACAATGTTAGGTACTATAACCTGTAGACTTGCATCACAAAATAATTTACTTGCTGAAAAAAAAAAAAAGCTTGTTTAATTAACTTTATTAAAAATAGTTTATCTTCAGAACCCCATGGAAATGACAGTAAAGAAAAATATCCAAGAAAAACAATCCCACAACATAAAAAATAAAATGCTCACTTCTACACATCATGCCAGTGCTCATACAATTTTAATTCTGTATGGATATAAAGATTACTACATTAGTAATTTCACTGGCAGCTCCAAACACCCTCAGATAAGCATCAAATAGAATTATACAATAAATGTGTCTTGTGACACAAACAGCAAATCTCTCTAACTTTACATAGAAAATAGCGAGTTATTTTTCTTTATACATGGGATTGGGGCACTAAAATCAAACATACAACTAAATCGGTACAAGAAAGAAATTATATATATGGTACTGCAAAAACACAGTAAAAGATTGACTTCTGCCTTTTTCTGCTCAGGACGTTTGTAAAGCTTTGCTCCCAAGCCGCACATTCATATAATTAATTTTTTTATTGTTTCTCTTCCTTCTGATCTTCTTTTGGTTGTCCACTTCCAGAACCCTCTCTTTCAGACGCCATCTGTAAAATTAAAAATAAAGTGAGTTATAGAAAAAAAAAAAAAAAAAAAAAATATCTAGGTATGACGATAAAAGTAAAAAAACAAAACAAAACAAAACACAAAAAAAAACTGACATCAGCAAAGCAAATGTACCTTTTTGTATGCCATCTCAAACAGTTTTAGTGAAGCTTGTTGAAGGGATGATGCAGCTTGCTTGATGTTCTCTCCAGTTTCTGTGTCTTTTCTGGCCAGAAGTTCTTTCATTTTGCTAATTTCTTCCTTAAGCTTGTTGCACTAAAGTAAAAAATAAAATTTAAAATTGTGTTTATGAGTTTGTATCAAAAAAGCAGTACAGAGATCTGCTTGAAAATCGCAAGAGTGAAGAAAAAATAAAATTAAAAAAAAGGTAGTAAGGTAAGTCCTAAAGCATCACGTTTGACACTGTGTAATTCAACTTCACTTGATAAGACTATACAATTAAATGTTTTTATATCTGTATCAATTCAAGTGAGGCCCTATATTGGGGTTTTCAGTTATATCTATATGGGCTTCAATAAGAAATAGAATTGATAAAATCCAGTTACCAACCTCATCTGCCGGTAGCTGATCCTTAAATTCTTCCATCTTTGATTCAGTGTCATGGATAATTCCTTCTGCACTATTCACGGCTTCAACAAGTTCCTAAATGAAGGACAAAATAACCATTGAGGATACTCCTAGTATGCAACTGGTTTCTTAACTGCCTGCAGCTATTTGTAGTTTGGGTTATTTTTTTCCAGTTGTCTAGATCAGAAGTTTCCAAATCCCTCCTCAGGGCTCCCCAGACAGGTCAGGATTTCAATGCAACACTGATATACAGGTTAGGCAGTTTTTGACTGCAGATTCTTAAAAAAGCCCAAAATCTTGAGCATCTTGTCTGCTGCTTTCTTCAGACAAAATGATATACGTAGTATTGCAGCAAAATATATAAAGCATTTAGTTGCAGCTATAATGTATGGATCATCCAGGACCTGAAATTCAAATTAAGGCTTTAAAGCAAAATGCATGTTTTAGGAAAGCAAAGTCAAGGACTAACCTTTCTTCTTCTGTCTTCCTCTGCATATTTTTCTGCATTCTTGACCATATTCTCAATGTCATCCTTGCTGAGCCCACCAGAGGACTGAATGACAACTACAAAATAAGATCAGCTTGATCAGTTTTCAGGTATGCTGCCACTTGCTTAAGAAAGCCATATTTCATAATTTAACATTTTTCTTTTCTGCAGTTAATATATAGTGCTTCCAAAACACAGGCAAGGTAAAAAAAAGAAATGTAAATGAAAGGTTATCAAAGAAAAAAAGCTGCATACTGCAGGATTTTACTAAATAGAGATTAAATCCTAGATTAAACCAGCAAAATGAATTTAAACAGATTATATAATATTTTAGCAAAATGTTATGCATACTTTGCTGTTCACGGCCGGTTCCTTTGTCTTTTGCAGATACATGAACAATTCCATTGGCATCAATGTCAAAGGTGACTTCAATCTGTGGTACTCCACGTGGAGCTGGTGGGATTCCAACCTTTGGAGAAAGAAATGTAAGCGTGAGTGACCTGAAGTAACTCAAGATTTTGGTAGTTCCAACTTATTAAATGAATATTCAAGGGCATGAACAGGTTAATGAAACTGGGTCTAAGAGCTTAATCATTATTTGATACTTTTACTAATTATACCAGTGAAGCTTTGACAATTAAGTAAAACCTCATGTTTTACATCAGTTACAACATTCCTCTATTAAAAAGATACACAAAACACTAACGCAAGACAAGACATTATCCAAAAGCATAAAAATATGTTTATCATACTCTAGTCAAAATAAAACCATATTTTATTCAGCCCTTATGAAATTTTAGGTTAGTGAGCTGTAGCACATTAAGTAGAACTTAGACATACCTTTGAACTACAATGTGGAGCCACTTACATGTGGAGCCATTAGTCCTAAAGCTACTTCCCCGTAAATATTTGACTTTAATTACAAGTGTCAGACCTATATAGATTTTACTGTTCTATCTGAAAAACAACACCAATAAATAACCCTGATCCACCATGGCTACAACTTACATTAATAGATCTTCCAATTTGTTTAAGAGGATGGCTAAAATGCTGCAATTATATCATGAGGCAAACTAACCTCAAGATCTTTATTTTTAGTGTTAGATTCTTGCTGGTATACTCACCAATGTGAACTGCCCAAGAATCTTATTGTCACTGGCCATTTCTCTCTCTCCTTGACATACTTTGATCTCCACCTGAGTCTGTCCATCAGCAGCAGTGGAGAAGACCTAAAGATGTAAAAAAAAAAAAAAAAAAAAAAAAAAAAAAAAAAAAGGACAAATTTTTCAGTTATTCTATTTGCATTATATGCCTCATTGTACTGTATAGTTTTAAAAAAAATCAATAAAGCAAAAATCAAATATTTCCCTTTGGTGAGAAATTAAAAAGCTTACCTGGCTTTTCTTTGTTGGAATAGTTGTATTTCTACCAATAAGCTTGGTAAAGACTCCTCCAAGTGTTTCAATGCCAAGGGACAGAGGAGTAACATCCAGTAACAGCACATCTGTGACATCTCCTGCCAAAACACCTCCTTGGATGGCAGCACCAATGGCAACTGCTTCATCAGGATTAACAGCCTTGCTGGGTGCCCGGCCAAACAAGTCTTGGACAGTTTGCTGAACCTGCAGAAAGATTAACATTATTTTTGTTCAGTTATTTTTTTCTTTTTAAAGCAATCAGAAATTTAACAGAAAAAAAACAAAACAAAAAAAAAACAAACTAAAAATTACAGTGCAAGATCAATCTAAAGATATTTTTTTTTATATTATATTGAAGAACATCCCTAGAGACAACTAACATATATAATACATAAAAGTTGTGGAATTTGACTGTTTTGACAGTTACTGTTTAAGTTTTATGTATGACTGAATTTGGTCAAAAAGGCCAAGAACCAATCAAATTACAGATGTGGCCTGTGATCAGGCATGAGTCTGCAGTTTCTTATTACTTAATATAGAGAACTTGTAGCAATTTAAAAAAAGGCAAGTTCTAACACATTTAGATATATATGTTAATATTGACAAGTTAAAGCTTTCAGATGACTTTTAGGTAAAACTTCCAGTTAAAAAGTAGGTTTGGCTTTTTGATTCAAACTCAGATATTTTATCTAATTAACCCCCCCCAACAACATTTCATGCACATTTCCCAATAGCACAAACATGTTACCTTTGGCATTCTGGTCATTCCACCAACCAGGAGAACTTCACCGATGTCACTCTTGCTAACTTCTGCATCTTGCATCGCTTTCTGACTTGGTGAAATTGTTCTTTTAATTAAATCAGCAACAATTCCCTCAAACTGGGAACGGGTTATCTTAATATTCAAGTGCTTTGGTCCAGAGGCATCCATGGTAAGGTATGGCAGATTAATGTCAGTCTAAAAAGAATAAAATAAATGAATTCATATTTGTAGCCTTTATTACATAAATAAGCTCTACAACATCTTTGTAAAGTACAAGTCAAGATAAGCCATACGGTCCACATTTTTCTATTAGGCATTAAAAAAAAAAGCATGTTTTATAAGTTGCAAAAATATTTTGGAATAAAATAACCCCAAGTTTAATAAACCGCTGTAATAAAGCTTACATTTAAGATGGATCTCTGGCATAGCTTGTGTCCCTATAATGTAAATTTACCAATTTCATATGAACCATTTTTTGGAATATGGACTTAAAATGTTTGAGCCATTAATTCAAATATTGCTGAAAGCCAATCTGATTACCATGGAATTTATTTTCCTTTGTTTTATATTTTAATAAAATATATGATAATCTTTCAGGGTGAAAAGCACCTTGAACTGAATTTAATGTATAGTTGCACGTATGACTTGTCCCTGCCAAAGGGTGTGCATGTCTACATATTAACCAGAGCAACAAGGACTATGGAAACAAAGTTTCAATATCGGTGAATAGTTTTCAGTACCGGGTATTTCCTAGCAGTTCAGAAAAGATACATAGTCATGGTATATCACATCAAATGACTAGGTATTACTATACAGTGTACCTACCTGTACCGAGGATGACAATTCACATTTTGCCTTTTCAGCAGCTTCTCTAACCCTCTGAAGTGCCATGTTGTCTTTGGTCAGGTCCACACCAGACTAAAATTGAATTCATAAGCAAAAATATTATTTCTACCCGTCACATTATTTCTACTATATATAATTTTAAATGATTACTAAATAGTCATTTACTAGTATGCTCCTTTAAAAAGCTTTTTCTAACCACTGTTACATCCTGCTTTAAAATAGAGGCAGATCTTCTCAAATATTAATCTTAAGCTTCTGATACCACATGTCCTATTTGCCCATTAATGTGAAATCACAAAAAGTCAAAATTAACTAGAGAAAGAATAGAGCACATTTTTTTCCTGCCAAGTAAAAGGGCATCAAATAGGTTGACCTGTATTAAATTGTTAGACAACCATTTTATAAACATTTGATATAATCATATTACAGAGTTTATTTATACTGCCAAGATGGTAGTTTAAAAAATAAAGCCAACCTCTCTCTTGAATTGTTTCACAATATACTGCAGTAAGGCCTGGTCAAAATCTTCTCCTCCCAAGAAGGTATCTCCATTGGTGGATTTCACTTCAAACACCCCTTTCTGAATCTCCAAGATTGAAATATCGAAAGTGCCACCTCCCAAGTCATAAACCGCAATACTGCAAAAAAAATAAATAAATAAAATAAATAAATAAAAAAGTAGATTTTCAAGTTTAACAGAGGTAGAGTTATCATTATCATAAAGGGGGGGGGGGGGGGGGGAAGGGGAAAGTAAAGCTTACTTACACTTTATCGTCAGATTTATCTAGGCCGTAGGCAAGAGCAGCTGCGGTAGGCTCATTGATTACTCTCAAAACATTCAGGCCAGCAATTTGTCCGGCATCCTTTGTTGCCTAAAAAATAAAAAAAAATTACATTATCTTTATATGCAAGTTAAAATAGACAAAAAATGTGTACAGTCACTTTGATTAATATGTCAGTTATGCATCTAGGACTGTTCACACTTAAAACGAACAAAAAGAATAGTGTCGAAAGGAGAATAAAAACGAAACACAAATACGCTTTTTACTCCATATGAGTGTTAAACTAGTCGTAAGGTAATACAAACCTAAGTCATGTTTTATGTACCTAAGTCATGTAGGTTATGATTTTAGTAAAAGGTATTCTGAATATACTTGCTTCAGTCACAGATTAACACATTTCGAATGATTCCTTACCTGTCTCTGCGAGTCATTGAAGTATGCAGGCACAGTAACAACTGCGTTCTTTGCAGAATGACCCAAGTAATTTTCTGAAAAGTAAAAAAATAAATAAAGTAATCTGTTGAATGTTGCCATCACCATATTATACCCTTCCAATATTCCAAGAGAATTTGGAACAGAAACCTCATGATTGCTCTAGAAAATAAAATAAAAATAAATAAAAAAACACACAACACACTAACCTGCTGTCTCTTTCATTTTTATTAGGACAAATGCACCAATCTGGCTTGGGGAATACAGTTTTCCATGAGATTCAACCCAGGCATCACCATTTGAAGCCCTCACAATTTTGAAAGGAACATTTTTACTGAAGGGGAAAAAGAATAGACAAAAAGAATGAACATTCATTTATCATGATTCACTTGACATTTATATTTTCATAAAATGTCACCAACTGAAGCAAATACAATTAAAGAACTCAAAATGTCATTAATTTTAATTCTGAAATTGATAAACATTTTAGAATGTTAATTACAATTTCTTAAAATTAAACTTCAAACTTCAATTTGAAACATAAAAAAATAAATCAACAAACTAGTCCTGCTTCTGTGAATGCCTCAAATAATACTGATGAATTTGGGTTAATAGGATACCACAGAGTTACTTGCTAGATGGAATATTGCAGAGGTCAGATGTAAAACATCTATCGGGTCTCTCACCAAGGCCATCATTCAATTGCGATTTGGCCAATTGAATAGGGCTGTAAATAAGCACATACATTTTTTTTTTTAAAGACGTTTTTAGTTAGTAAGCATCTATCCAAAAGCAAGTTTTTCACCAACTAAAAACTTCTTTAAAAATCAATTTGCTATGTGCTTATTTAGAGCCCTATTAAATTGGCCAAATCGCTATTGAATGAGGGCCTATATAAGCCAATTTGTCATGGCTGTGTATAGGGTTGAAGCTTGCACATCTGATAGCTCTAGTCTCTGGTCAACATAGAACGAACAGGAGTTTTTCATTATATAAGTTAATCAGAAATAATAAACCTATTTGAGACAATGTAACACTTTGGAATGTAAATCATTTATAGCACTTTCGAGAAATTACAAAAAAAAATAATTGTTTGATGACATGCAAGCAGACTATTGGTTTACTACGGTGAAGTCTTACAAATCTCAGCCTAATGAAAAGCATGAAAGCGTTACAACAAAAACACGTACATATCCTTCTGAACTTCAGCATCATCAAAGCGCCGGCCAATGAGACGTTTTGTAGCGTACAAGGTGTTGTTGGGATTAGTGACTGCTTGCCGCTTTGCTGGCATACCCACCAGGCGCTCTCCCTCAGCTGAGAAGGCAACAACAGAAGGGGTAGTTCTGGCACCTTCTGCATTTTCTAGTACCTAAATTAGGAGACAAAAAAAAAAAAAATGTATGTATGTTTTGATACCTTACAGAAAGGATAAAAGCTATGCCAGTCGATTAGTGGGAACTCTTAAAAAACACAATTCATGTTTATAGAAGTTTTGTTTGCTAATTAATTCAGTAACTAGTTAGCAATAAGATCAGTAATTGAAGAAAATTAAAGCCATGTAGCTTTTAAAAAGCTTAAATGTGATGTTTAACATTTTGGAAGTCAGCAGATCTGCTTCTCTACACCTGCGACCAGGTGATTATGGGGTGGGAGATTATTTAGAGGGGGACTGTCCTGGGTCTTTATATGATGACTATCCTGTGGTTTAGACTGTATGCAGGGAAAAAATAGGACAGCCTTCTAGGCAATTGTATAAATTCTTACAATGCCAAATTCAAAGGGTTTGATTAATATTTTTTCATAACACAAATTAAAAAAAAAATACACACCCCCATACAAAAAAAACACCCTAGTAAGGTTTAAAATGTGTTCTTAAGTGCATATAAAAACATTTGTGTTCCATATCCAGTTATGCACGTTTGGGATAGAATAATGCTAATGTTAAATTAAATAGATAAAAAGGGCAGACCAGATTAGTCTTGTTTCTTCTAAAATCTGTATTTAATAGCTTACCTTTGCTTGCTTTCCCTCCATAACAGCGACACAAGAGTTTGTCGTCCCCAAGTCAATACCAATAACTGCTCCTTTGATTGCTTCAGAACTAAAAAAGGACCAAAAAATGAATTAGCGGGTTTCATTGCACGATGAATATCATTGTTACAATAACCTTTACAACATTAGAGGACATGACTGGATATTAAGTATGTGGGGTTGCTGTTATTCTTAAGCAGGGTTCTAGAAGATTCTGGCAAAGTTTTATACAGAGAGATACTGTATATACCTCTGCAAAGTGTCATTGAAGTCATTAAAACGCATCTGCACTACTCATTTGAAGCACTTTATGACATTTTACAGTGGTTTAAAAATGCTGCTGTGACAACTTTCAAGGCACTTAAACAGCAGATTTAACCCCCACCCTACTATGGGGGGGCTGTCGAGGAAAAGTTAATTGTACAGAATACCGCACCCACCACCTTCCTTGGAGAAGGGGAACCAACATTGAAAATAGTTACATTTACACCAGATGAATATTTAAAGTACTGTAAATATCACATTTTGGTTAGACTGTGCAGATACACATATGTATTATAAAAGTATAACAAGTATGGTAGACAATTTGTGCATATACTTACGCATAGTCACGTTTACATACGGTTCTAAGAGCATCTTGTCTAAGTCCATTCAAGCAACCCTAAAAAATAAAAAGTGAACCTGTTAAGCAACAGTAGTGGTACTCTGGACATTGGGACATTTAACTAGCAGTTACATGTAAAAAAACAACATTTACACAATATTTGTACAGCGAGTCCCAGACTAGATATTCATTGCATTCCAGGTGCATTACTAGGCAGTACTGGCGACAGTCTCACAAAGGTGCCCACAAAGCTTATGCCCATTAATTTTTGGTCTTACCCTAAAAATTAAGACTAAGCATAAAAGCAATACAAAAAAAGAAAACAAAGAAAAAACATTTGATTTGCATTACTGACTTAGCCTCTTGCATCTTTACTTTGAGGCTACTGAATGAGGCTACCACCACCATTTCCTCATAAGCCACCTTAGTCTGTCATCACCTTTGGGGCTTGACCTCTACACACGTCTTTGTTGATCTAGGATTCACAATCTATATTTTACAGAACAGCTATTTTTTTTTTAAGACAATGAAACCGATCCATTACTTATATTTTAGCACCACACAAACAATTATAAAAAGAAAAAACTGTTCTGCTATTCATTAAAGCAAACAAGTAAAATGAGACAAAATCCCTAGAAATGCAACATGATACAAATCAATTATTAGCCAAAAGCTCTGCTGAAGGTCATTTAAAAGATTTTTTGGAAAACACTAATCTGACCAACTCTTCACGATTATGATTGAAATAAAGAAAAAATAAATAAATCTGCAGAGTCTATATAACTGTACCATGATCACATGTGCACAGTTACATAAATACCACTCCTATGGACCACGTCAGAAACATTTTCCTGGTTACAGACCACCATAATAGAGGCCATAATGATGCAATACTCAGACGTTTGTGTAACCTTCAGAGATTTAGAACAGACAGCAGGGTCTGAAGCCTTAGCCGGACCCAACATTCATCATAATCAAGGACAAAGCAGACATCTGCTCACATGATGTGACGGAGATCAATGGCAAGAAGTCCCAAACTGGCCAGAACATATAGATATACTGTATATAAATACAGAGGGACAGATACTTAGGCACAGGTGGCCTAACCAAGACATGAGAGAACACTTCTACACAAGCTTAGAGATAATAAGATCAATGCCTGTTTACAGGATATTTGTTTTGCTGTACCCACATTCCACCCCCCCCCCCCCCCAAACTAATTTATGGACTGCCTATCTGTTCCCAAGAAAAATAGTCATCAGGGAATCACTTCTTGAATGAGAATTAATAGTCCAGTATCTATAATAATCCAGAGGCCGATTTACAGAAACTCTTAATACATTTGAGTATGTATATACACATACAAATCTAACTATGCATATATCAAAATACTCACATGCTAGTCAGAGTCCCTAAAAAAATAATAAAAAATAATAATAATCCACACACCCCATTTCCATAACAAATAGGAAAATAAAGACCATATTTTTCTCTTTTTTTACCTTTTAAGATACATTTAAGGTGTGAACACAGATAAGTTAAGATACTATTTTAAAAGCTAAAACTAAAAACGCTTTTAAACCAAGTAAATTCTTCTAAATAATAATAAATGCAGTTCAATTAATCTAAAGGGGGGTACTGCCATAATCTAAAGTGGGGTACTGCCATAATCTAAAGGGGGGTACTGCCATAATCTAAAGGGGGGTACTGCCATAATCTAAAGGGGGGTACTGCCATAATCTAAAGGGAGGTACTGCCATAATCTAAAGGGAGGTACTGCCATAATCTAAAGGGGGGTACTGCCATAATCTAAAGGGGGGTACTGCCATAATCTAAAGGGGGGTACTGCCATAATCTAAAGGGGGGTACTGCCATAATCTAAAGGGGGGTACTGCCATAATCTAAAGGGGGGTACTGCCATAATCTAAAGGAGGGTACTGCCATAATCTAAAAGAGACCCCTTAGTTGATATCCTATTTAGATGAACACATATCTCCTCCAGAACAAGCCCTGCAGTATCACCTGGCGGGCACACGTGAGCATGCTGCGGACCCCACTCCTGGGTGCGTGTGTGAGGAGGCGAGCCGCTGTCTTGCTTGCGCTGAGCATGGTAAGGCCGAGAGATGTGTCAGTTGTGACGGGGAGGAGTGAGAGCGAGCAGCCTGTCAGCCAGCAATGAAAAGGACAGAGCCGGTCACACTAGCACTTCTAGAACTATCCGAACCACGTGGGTGTGACAGGAGGGTCAGAGCACAACTAGTCCCGCCTCAGACTGCCCTGGATATGCCTGACTGAAAGTCACACAATATAACATTAAAATATGATTAATATCACATAATTATACCAGTTGTTGCCATAAGAAAATTGTGGATGACATGGAGGAGTGGAATGTCGGTTCAGATTGTGCGTTGTTGCTGGAAGATGTTTCATTTTTTACGGGCCGAGTTTTAGGCAGCTGGATTGGGGTCCTCGGCGGGACATACCTCTCAAGGTCAGCCGTAATATAGTGCACAAGTATTGCTGCGTGGTTGCATCATAGAACGTGTTGTGCGTGTGAGGTGACAGTGTTAAGTAATGTAGAAGAGCCTCCTCAGGCAGATCATTATACAGTGTGTTCTGCACAGTCAGTGTGACTAATTACAATAGGCTGTAGCTGCTCACTGTAAGGATTGCTGTAGTCAGGATATTTCTGTAACTAAACCTGATAATGTTAAAAAAAAAAAAATCTTTGTAATTTTATCTCCCCCCCCCCCCCCCCCAAATTATTATATGCTGTTGATAAAAATGTTCTTGTGTCCCTGTAAACAAATGAGCTTTCTTTCACTGAGAGATATTGCGGATATAGGTGCCACATGTCTATTGTATAGATAGACTTTCCTGTGCAAACAAAGTCTACTCCCACTTTGGGAAGTTAATTACCAGATACCAAAAACATATCTTTTCTCTGCAATGATGTGTAACAGGTAGTGCAAAGGTGGCGTGCCGAGACTTTGTTGAATTTGTACCTGTGTTAGGGTAATGGCAGATGATAAGATTTACATGGTAAAGTAGTGGTGCACTGGGATCTATCCGTCTTCACCTCCGCATGTCTTCGGTAGCACTGACAGCTGCAGTTACAGGAGCCACCCGGCAGAGGGTGCTGTAAATTTTTGGGCGCTGTCATGTTTGATGTAAGGCAAATAACTATTCTCCCCTCAGACATGGCGCAACTCGACGGCGCTGACTCCACAGCGAGGCCATCTCTATGTTCGGCGCGGGCACTCGGCCCCCCAGGGCCTCGGGTGAGCTTCTCATAGCTCAAGGCCTCTTCTGTCGGGGCTCCATCTGTCGGTTGGTGGCGGGATTGCAGCTGTCAGATTTTGCGAAGGTGAAGAGGGAAAGGACCGTGCACTGCCATTACCCTAACCCTAAATCCTCACCCTAGAACAAATTCAACAAAGTCTCAGTGAGTCACCACCGTTGCTCCACCAGCTGGCGGATCTAGGCTATTTCGGGACTGCATCCTGTCAGAAGAGTGGGGTTGAGCGCTGCGCAACAGCATTACCTGGTGGTGCAAAAAATGTACTAGGGCAAAGAACTATTCCATCCTCCAACATGGCGCAACGCAAACGGCGCTGAGTCGCCATTGATATGTTCGCAGCGGGCACTCTGCCTCCCAGGGCCTTGGGCGCGCCACTCATAGCTCAAGGCCTCTTCTGTCGATTCTCCTTATGAGCCAGATGGGAGGTGGAAATAGTTCTCTGCCTGCTGTACATTTTCTGTGGAGCAGCACTCAACCCAACTGTTCTGACAGGATGCGTTCCCTCGTACCTAACATCCATGCTCACAATAAACCCTGAAGCTCAGTAGTCTACATAGCTAGGCTGCTGAATTGTATCTAGTACTAGCGACTTGCCCGTCAAAAAATGACGGCAATAAGATTGTAAGGCAGGTAATGGTGTTTGATTCAGAGATTAATTTTGTTGGTGTTCTGAGATGCTTCGGCGCTCATTGCGAGCCTCGCGCTGAGCTCCTTCGGCACTCAACGCGTGGCTCGCAATGACCGCCTTGGTGTTGGTTGTTTGTTTGCTATGAGCATTGTTTTTTATTGTTTTTTGTATGCTAATGAAATAATTAATCAAATAATAAATGAATATACTTTACCTATTTTGAAGTAATATATGCAGGAAGCATTGTGCAGAAGAGCTGGTAATCTGTTTTGATGTTGCTGCAGCATCCAATGTGTGTTTTCAGTGCTGTGGAGCTGCTGTGTAAGTGTCAGCAATGTGTGCAGTGTGTAGTGTAAATAGTGTGCGTGTGCGAGGAAAATCTGTTAGGGTAACTGTGTACTTCCGAATTGTGTATGTTAGAGTTGTGTAATGGCGCCTAATGTGTGATACGCAGCTGTGGCTGATTTGGCGTCCTTGTTCTTGGATCGCGTCCATCTTTTTCGGAAAATCTGTATGTGTTTGGTGGTGTTTTGCGTCTTTAGGGTCCTGTAGCCTCGTTTTCGTTTTTTTCGGCGGCCATTTTTTCTCTCGCTTAGGGGATTTTTGTGTCTAAATTCTTGTATTTCGACTTAAATTGAGGTGTAACTTCAGCTTCCGAGGTCCTGGGTGCCCCCCCCCCCCCTTGCTGTGGTTAAGCTTTTTATGGATTTCTTGTGTGTATTTCTTGTGTTTTTAATGTTTTCATGTGCGCAGGTTTCGGGCGGTAAGGTCGTATTTTTGCAAGGTCGTAATGCTTTTTTATCTAAGTTCCGCGTCTCGTATTTGTTTCTCGTAAGTCCGTAAATTTTGCGAGGTCCGCAGTTGCTGGCAAGGAGTTCCTTCGGTGCTCCATGCCAGCAACTGAGGCCCTCGCTTTGCGAGCCCGCAGCGTTAGCAATAATCTGCATGCTCACAACTATATATGTGATGTGAACACTCCCTTCTGGATCGATACATTGTCTTTGTAAAGGAACTTGTCTACTTCAATGGAGCTGTGAGCTATACCATGTAGGGTCACTCAAGATAGATCATAGCAGAGAGAATCTGAGACAAATCGCAGTACACTGGAGAAGGTACTGGCATCCCTTTCAAGTTTCTTTGCTAAGATAACCTTATGGACAAGCACAACCAGAGACATAACGATAGATATGCCTGGCATGCTGTTCTACATAGGGTCATGGAGTGCTGGACACGACTGAATGATTAAACAACAAATGAGAACACGACACCGTAGCCCTAACATCCTCCCCCATCCTTTCGGTCTTAAAATCTGTTCCCATGGCAGGGAAGGGGTTAAACAATAGTAAACTTTAATACAGGGGGTTGTGACCTCTACCTGCCATGAACCTGGGATCCTAAGTGATTCACCCTTTCCATGTGTTATCCACTATGTTATATCTATGTATAACTATGGGGGTCCTTATATGCTACTGGGATCCGATACTGACCCCTGTGGTATAGGGGTTCAATAACACAGGGGTCTGTGGTATTGAACCCTATACCACAGGGGTCTGCATCGGACTCCAGAAGCATATAAAACTTAATCACCACAGGGGATCCCTAATGGACCCCTCTGGCAACTACCCATTTATTCTCACACAGGCCTCAGTGGTAGTTAAAATTAACCTCTTAAAGGACATTTGGCATCTCTAATTAACCTGCACCACAAAGGTCTTTAAAAACCCTCCATGGCATCTAAAATTAACCCTAGCCATGGAGGTCCTTATCAGATTCCTGTGGCACCCCATACCATGGATGTCTTAAATAGACTTCTATGTTAACTACAATGCTAGTCATGGGGATCCTCATGGATACCCATGGTACTTAACAGTAACCCCTGTGCCGTGAGATTCCTCAAGGACCCCCATGGCCCTCTACCTACCTCCACAGGACCCCTAAAGTCCCTATAACTAGCAATTATAGTAAAATATAAATAAAACTTACATAAAAGAAAACATGTAATTACAAACATTTAAAAAAATACAAAATGTGTAAGGGGGGGAAAGTATACTTACCAACCCTGTGATGCCCTCCAGCAACTATGCCCTGGTCATCATTCCTCTGGCCTGGATAAGCGGACTATCCTTGTTGCTTGTCCTCTTCAATTTTGCTTGAACCTCACAATTCTCATATGGGCCTTCTAAAAAAATCTGCTGGAGCAAAAAAAAAAAAAAATATTACTTCAAATGGAACTCCTTATAGAAGGAGCTCCCTCACCAACTATTGTCTTTTGGTCTTTAATAGTTTTTTTTTGCGGATTTTGATTGGCTGAAATATGTGTCAATCATGTTTCAGTCTTTCAGAATTAAGTGTTTCTTGTCACCCTGTTCCGCATTTCCAAGATACAATTTCTAACCATTAAGAATCTATGGATTGACAGCAGGGTTAATTGTATCTGCCACAGGGATTTGTTAGAGACCCCCATGGTGGGAATTCATTTTTAGATGCAGTCAGGATGTGAAGCTGATGGCCGTGGTATAGGGGTTACATTTAGATGCCACAATTGTCTATAAGGATCCTCATGGATATAATTAGATGGAGGGTCCCTGGGGTCATAGGGGATAGTGTGTGCGAAGGAGGAATTCCCGCTAGATCCCCAAACTCATAGTGGAACCAAAAAATCACTGCAGAGAAGAGAATTGAGAGTAATCGGCAGACAGTAAAGACAAAGGAGTAGTTGTTTACATTGTCTCCCAAAAAACGAGAATTTAGTTACTAATCATCAGATTTCACTTGAGTGCCCAGGTTTGACTTTCTGAAATGGTGCCTCAGGTGGAAGAATTTGAACACACTCCCATCTCTTTATCTACAAGTGCAGAGCATGCTTTGTGCCATGCAGCCCCATGCTTGCAGAAAACAACAGTATAGACAGATTAGTGCGGCTGTCCGACATAGGAATGTCTGTTTAACAATGCTTCATTTTCGTTTACCTCTAAATCAAAAGTACCGGACACACAGGAAATAGAACGTATGCCCCTGCACAACTAGTATATCACTTTTTCTTGTCTTGTATAAAAGCAATTTTTCCTTTCGATTTATGTTCTGAAATGCTACTTACGGGTGCATGGTTTACTGTTTAGGCTTTCGTCAAGGTTGCTGCGGCTTGTTCAATTGAATCAATCTGTAACTGTTGCAATTTTCAATGTAATTGAATGGAGTCCATTGTGTGACTCTTTAAAGAACTCTGGAAATGTGTGGGGCCCTTCAAGTCAAATAGGTTGGCTAACACTCCTCTACAGGTTATGCCTAAATCATCAAGATTTTTGCTTCAAAGACTAGATTTCTCCCCTATATGAGTGCCAACTATTTTTCATGGCAACTCCTGAAATGCCTGAGAAAGACCCGCTGGTTTGGCTGTATTGGACTAAATTCTGTATATAATTCATTTTTTTAAATAATGCGCCTTTGAGGTTCATTACCGTTCTCCTCCAAACTAAATGTTGGTTAGCTAAATGTATGGGAGGGATACCAGCAGAAAGAAAGGGTAATGACATTCCATGTTTAATCAGATCTTACTTAGAACATGGTAAATGTTTTGGAAACTTTTTCCAAAAGTAAAAAAGAAAGTTGATTTATGTTGAATTTTGCTCAGGTGATGTTTTTAGTGGTTCTTAAATGAACAAAATGTGTATTGCTTTATACTAGTTCGCCAGTGGGGAGAGCGGAAGAGAGAGATAGAGCTCTAAAGGAGTTGCACAGAGAGAACTGCTTTCCAGGAGCGGTGTTTAAGGAGGGAGAGAGCTTTAAAGGAGTAGTACCGAACTGCCTTCCAGTGGAGGTGGTCAAACATGTTTATGGAATTTAAGGCTGCCTGACATAAGGCTATCCTCGGGGTTGATTAAAGAAATTGCATACATCAAATGAACATTTTGATTTTTATAGGTAGTTAAATGTATGTGTTTATATTAAACAAAATATACACATTCATTAAGCAGCAGGCACCACCAAAAGTAGTTTTAATTAAACAACACATTTCAATTGTATAACAATGCATATTACTTAAAACATATATTGATACAATACTGTTATTTGTTACATTTAAATATCTTGATTTGTCAGTTTGTTAGGGAATGTAAAAGCTGTTTTATATTTTTTATTTGGATTTTAAATAATATAAAAATGCATTGATAAAGATTAGTTATATGATTTTTTTACATTACCAGTAACGATTATATAGTTAGTTAAACACTGGAAATGTATTGGCAAAATCTGTGATAAATGATATCAGCTATGACATCGCTCATAACATTACATATGATATGAAAAATTACATAATCCATGATATTACTGATGACATCACACTAGACCCCCTATGATTAATATTTTATCATTATCTTTTATTTGTAACGCGCCAACATTTTCTGTAGCGCTATACAAGGGTTAAGTACAACAAAAAATACAATATTAAACATGGCAAACGATGGAGGGCCTTGTCTTTGAGTTTAAAATCTTACATACAAAGTGCTTTTTTCAAAGCACCTTACAAGACTGAAAAGTCACAGATTTACAACCTAAAGGGAGTGGGAGAGGCAGAAAGCTCTGCAAGAAACACAGATGAGAATTTGGAAGGTCCAGGAAAAGGAAGTAATAGAGAATGAAAAAGAAGAGAAAATAATTCTGTTGGTGTAAGGCAGGCACTGAGATTACATGGGTAGAAGATGGAAAAAGGTTGGAAGATATTTCCAAATAGGAGGTGACAGCAGAAATCTGATAGGGTGGGACTGTGGTGCAACTAAGGAGTTATTATCTTAACCTAGTGGAAGTTTTATGTCCAGCACAGCGGAAAGTCCTGACAGGTCACCAGGGTGGGTACGGTGGGTTGAGTATTAGCATATTAGTATAACAGATACTGAGTGGTTAGGTGCAAGAGATTTCCAAGCCTCTATAAATATAATCTGACTAGAGATAGGTGGGTGAGGGGCAGGGAGGGAGGTAAGTGCTCTCACAGTTATCCCAGAGGCCAAGGGGGGAATTTTAAAAAGCCTAAAACAATGGGAAAATAGTTTGAGGGACAGAGAGACATGGAGGGATAAAGAGAACAGAGAGAGTGAAAGGGATGAGAGAGAGATTGAAATGCATATATGGGGAAGGAGGAGGTGGCAGAGTGAAGCCAGGGAGGTAGACAGATGTTGCAAAATATTGTAAAGGGTTGATATTTAGCAAGAGATCATTTCTGTCTCATCAAAAATAATAACAGACATACAGTATAGTATTAATAATAATGATGGTGGATCCTGAGATGGGTCAGACTCCATAGTGCTGTTCATAGCTCAGGTGTGTAGCAAGCTTCAGAATCTATCAGAGTTATCCCAGAGCAGAGAGGCCAAGATTGTGCTTTTAAAAAGCACGCAGGTGTGTAGCAAGGTGTGTCACTTAATGCATTTATAATTCTACATATATTTGAATTGTTAACTTTTGTAGGTTTTAGTTTTTCCAAATGAGGATGATTTTGTAAATATACAGGATTGAGTCACATTATTATGACCACCACCTTCTTTTGACACATGTCGTGAGCTGGCTTAGTGAGTATATAAGGTGACATATAGTCATTCTGCAAATTTATCAACCGTTGCTGTAATGGATAAAATGTGAGATTTATCCGACTTTGAAAAGGGGATGGTCATTGGCTTTCATGCCAAGTGTGGCAGTATTTCTGAATCAGCGCAGTTTGTGAACTGTTCGCATGCTGCTGTGGTTAAAGTGTACAGTGACTGGACAAACTGCACTTTTGCAAATAAACATTATCGAAACTGTGGAGCACCATTTGTCATTGATGTCGGTGAAGGTTGGCTCCAAATGTCTGTGAGGGCCAACCGGCATGATATACGGATGAGCAACTCACCGTCCAAATGAACCAGGGGGCTACCATATGTGTATCTAAAATGACAGTACTTCGAACCCTGTTGCTTATGGGGTTACAAAGCAAACGGCTAGTCACTGCACCCATCCTGACAAGGGTTCATCGTCAGAAATGGCTACAATTTGCATAAAAGTACTGAAATTTGAAAATGTTTTGATACATGGACTGGATGGATGTTGGCATATCAGGAGTGAAATATCTAAGAACAAACTCTTTGGCATTGCCTGGGTGCACTCAAACCTCTGGGAAGCACTCTCAACTGATTGGGTTATCTATCCATCCTTGCAGATCAAATACACCCATATATGTTGACTGACTTCCGTGGAGTGGATGGCGTCTTCCAGCAGGAAAATGCAACATGCCCTATGGCTAGAATTGTCTGGGAGTGGTTGGAGGAGCAGGACAAAGACTTCCAAGTACTTTCCTAGCCTCAAAATTCCCTCAGTCATGAACCCCATAGTGCATCTATGGGACCACCTCGATCACCATGTTTGCCATATGGATCTTCAGCAGCTGTTGGATGCACTGCAGTCTGCATGGCCTCAGATACCATTGCCAACCTTCCAGCATCTTATTGACTCACTACCATGCCATCTAGCTGCTGTCCGTGCTGTACATGGCGGTTATTCTGGATATTTGCTCAACCATGTATATGACTACAAATATTTTTCTTAAACTTATTACCATTATATGTAAAACATTTTTTAAAATATCTCTTTGTATAAAACCCATTAATTAAAGTTGGATTTTTTTTAAAGTGTGCTACGCTTCATAACTTTACAGCTAATATTTTTTATCATCAAAGAATCAAATATTCATTTAAAATAAAATATAAAACATTTCATATGTTATATATAATTATTGAATTCTCTGCAGTAATTCCAAAATCTCTTCTCACAGATTACCTGAGTCCAAGATTTAATACTTTGTCAGTGTAAGAGAGACAATTAATATTAAACAGGATATGGAACTTTAATTTATCTCATTTTTATTTACACAGTGTCAAATGTAAATGATGTGGTGTCTAGTGGGCATTGAGAAGAGAGCTGTGAATCACTGCTCTATAGGTGGAAGGTTAAGAGCATGTTTAGTTTATATATATTTTACGAGATATAAGTAAAATGATTTAAACTTTTTATGCTTCCTTATAGGCAAGTTATGAATTTAGCATTATAAGTTTTTTGTTAGTTATATAGCCTTTAAATTAATGTGTAAGTCGAATGACACCAAATAGTTTGATACAGATGGTACCTTTTATTGGTTCTGAGCAATGAGTACAATCGGAGCTCTTTTTGAGCACACTCTGAACCTATTCGACCTTCTCAGCCTATTTGGAGGACATTCTGAGCCTATTTAATATTCTGTGCCTATTTTACCTTCTAATCCTAGTTGACCTCTTGAGCTTAAACAGAGGACATTCTGACCCTATTTGACCCCTTGACCCTAAATGGAGGACATTCTGCACCTATTTGACCTCTTGACTCTAAAAGGAGTACATTCTGAGCCAATTTGACATTCTGAGCCTATATAATCTTCTTAACCTATGTAACTTTCTGAGCCTATTTAACCTCCTGAGCCTAAAAGGAGGATATTCTGAGCCAACTTGACCTTCTGAGCCTATGTAACCTTCTGAGCTTATTTGACTTCCTGAGCCTAATAGGAGGACATTCTGAGCCTATTTGACCTCTTGAGCCTAAAAGGAGGACATTCTGAGCTGATTTGACCTTCTGTGACTACAAAACCTTCTGAGCCTATTTGACCTCCTATGCATATTTTTTGTACAGATTAAAAGCTTGCTATGCCTTCAAACAAAGATGCAAGTGACAGTAGTGGTGGTGGTGGCATATGCAAACACAGGTCCAAAATGATTGAAGAGAAAGTTGAACTGTTGAAAAAACTTGTGTAAAGTGTGCAAAATCCATGGTATTGGTTCACCAACTGTTTATGACATCAAGAAGCAAAGGGAAAACTTTTGAAATTCTATATAGTCAGTGATTCTAAGAAGGAATTGACCACTAGAAAAATAATGAAAGATGTTAAGAGTGCTGATTACGACTGAGTGATGATGGAATGGTTTCGGCAGTGTCGTTTGGAGGACATTTTTAACAAGATTTCCAAGAAGAAGACTGTGTGCCCTGCTGGCAACTCTGCAGGACTTGGGAGTGTAGCCTTAACTTGCTCCTTCCTCAGGGTCTCAGGGCAAGTGCCCTCACCTGAACACCCACACTTATCTGGATCCACCTGATCCATGCTGGTCAAGAGCTTTAGAGTCTCAGGGGACACCCCCACTCCTGATAGCCTCACGCCCCAATCTAGCATCACACTCTTCATGACTGTCAGCCTTGGCGTCTGAACATCAGCGGTCTCTGCTTCGGGACAGGTAACAGTCCATGGCTAGTTGGGCAGACTCTCAGGGCTTGCAACCTCCTCTGCTAACTGTCCAGTCTCCAGCTCCTCACCCTGGGTTAGCGGCTGGAACTTCTCTGGTTGTTGGCCATCTCCCAGTGGCTGGTGCTCCTTTACTCGGGTTGCATCTACCAGGGTCTGGACTGTGCTCCTGGCCTCTCTATCATCCCCCAGATTTTTGATTGTGTGTATATATGCAAATAGAAGCTGGTTAGTGTTCTGTGTATCAAGTGAGCTGTACCCCCCCCCCCCCCAGTTTCCTTCCTCCACCTTATAGGGATCAACAGTCCATTTCCTCTTGCAGTGTATTCTCTGCTAGCTCAGCTTGGGAAGCATGAGGTAACTTCCAGTACTTGAGCAAGCCCCTACCTGGGCCCACTTCCTCAAGCAGTTTGTCATACTCTTTTTCCAACTTCAATTCTTTATGGATCAACTATTTGAGCAGCTTGTCTTCTTCTGTCCCTGGGCCTATTTCCATGTCCTTTTGGCGTTGTGCCAACAGGATTTCCCAGCACTCTGCGGTTCCAAGGCCACACTTTGGATCTCCCTGCAGCACATCTGGGAGCCCTTCCACCAGCCCAAGCCTGTAGAAGGAGGGCTCTTGTGATGCAGGAGTTGGAAGCATTAGGTCCACATACTCATGTTCCAAGTCAAGCTCCAATCACACCAGGTCCTCAAGTCGTTCTGCTAGCTTCCCACCCAGCTTGAGCCCAAGGAAAGCCATATGCTGATTTAGAATAGCTGTCCACCTATCCTCGTCTGTGGCCTCCGCCGCTCCTTCTCTCCCTTATCACCTCTGCTATGCAGGCCTCCATGTGGTCCCCAATCCCATCTATCCATTGCTGGTGTTCCTTGGACTTGGACCTGGATTGGAAGGTTTGGCAAAATTGCTGAATGGTTTCTGCATCTCCGCCAAGCCGCCGAAAGTACTGGACTTCAAAACTGCATAGATCACCATATACCATTCTTGCTGCTGGTTCTTACACCAACATCCCAGCACTGCTAACCAATTGCAACTATCCAGGAGTAGGGGCTATAATTGCCCAGGGCCATCTGCTATAGACTACAGGTTAACTACCCACAAGGACCTCTTGGGTTCTTGGAAATCTTGGCACTAGCACCCTGTTATCTGGCTTCTGTATCAGTCAGAGTCTCTCCATCAGGAATCAGCACTTCCAGGAGTCTCAGTAACCTTTCTGTAGTAGTGATCAGGACAGGTTACTTGCAGGGTGGAAATAGGTTCAGTATCACAGCCACCAGGAGCAAAATAAGAGACTTATGATTTCTGTATGTCTCCAGAAGTGAACTGTTTTATTCAAGAAAAGTCAGCAATATTTCTAGCAGTTAGATACAGAGGGGGTGTACACAATGTAACAATGAGAGGATGTGGCGGACAATTACAGGAGATGACCCCACATGGGGTCTAGCAGTAGCTTCCTGAGAGCAATAAGCTTAACCTCCAATACACATAGTGCCGTCTCTAACACATATCAGATGTGATTTATCTGGCAAACAATGGGACAAAACAGATTACAAATACAATGGAGGTGTTTATGTACATAATCCAGTGGATGGAGCTAAGCTGTCTGTCCTTTAATTGGCTAAGACCCAGGAACTGGAAAAGGTGTCAGTGACAACAATGAATCTGCATATTGCAGATCAGATTAGATCTAAAAAAGTTGAACTTAATGGACTAAAAGTTTTTTTCAACCTCAATGACTATGTAACTATATAAAAACTAGCGCCTTGCCCATCAAAAATTACGGCAATAACATTTGAAGCCTGGCAATACTATTTGCCACACAATGCGATGTTCTGCCCCCTCTGAGCACCTTCAGTGCTTATTGCGAGCCTCTCCTCCCATCTACTTCACTGCTCATTACAGGCCTCGGCAACTTGCCATTTGTCTCTTTCCACCATCTCCCCCCTGTTCCTTCCCTTTGTATTTCTCCTCTGTGTCTCTGCTGAATGTTGGCGTGGCACTCGCTGACTGCCGTTGGTTTTATTTTCAAAGTCCTGCGTGCCTGGCGTTGTTGGTGTAAGTGTTACTGTCTTTGCCGTTGTCGTGCCTGGCGTTGTTCATCTGTGTCCAGCGTGCCTGACGTTGTTGGTGTGTTACTGTCTTTGCCGTTGTGTATTTGCTAAGTCCTGTGTGCCTGCATAAGTCCTGTGTGCCTGGCATTGTTGGTGTAAGTGTTACTGTCTTTTGCGTCGTGTATTTTCTAGGTTCTGCGGGCCTGGGCTGGCAGAGCCTCGTTTTCATCTTGTTTCAGAATTTTTATGTTTTTTCGTCCGCCACTTTCCCCCACTTCTGAGATTTTCGATCGTTAAAAAAGACAAAATATGCCTCAAATTAACTTGCAACCTCATTTTTTGGGTCCCTGGCTCTCCCCCTGTGCTGTATGCGAGTGTGTAAGTGAATTTAAGGCACATTTGTGTGTTTTCGTTGTCTTTTCCAGTTTGGTTGTTCAGCCGTTAAAGTCGTTTTTTTTGCGAGCTCGTGCCTCAACGGCTTGCCTTGCAAGCGTGACGACAACAGTTTGACAACTATTATATGTGATATGAGAGCACTGCTTGGCCCTTTTTTCACACCTACATATATTCCACAGTTGTTAAGCTTCTTCTCCCTTGGTGCTATGCTTGGTCTATGACCAGCCTTACTCACACCTGCTAACTATTACACAATGTAAATAAAGAGATTATTTCCAGTAGTCACACATAATTTTATTCAAACTCCCACCAAGACCCTACTCAGATATCTCTGCACCCTAATACCTTGGATAAAATTAAACATGTAATAGTCATTCAGTCCTCCTCTGAGTTAATTATGCTGATGACTTTCTAGTCAACTAATAGGCTTGGTGTTATAATGCCAAATTGTATCATGATACCTTGAGCATATGAAGTGATTGGTGTAGCTATAGAAACTAAAAAATTAAACAGAGAATTTAAAGGTCCGAACATAGCGTTGCATTTATTAAACTGAAATAAGACATGGCAAGTAATGTTACTTATACAGCAATACCCCATTTAAAGCTACACATGCATTCCTCAACAAGAAGGAAACTCTTCTTTTAGAGAGAGAATCTACGTTGATCTTTCATTCAGTCCAACCATGATGAATTAATAAAAAGAGCAATTTCAGTGTATTTTCACTACTAGAGGGAATTTAACAGTTTGTTATAAACACTATAAAAATACATTTATTTTGGGGAATAATAGTAATAAATTGATTATTATGAAACCATCTAATAATATGGACAATAATATGGGTTAACTAGCACTTTGCAGCATATTCTGGCTATATGATTTGCCACTATGAGAGATGGTGTAAGGCTAATTATTCTAAAACAAAAATGGAATATTTAAAAAAATATTTTTTGGCCTTCACTGCATGCATATATGCGTGAGTTATCATATTAGATTTTGTGAATAATAATACCTTTTAGATTTGGAAAATTAATAACCTAATGGAAGTGGCATAATAATATACCGTAGAAATTCTGTACAGAATGGAATGAATGATAGTGGGTTAGCAAGAGATATTATTTTATTATACCCATAGCTGGTTTGGCGGCCTTGGGACCCGTGTTGTCATTAAAATACTATGATGATAATGATGAATGATAATATTATTGGTCATACAGTGGTTTAAATATACAGAAGTAATTGTTGGTCTTCTTTACTTTGATAAAGCTACGTTAGTGAAAAGCGTCAAAACGTTCCCCAGAAGAATATTCTTCGACATTAATGTGATAAAGCTTCGGGGTTGACAATAGATTGTACGGGGGTGAACCTAAAGCTGATGCGTCCTACTATTACCAGGAATTTAAACTCCCAGGAATAGTATGGCTCTAAAGATGGATAAAGTATTATTCATCCTATGCATTCTCCCTCATATCTTTTCCAAGATTTCACTTAAAAATGCTCACGTGTTTTTGTCTTTACCTAAACTTTTTTATTTTTTGATAGATTGTGCTTTTATAAGCTCACATGGATTGTATTTTTGCTGCAATACACCCAGGGATTCTTTACTAACGAGAGCTCTTTTACATTTACTTTTTTAGGGAGCTGACTGATTATTATATGTGGTCCTTTTTGTCCACATTATAATTTTAATAAAATTATAATAAAATATATATTTTTTATATTTATTGTACTGCTATCCTTTTAGTAGGTTTTTAGGTTCTGAGTTACATTGTTTCCCTTTCTCTCCTATTTTACCTATGTATGGCCACCTGAGGGAGCTAGCATTCTAGTTTCTTGGAGATATTTAAGCACTATGATATGGATCAGGTTGTTTAGTGTATTTATGTGGGACCGACAGTCCGTTTATGTATTTAACAATTAAATGTTTGGAGAATTTGTTGTGTACTCTATAAAATATATATATTATATTATCTCTCTCTCTCGCTATATCTATCTATCTATCTATCTATCTATATATATATATATATATATATATATATATATATATATAAATATAAATAAATAAAGCTACTCACTGGCATGTGCATCACATACATTGTTTCATTATATTGTCCACACCCAACAAACTGTTGATAATATGTATTCATTTATAACTTATTTATTAAATAACTAGCGAATTGCCCGTCAAAAAATTACGGCAATGAAACTGTAAGGTAGCCAATGCTGTTTGGTGTATAATAATGAAATCTATAATACATTAATAAATGAATATACTTTACCTATTTTGAAGCATTGTGTTGAAGAGCTGGCAATCTGTTTTGATGTTGTTGCAGCATTAGTGGTGTGGAGATGCTGTGTAAGCGTGCTGAATGTGTGCAGTGTAATAGTGTGCGTGCGCGAGCCGAAATCGTTAGCGTAGTGGTGTACTTCTGCATTGTCGTAAAATGGCGGGTAATGTGTGGTATGCGTCTTAGCGGAATATCCGTAGGTCTTTTGTGGTGTTTTGCAAGTTTCTTGTGGTGTTTTGCGTGTTTAGAGTGCTGTAGCCTCGTTTTTGTTTTGTTCGGCGGCCATTTTTTCTCTCGCTTAGAGAATTTTTTAGTGTCTAAACTCTTTCATTTTTAGTTAAATGAAGGTGTATGTTGCTTTTTTGAGGTCCTGGATGCTCCCTCTTGCTGTAGGTAAGCTTTTTATGTATGTGCTGTATTTATTGTGATTTTATTTTTTTCATGTTCGCGAGTTGTGGTTGATTTTTGCGAGGTCGTAATGAGTGTTAACGTGTCTCGTATGTTGTTTGCGTTGCGAGATAAACTTTGCGAGGGTCGCAGTTGGTGTGTTGTGTTGTTTGCGTTACAACATAAATTTTGCGAGGGTCGCAGTTGCTGGCAAGTAGCGCCTTTGGCGCTCCATGCCAGCAACTGAGGCCCTCGCGTTGCGAGCCGAGGCCCTCGCTTCGGGAGGGCCGCGGGCTCGCTGCGGCTCTGACTGGCTCGCCTGCTCACAACTATATATGTGATATTTTAATTACCTCTCGGTGACGGATATAGTAACAGAAAGCATGCTGTTGGTACAAGCATATTTTGAACTCCGTTCTATGCATTATATTAGTTATTTTTTAAGAGCTTTATCAATTACCGTATATACTCGAGTATAAGCCGAGTTTTTCAGCCCTTTTTTTAATGCTAAAAAGGGCCCCCTCTGCTTATACTCAAGTCAATCTCCCCCCGTGTCTCTCTAACCCCCCGTGTCTCTCTAACCCCCCTGTGTCTCTCTAACCCCCCCGGGTCTCTCTAACCCCCCTGTGTCTCTCTACCCCCCCCTGTGTCTCTCTACCCCCCCGTGTCTCTCTAACTCCCTTGTCTCTTTCCCTCCCCCTCCTCATCCTCAACCCCCTCTCCTCATCCTCAACCCCCCTCCTCCTTTGAAACCCCCCTCCTCACTTTACCCTCTATATACCTCCCCCTCTCCCTTTCCCTTTACTTACCTCCATCTGCAGCTGCTCTTTCGCTCCTCCACGCTCCTTCCTGTGTCGGGACCCGGTATATGCTAATGACATGACGTCACATGCGCGCCACCTCATTAGCATTGGCCGGGTCAAGACGCAGGAAGGAGCGTGGAGGAGCGGAGGAGCAGCTGCAGATGGAAATAAGTGAGGGGAAAGGGAGAAGGGGAGGTATTTAGAGGGGTAAAGTGAGGAGGGGGGTTTAGGATGAGGAGGGGTAAAGGGAGGAGGGGGTTTTAGGATGAGGATGGGGTGGTTAGGATGAGGATGGGGGGGTTGAGGATGAGGATGGGGGGGTTGAGGATGAGGATCGGGGGTTTGAGGAGGGGGGTTGAGGTTGAGGAGGGGGGCTGAGGAGAGAGGTTTTGGAGGGGGGCTGAGGAGAGAGGTTGAGGAAAGAGGTTGAGGAGGGAGGTTTAGGATGAGGATGGGGGGGTTGAGGAGGGGTGATTGAGGATGGGGCGTTGAGGATAAGGATGGGGGGGTTGAGGATGGGGGGGTTGAGGTTGAGGAAGGGGGTTGAGGGAGGTTGAGGAGGGGATTTGAATGAGGAGTGGGGTTGAGGATGAGGAGGGAGGTCGAGGATGAGGAGGGAGGTTGAGGAGGGTGAGGAGGGTGGTTTAGGGTAAGGAGGGTGGTTTAGGATGAGGATGGGGGTTAAGGATGAGGACGGGGGTTGAGGTTGAGGAGGGAGGTTGAGGAGGGGGTTGAGGATGAGGAGGGGGGTTGAGGAGGGGGTTGAGGATGAGGAGGGGGGTTGAGGAGGGAGGTTGAGAATGAGGAGGGGGGTTGAGGAGGGAGGTTGAGAATGAGGAGGGGGGTTGAGGAGGGTGATAAGGGAGGGGGGAAGAGACACAGGGAAGGGAGAGGAGGGAAGAGACACAGGGAAGGGAAAGGGGTGAAGAGAGGCAGGGGAGGGAGAGGGAAGAAGAGACACAGGGGAGGGAGAGGGGGGACACAAGAAGAGGGCACACAAGAGAGGGACACAGAGGGCACAAGAGGGACACAGGGGCAGCACATTTCCCACCCTCGGCTTATACTCGAGTCACTAATTTTTCCCAGTATTTTGTGGTAAAATAGGTGCCTCTGCTTTTACTCGGGTCGGCTTATACTCGAATATATTCCGTAGGTTCATATGGAAAGACCATACTGTATATTAAAAAGTCTCTAAAAGTATCCTCTCTCTGATGAGAAAGGAAACAGGGACTGGGAAAGGGAGAATGAGGATGTTGAAATAAATACAGGCATAAATAAAACATCATAATAATATATACCGTATTTGCCGGCGTATAAGACGACTTTTTAGTCCTGAAAAACAGGCCTCCAAGTGGGGGGGGTCGTCTTATACGCCGGGTACAGAGCTTGTGCCTCCCCCCTCCTCATCCTCAAACCCCCCTCCTCATTCTAATCCCCCCTCCACATCCTAAACCCCCCTCCTCACTTTACACCTCTAAATACCTCCCCCTCTCCCTTTCCCCTCACTTACCTTCTTCTGCTCTGGCCTCCACTCTTTCTTGATCTGGCGCGCAGGTGACGTCACATGCGCACCACGTCATTAGCATATACCGGGTGGCACCCGGTATATGCTAATGACGAGGCGCTCATGTGATGTCACATGCGCACCACGTCATTAGCATATACGGGGTGCCATCCGGTATATGCTAATGACGTGGTGCCCATGTGACGTCACATGCGTGCCGGGTCAAGGAGGAGGAAAGGAGATGGGAGCCAGAGAGGAGAAAGAGACGGGAGCTAGAGAGGAGAAGAGACAGGAGCCATAGATGAGAACTGACAGGAGGCAGAGAGGAGAAGAGAATGGTAGGTAGATAATACAGGAGGTAGAAAAGGAGAGACAAGAGGTAAAGAGAAAAGGAGACCGGAGGTAGAGAGAAGAAAGGACAGGGGATGTAGCTAGGGATCGGAGTAGAGAAGAGGCGGTGTGTGTGAGACAGAGAGCTAGGAGAGCGAGACAGTGCTTTGTTTTCTGGCACATCTACTGTTTAATTGCTTCATAAAATACTTCCAGTAGTTACATTATCTGTAAGCAAGAAGGAGTGGAAGCCGGAGCATAAGCAGGTAAGTGAGGGGAAAGGAAGAGGGAAGGTATTTAGAGGGGTAAAGTGAGGAGGGGGGTTTAGGATGAGGAGGGAGGTTAAGGATGAGGAGGGGGTTGAGGTTGAGGAGGGATTTTGAGTGGCAATGTTGGGGGGTCGTCTTATACGCCCAGTCGCCTTATAAGCCGGCAAATACAGTAATATATAATAACATTTCTGACTTGCTTAAAGGTGTATTAAAGTGAGCTGGGTTATTAATGCATCTTATAGAGGAGAATTTATAGTGTCTGAAAAAAATGTTTGCATGAAAAATTCCCACGTAAACAGTTAAACCTTTTGCAAAGAGTTTTCTCTCAATGTTGACACCCCTTGAAATTCCCAGGGATAATTAGCATAACTTATACAATGTTTCTTTTTGGCCTGGGGATTTTGCAGACATGCTTAGTTATTGTAAGAATTATTCCAGAAGGGATGTGGTGTCAGTTTCAATCAGATCCAATTACCTTATAAAGCTCTCTGCTTTCATTGATAGTTTTAAAAAACACCCTCATGAACCATTTTCCAAAATTCTAATTTTATTTAAAACTGTTTTATATCCATAAACAAAACAACAAAGTGAGAGGTGCTCAATCAGAGAACAAACAAACCTTAATAAGTTAGTTCTATGGACATGATAACCCACTCTGAGAGCAACCTCTTTTTGCTCACTTTTGCCCTTCACAGGGAGAAATATCCTGTAGTATATCAGTCTGGTCCCACTCACTAGAGTGACCCAGCCCCGAAATACCAGGCAATTCTACCCTGAACAGGAGAAACCGCAAACCCCAGACGTACTTTTCAGCCTTCATTGGGACTCGTCCGTGAGGTGTAGCTGATAACTCCCTAAGGCACAGTGAGCAAGGGGTCCACGTCTGGAGTCCCCTATTACCCTTAGGGAGACTTAACCGTAAGGGTAATTTGCATAAACAAAAAAATGAAGTCAGAAGTGCTAATCAGAGAACAAACCAACCTTAATAGGTTAGTTCTATGGCCATGATAAGCCACTCGGAGAGCAACCTCTTTTAGCTCACTTGTGCTCTTCACAGGGAGAAATATCCTGTAGTATATCAGTCTGGTCCCACTCAAAAGAGTGACTCAGCCCCGAAATACCAGGTAATTCTACCCTGAACAGGAGAAACAGCAAACCCCAGACGCATTTCAGCCTCTATGGGCCTCGTCAGTGAGGTGCAGCTTTAGTCCCTAAGGCACAGTGAGCAAGGAGTCCACGCCTGGTTCCCCCTATCACCCATAAGGAGGAAACTTTATGTAAATAGAGTAGAGATGCTCATCTGAGAATGAAAACATACCTCAGTGTTTTTTTTTCTATAGGTCTGGTTACCCACTCAGAGAGCAGCCTCTTTTAGCTCACTTGTGCCCTTCACAGGGATAAATATCCTGTAATATATCATTCTGGTCTCACCTGTACTTTATTTGCATACATTTTCCTCACCTTATTGGTGATAGGGGGAACCAGACGTGGACTCCTTGCTCACTGTGCCTTAGGAAGTAAAGCTGCACCTCACTGACGAGGCCGAAACATGTCTGGGTTTTGCTGTTTCTCCTGTTAAGGGAGAATTGCCTGGTATTTCTGGACTGGATAACTCTTTTGAGTGAGACCAGACTGATATATTACAGGATATTTCTCCCTGTAAAGGGCACAAGTGAGATAAAAGAGGCTGCTCTCTGAGTAGGTAACCAGACCTATAGAGAAAAAAAGCACTGAGGCATTTTTTGTTCTCAGGTGAGCACCTTTACTTTATTTGCATATCTTAGAGAATATATGAAGGGGGCATAGGTTTATGCCAAAGAATGACTGTCAGAGATGTTCACAGACAGGACTGTTAGGACAGACTGAAAATACTAGAAATGATCAGAAAAGACAGAAAAAGACAGGGAAAGACCACAATCCTTCTCTCTGCCTATTAGATAAACTATTCCTTCCCCATCGTCACAAGGTTGTTTCCACCAATTACAATAGGTTACTCCCTGTTTGCATGTATAGGTATAATTATAATGTATATGCATAATATGTTGTGGATATCTGTCTCTGCCCGCTTGAGAGTGCTTTGGTTACATGTATTAAAATTAATTATTACGAAATACAGTGCCTTGCAAAAGTATTCACCCCCCTTGGCATTTTTCGTGTTTTTTTTTTGTCTCACAACCTGGAATTAACATGGATTGTTTGAGGATTTGCATCATTTAATTTACAGAACATGCCCACAACTTTTAAGATGTTTTTTATTTTTCATTATAAAGCAAACAATAAATAGGCAAAATAACAGAAAAAGTAAATGTGCATAACTATTCACGGCAGCAATCACAGCTCCAAGTCGCTTTGGATAAGTCTCTATGAGCTTGCCACATCTTACCACTGGGATTTTTGCCCATTCCTCCTTGCAAAACTGCTCCAGCTCCTTCAAGTTGGATGGTTTGCACTTGTGAACAGCAATCTTTACGTCTGACCACAGATTTTTTATTGGATTGAGGTCTGGGCTTTGACTAGGCCATTCCAACACATTAACATGTTTCCCCTTAAACCACTCAAGTGTTGCTTTAGCAGTGTGTTTGGGGTCATTGTCCTGCTGGAAGGTGAACCTCCGTCCGAACCTCAAATCACGCATATAGTGGTACAGGTTTTGCTCAAGAATATCCCTGTATTAAGAACAATCCATCTTTCCCTCAACTCTGACCAGCTTCCCATTCCCGGCTGCTTAAAAACATCCCCAGAGCATGATGCTGCCACCACCATGTTTCACTGGGGGGATGGTGTGCTTTTGGTTATTTTGATGTGTTTGTGCCAGATAAAGCGTTTTCTTTGATGTCTGGAAAGTTCAATTTTAGTCTCAGCAGACCAGAGCACCTTCCTCCATATATTTTGGGAGTCTCCCACATGCCTTTTTGCAAACTCAAAACGTGCCATTTTATTTTTTGCTGAAAGTAAGGTCTTTCTTCTGGCCACTCTGCCATAAAGCCCAACTCTATGGAGCGTACAGCTTATTGTCGTCCTATGTACAGATACTCCAGTGTCTGCTGTGGAACTCTGCAGCTCCTCCAGGGTTACCTTAAGTCTCTGTTCTGCCTCTCTGATTAATGACCACCTTGCCTAACCCTTGAGATTTGGTGGGCATCCGTCTCTTGGCAGGTTTGCTGTTGTGCCATGTTCTTTCCATTTGGTTATGATAGATTTGATGGTGCTCCTGGGGATCATCAAAGATTTGGATATTTTTTTTATAACCTAACCCTGACTTGTACTTCTCAACAACATTGTCCCTTACTTGTTTGGAGAGGTCCTTGTTCTTCATGGCAGTGTTTGGTTGGTGGTGCCTCTTGCTTAGATGTTGCAGCCTCTGGAGCCTTTAAAAAAAGGAGTGTATATTTAATGACAGATCATGTGACACTTAGATTGCACACAGGTGGACATCATTTCACTAATTATGTGACTTCTGAAGGTAATTGGTTTAACCAGAGCTTTTTATGGGCTTCATAACAAAGGGGTTGAATACATATGCACATGCCAATTTTCTGTTTTCTATTTCTAAAAAAATGTTTTTTGTATATAGTTTTCTCATTTCACTTCACCAGCATAGATTATTGTGTTCTGATCCATCACATAAAATTCAGATTAACAAAACATTGAACTATTTGCCAACTTTATTTAATTTTAACAGGAAAATATTTGAACTCATCATATGTTAAAAAGGTATACTATAAGTGTATGTGTATGTTTACGATGGTAACAGCAATGCCAATGGACAACCATATAATGTAGATAATATTTAGATATAACCTCTTTCTTTACCAAACAAAATGCACAACAGTTTCAAGGGGCACAACACGATGATACTTGAACAAAAATGAGCTGCATGGTTGAGTTGCCAGAAAGCAGCCTTCACTGCACCAATGCCACAAAAACGCCTGGTTACAATATGTCCCTTGACATGCCTCACAGCTTCTGGCACACTGTCATTTGTAGTGACGAGACCAAAATAGAGGTTTATGGTCACAACCATAAGCGCTATGTTTGGAGAGAGGTCAACAGGGCCTATGGTGAAAAGAATACCATACCCACTGTGAAGCATGGTGGTGTCTCACTGATGTTTTGGGGGTGTGTGAGCCCAAAAGGCAAGGGGAATCTTGTGAAAATTGATGGCAAGATGAATGAAGCATGTTATCAGAAAATACTGGCAGACAACTTGCATTCTTCTACATGAAGGCTGCTCATGGGACACTCTTGGACTTTCCAGCATGACAATGACCCTAAGCACAAGGCCAAGTTGACCCTCCAGTGGTTACAGCAGAAAAGGGTGAATGTTGTGGAGTGGCCATCACAGTCTTCTGACCTTAATATCTTCTAGCCACTCTGGGTAGATCTCAAACGTGCAGGTCAAGCAAGATGATCAAAGACTTTGCATGACCTGGAGGCATTTTGCCAAGACGGATGGGCAGCTATACCCCCTGCAAGAATTAGGGGCCTCATAGACAACTATTACTAAATACTGCACACTGTCATTGATTCTAAAGGGGGCAATACACGGTATTAAGAACCACGGGTATGCAAACTTTTGAACAGGGTCATTTTTTTTTCTTCTTTGTTGCCATGTTTTGTTTTATGATTGTGCCATTCTGTTCTAACCTACAGTTGAATATGAATCCTATTAGAAATAAACAAAATGTGTTTTGACTGCATACTCGTGTTTTCTTTAGAAATGGTACATATATTACTAATTCACCAAGGGTATGCAAAGTTTTGAGCACAACTGTATATATGTAAATTATGGGTCAAATCTTGCATGGGAAAGACATACTGGTAAAGTATGATTAAGTTTAATTTTCCTATTCTTTGTGTACCCTGTTCATATAATCTGGGGGGGGGGGGGGGTGGGGTGGTGATTTGTCCCCCACCATCCGCACCCTGGGTTGGTGGACAGTCGGGAAACAAACCTGCAAGGCTAATACAGGGACTGAACAAAGCAAATTAGGCCCTCGAGTCAGAGTCCAGACTCAGAATAACACAATGTACAGATAGCAAAAGCTGGCCTTGGGACTAGGAGCAATGGATATTGAATAGCAGGTCAGGAACAGGACACAGTAGGTCTGTGCTTGGCTGGAAAACTAGCAAAAGGTTCTCCAAAAACACAAGGAGCAAAGGCTGGGAAAACTGAGCACAAGGAGCACTTAATTCATTGGCAAAGCAAAACATTTTATGTGTAGTGCAGGGACAGTGGCAAAATCTGAAACTAGCAATTATACTGTAGATGCTACCTGGCACTGCATTAGGTATGTTCAGAAATGGAAAAGAAAATCAACTTGTTACTCCAGAGAAGTGGCAGCTATTTGTACATAAAAAAAACTAGCTTATGGCAACATTGACTTGTTCAGAAGAGGATAGACAATTGTATGAAACTAAACAGAGGCAGGCCAACAGGTTATTAGCTGTGCCAATGACCTCTCGGAACACAAAATAGCACAATCAACAAAAAAAGATAATGCAACTTTATTTATTAAGCTACTGGGTTTGTATGGCCACCTCTACTAAATATTCTCATGTTTTGATTCTTTTTACATGCTAAGTACGAAAGCATTGAGCTGTAGTGCTGTTTGTTCAGGGAATTCTTGGGAGCAGTTCAAATAACTAAATTTCTCTGTAACCCATGGGCCTCGTACATCCTGCCTCCTCTTCTAACTTTTTTTTTTACACAATATCTGAAAATACATTTTCAGGAAAATAGCTAATACAACGATGAACTCAACTGAATGAATATTAAAATGAAATAGCAGGTGAATGTTATTAAAAACTAGCGACTTGCCCGTCAAAAATGATGGCAACAAAAAGTGGAGCCTGGCAATGCTGTTTGCCACACAATGGGAGCCTCTCCCCCCTCTACTTTACTGGCCTCTCAATGAGCGCCTTTGGTGCTCAGTGCGAGCCTCTCCCCCCTCTAATACTCCCACCCTCTACTTGATGGGCCTTGCGATGAGCGCCTTTGGTGCTCATTGCGTGTCTCTCCCCCTGTCTACTTCCTCCCTTGTGTCTCCTTTGCCCTCCCTGTGTTTTTACCCCCTCTTTCTCTCCTCCCTTTTCCTCCCCTGTGTCTCTTCCCCCCTCCCCTGTGTCTCTTCCCTCCCTCCCATGTCTCTTGCCCCCCCTCTCCCTCCCCTATGTGTCTTTCCCCCTCCCTGTATCTCTTCCCCCTCTACTACTCCCACCCTCTACTTGATGGGCCTTGCGATGAGCGCCTTTGGTGCTCATTGCGTGTCTCTCCCCCTGTCTACTTCCTCCCTTGTGTCTCCTTTCCCCTCCCTGTTTTTTTACCCCCTCTTTCTCTCCTCCCTTTCCCTCCCCTGTGTCTCTTCCCCCCTCCCCTGTGTCTCTTCCCTCCCTCCCATGTCTCTTGCCCCCCCTCTCCCTCCCCTATGTGTCTTTCCCCCTCCCTGTATCTCTCCCCCCTCTCCCTCCCCTGTGTCTCGTCCCCATCCCCTGTGACTCTTTCCCCCTCTCCCTCCCCTGTGTCTCTTCCCCCTCCCCTGTGTCTCTTTCCCCCTGTGTCTCTTCCCCCCTGTCCCTATTTCCCCCGTGTCTTTTCCCCCTGCCCCCCCTGTGTCTTTCCCCCTGCCCCCATGTCTCTCCTCCCTCTCTCGTGCCCCTTTGCCGCCTTTTCCCTCCCCTGTGTCTTTCCCCCTCACCTGTGTCTTCCACCCCTCCGCCTCTCCCCCCTCTACTACTCCCACCCTCTACTTGATGGGCCTTGCGATGAGCGCCTTTGGTGCTCATTGCGTGTCTCTCCCCCTGCCTACTTCCTCCCTTGTGTCTCCTTTCCCCTCCCTGTGTTTTTACCCCCTCTTTCTCTCCTCCCTTTCCGTCCCCTGTGTCTCTTCCCCCCTCCCCTGTGTCTCTTCCCTCCCTCCCATGTCTCTTGCCCCCCCTCTCCCTCCCCTATGTGTCTTTCCCCCTCCCTGTATCTCTCCCCCCTCTCCCTCCCCTGTGTCTTGTCCCCATCCCCTGTGACTCTTTCCCCCTCTCCCTCCCCTGTGTCTCTTCCCCCTCCCCTGTGTCTCTTTCCCCCTGTGTCTCTTTCCCCCCCTGTCCCTATTTCCCCCGTGTCTTTTCCCCCTGCCCCCCCTGTGTCTTTCCCCCTGCCCCCATGTCTCTCCTCCCTCTCTTGTGCCCCTTTGCCGCCTTTTTCCTCCCCTGTGTCTTTCCCCCTCACCTGTGTCTTCCCCCCCTCCGCCTCTCCCCCCTCTACTACTCCCACCCTCTACTTGATGGGCCTTACGATGAGCGCCTTTGGTGCTCATTGCGTGTCTCTCCCCCTGTCTACTTCCTCCCTTGTGTCTCCTTTCCCCTCCCTGTGTTTTTACCCCGTCTTTCTCTCTTCCCTTTCCCTCCCCTTTGTCTCTTCCCCCCTCCCCTGTGTCTTTCTTCCCCCTCCTCTCACTCCCCTGTGTCTCTTCCCCCTCCTCTCACTCCCCTGTGTCTCTTCCCCCCTCCTCTCACTCCTCTTTGTCTCTCCCCCCTCCTCTTTGCTTCCCCCCCATCTCTCCCCCCTCCTCCCCTGTGTGTCTTCCCTTCCTCCCCTGTGTCTCCCCCCTCCTCCACTGTATCTCTTCTCCCTCCTCCCCTGTATCTCTACCCCATCCTCCCCTGTGTCTCTTCCTCCTCCTCCCATGTGTCTCTTCCTCCCTTCTCTCCCTCCCGTGTCACTCAACCGAACAATGCGCATGTGCGCCCCCACGACGCAATGCGTATGCGCAGCTTACGGCGCTCAATGTGCGTGCGTGGGGGTTGCGATCAATCATTTGTCGGAAGCGTGACAACAAATAGCAGTTTAACAACTATTATATGTGATGTGATAGGCATGACATTGAGTGTATGCAGATCAATTTATATAGGCACGCACATAATCACTTTTTCAAGTATTCAGATTTTTTATATAACTTAGCCTTTTTAACAGTGTTAACCCAGAAATTTTTCTGAATATTTTATTTAAAAAATTTGCAGTGTCTTATATGATGATACACCTTGTAGACTGGTAAATGTTCTACTCAAAATCATGCCATGTCACGTACACACTCTTATGTACATACATAATACTCACTATTACACACTCACTCATACACATGTCTTCTCACTATCATGCACACATTTTCCAATGGTGGTGTGCTTTTGTCGAGGCTCAGGCCTAGGGCAGTACATTTGCAGGATGCCTGATTTATGGTGTCATAAAGGAAGAAAAAAATGAAGGTTATTTGGACATGCCCCTTCTGGATCGCTACCTTGTCGTGGTGAAGGGTCTTGTGTACCACAATGAAGCAGTGAGCTATAACATGTAGGGTCTTCCAAGATGGGCAGGTTATAGTAGAGAGGTCAGACAAATTGCTGTCCACTGGAAAAGGAACTGGCAACCGTCTCCAGTATCATTGCAATGATAACCTTATATCATGGCACAAAAATGATCAAAGACATAACAATTATGCTGCGCATGCTGTGGTCCATAACGTCATAGAGGAATGGACACGACTGAATGACGTAAAAATTAGGACATTCAGTTACTCTTACTATGGTACACACAAATGTGCTTACCCATGAACTCTGATGAATATGTACACCACACATACAAGCATGCACACTTTCTCTTATGCCCACACTGTGACACCTATGCATTTGCACGGTGTCCTGCACACTCTCATGCATCACCACTCTCACACAATATACATGAAAACATGTTAGCTACCTCTGCTAATTTGATTAAAACAATATTACCATTGCTGGTAAATGCTCAGCAAAATTCTCAGTTTAGCCATACCTTTATATTACAGTTAGGAAGTAGATCCTATAAGATCTGTATAGTGGTATTATTAGCCATTTGGGCATGCTAAATAGCAAGACCTAATTAAAAGCACATGATTGAACCTATTTAATAGCACATCATTTGTTAATTAACTCTCACCATATGGTGTATGCTAAATTATATAGCACTCTCAGCACTCCATAATTCCTATTTAGCACACATGAAAGACTAATAATACAATGCTCTTGTGATCAATTTCCTTTTACTGTAAGGAATTAATTAAACTGAGAATGTTGCTGAGCATCAACAAGCAATCCTTGTATGTCTTGAAGCCTAGCTAACTAAAGGCTAAGTTCTAACCGATCTTTGAGAAATCTAAACATTTGGGAATAATGGACTCTATTGCCCAATTCATAAATTTATAGTCACTTAAAACTGTTTTTAATATTGCCACGCATTCTATTAGCTACTCACAATCCAATTACGAGTTTTCCACCCACAATCACCACGGGCAGTCAAAGACAAACAGGCCTTAGAACTCCATTGGTTTTAGCACAGCTCGAATATTAGGAGCTCTAAATAATTAAAGTTATACAAAATCGATATTCTATTAGACCCGTAGCTCTAGCTTGCAAATAAAATCTAACCAGCAACTGAAAAAGTATCACTTTTCTTTTCTGTCTGAGTAATATTGATCCCGGGACTCAAGGGGTTAATACATCATGAAACCCATATGGACTAAAATAGATGATTTCATGCATTTTATAGAGTGCTTGATTGCGAGCCCAGCCTGCAAATATTAATTATTGGCATTAATTAATTCTTAGCCTCCCATTGCAGATTACGTGTAACTTCCATGTTTTACTGACTTCATGATGACGGTCTCATTTACTATTGGTTGTGTCTAAGAAGTAAATTACGGGCTTGCTTAAATATTATCAGAACGTATGATCACGCCCCCTAAAAAAAGACTTTAAATGGCAGGGTTTACAAGTTCAGCCTTACGGTCAGAATTTGTTGGAGTCACTAGAATACATCTAAACATTTATTTAAAAAAAAACACCTGCAGCCAAATTTGTGAGTTTGAGATATTTGCGAGCAGCTAATAGAATATGACCCAATGTAGGGCATGCTTAAAGATTTTGTATGATTACTATTGGCAAAAGGAAATAATTTCTTGCTGTATCCTTAAAAAAACGAGACCTAATTCATTTTAAATTGTGTATTATGTGATATAAAAATGATTACATTTTTATTAACAATTTATATATTTATATTGTTTGGTTTTATTTGATTTGACCTATTGCCTACAACTGGTGTAGAATTAAGGAGCATGTTTTCTGCTCAGTAAGTATGGGTATATAAGAGGATGTTTTTCTAATTCATTAATTATTTACAGTTAGGAAGGAAACTCCTGTAATATGAAAGAGAACAAAAATGTTCCAGTCATGTCTACCAGATGGGCTTGGATATTGGATACAGTAACAATAAAAGAAATGAGTATACAGGATGTGAAGACAATGCCTAATCTCATACGAAATGGGTCTATATGGAGATTATAGAGACTATTTGATGACATTAGTATGTTTAAGGGGGCATGTGGATTTACCTTACAAGAAAAGGCTGATAAATTGCAGAGTGCACTAATTGTGCCCAGGTGAGAGGGGTGTGGCTTGACTGTTAAACTAGTATAAAAGGTTTGTGAGCTGTTTTGGGGCTGTTCGCAAGTGGATTTTCCTTACAGGTAAAGGCTGATAAATTGCAGAGTGCACTAATTGTGTCCAGGTGAGAAGGCAGAATTTAATATAAACAGGAGAATGGGCGAACTTGTGACCTTGCGAACATTTTCAGTATCAAGTGCAATTCTAGTAAAAGCGTAGGAGTTTAAATAAAAGGAGGGACTTCAAAGAAAAGGGAGGGCAGATTTATAGTGCAAAGGAGGAAAACTTTATACAAATATATTATTTTATATTCTTTATTTTTCCCACTGAAATTTTGTAGACAATGTCACAACCTACAATGATGATGGAGTATAGAGGATCCTAGTCCTCTTATCTCCTGTAGGTTTTAGACCTAAGATTTGGGTGACTCAGACCAATGGACCTTCCTTGCAGATGCAAGAGCATAAGTCCCAGCTTTTGGTAGTGTGCCTGGGAAAACCTGGAAGGGAGTCAGAAACGATCTCCTCTGCCAGCATATGCCCCTGGGTCAATAATACACCTGCACACAAAGTCTTGATGAAAATTATGAACCACTTTATTTGGAACACAACATCTTTTTAAACAGGCATACAAAATCACCAGGAGGGCTATCTTTAGTCAGCCCCTAACTGTCTCTGGCCAATCAGGCAGGGAACCATGAGACTCCTCCCGGGTCCGCCCACTAGGTGTGGCTACCTAATTCAGTTGCTGCCTGGCTCTCAAGGGAGAAACATCTCCCTGTCCTCTGGACTTTGCCCTGATTCTCTGAGTGAGAATACCTGTAGACCCCCTGGGGTTATGGTGCCTCAATGTCTGTATAGACCCCTTTGTTCTGGCCTTGCTATCACTTCAAGTGTTTACTTTAGGTGATAGCTGGAAGGCAGATGGGTGATCAACTCAGGTTACATATGCAGTCAATATGGATGACTGCACACAACATGGCTCCAACATTCCAATACAATATATTTACAGATACAACACACAATGTTTCACACACATACAACCAACACATCCCACCAGCTCCCTCACATGACACCCATTACAATGAGCCTAAGCATGGAAGGGATGGGGGTATGCTAAGGGGTAAACTTATAATACTTTATCCCCTAGACCACAAAATAACCATATATCCATAACAAGTGGGCCCCAAACCTTTTGTTCTTCCACATGGCAACAGCATGTGGAAGATAACCCAGCCCAAAATGGCCACTGCTGCCAGTCACAAAATGGCCCCAGCATAGTTCACACCAAATTCAATATGGCCACTGGCTGATTCATGACAATCCTTCCCCAAGCGGGCGGAGAATATCCAAGATTTTCTCAGCTACGCTGATAGTCATGAATCTGCTGGTTTGGCCAGGCCCGCTGCATGCTAGGCAAGTTCATGTCGGTGCGCACACAGTCCCAAGGTGCAGAGTAAAGACCTCCCCCAGCCCTTGGCCTTGCTCCCACTGTATAGAGCAAATTGCTCTTGCCCTGCACCCCCACCCAAAACAGTCCAGGATCCCAGCTCTCTGTTTTTGGCAGCAGCATGGAAGTCTCTGGGGACACAGTGGGTTGCACCCATACATTCTTCTGAGGCAAAACCGTATTTTTGGGAGCCCCATAAAACAACCCCTGTCCCATAGCAACCCCTTTCCCTCCAGCCAGTCCCCACAGCTGGGCTGGGGTCTCTAAAGCAGTCTCTGGGCCTATGGGATTGCAAGGGGGCAGTCCAGGACTTCCATCAGCAAAATCATTATTGTTGGTAGCCCAATAACACAATAACTGCAGTAAAGTACATACCGGTCTGCGCTTGACTCCAGCGTCCCTGATGGAGTCCGGATTTGGAGGCTCTGTTTGCTCTGGCTCCTGGAAATCTGTATCTTTGGGCAGACCCTCCTGGTTTTCTTCCCCTTGGTCTGTCTGTGTTGCAGCCTGGAGAACTACGCTGTTCCCACCCAGGCTGTGCTTTGGGGCCCTCAGCTGACCCTCTTCTATTGCCTTTGGTTGAATGACTGTGCTTTGGCTCTCTGATGTAGGCTGGGGAGTCTCGCAATTCCCACCCAGCTGGTTCTTTGGGGCCCTCAGCTGACCCTCTTCTTCTATGGCCTTTTGCTTTGTACCCTTATCCCAGTCCTCCAGGTTTAACTGGCCCTTAGGAGCGTTGTCTGTTCCAGTGGGCCTCTGGACATTGGTTATCCAGGGTATCTCCCCACTTGGTTCACCCTCTACTATGGTGCCACACTGCACCCACAGCTCCTTTGCCAAGGCTGGCAAGCTTGCTGCCCCTGTCGGGCTCTTGGTGCCCCTGGCACTCTCTTGGTGCCCCTGGCACTCTTGCTGTGTGAGGCCTGGTTCCCTGTAGCTAAGAACCAGTTCCTTTCCCTCCCCACAGTCCATTACATAGCCCACCTGGGCTCTGTGCTTCCCTAGCAACTCTCCTGTAGTGTCAGAGTACAGATTTTTGTTATCTGTTGTAGGCTGGGGAATCTTATCCTTCCCACCCAACCTGACCTCTACGGCCTTTTCCCCAGAGTGCATTACATAGCCCTCCCCACAGTCTCTTGGGTGGCTATCCTGAGCCCCTGGCTCCATTAGCAGTTCTGGCCCATACACATTGCCTAGAACTTCTGAGGGCAGACTTAGTTCATCTGGCCCTACCTGTTGAGCAGTTACTGGGGTTTCTGCCAGGATTTGTGCTGGAAGGTAGTCCTCAGGTGAGACCTGTTTGGAGAAACTGTGCTCTGCTAGCATTTCCTCTGGGATTAAGTCTCTTGGGGTATCAGGGGACAAACATGGGTTATCTGACCCCACCCAGGGAACATTCCCCTGGGTCTCTGGCTCTTGGAGCTGGTGATTTGGTCCCAAGCTGACTTTACCATCCCTTCTAGGCTCTGACACAGTCTCTATATTTTTTAACGGAACGCATTCTCCATCACTATGTTCTCCCCAGACCCCTTGCACACAATCACTTCGGTACATACCATCTGTGTTGTAAAGATCTGGCGACCAGTCCTCTTGACTGGGTTGTTCCCCTCTTGATGGGCAAAATGTCTCCCCATAGATCTCGTCCCACAACTCAAAATACTCCTCCTCCAGCTGCAGTTCCTGCTCAATCAGGTGTACCATTAAATTAGCCTCCATGGACCACGGTTCCAGTCCCAGACCACGACAGCAATCCACAAACAAGTTGTTGTGCCTTTTAAAGGTTCCTATGCCCCCTTCCGGGACACAATACACAATGTCTTGGAGGCCAGAATCTATCTCCAAGTGGAAATCAAACTCCTCTCCAAGGCCACCAACTATTCTGGCGTGAAAAACGTGATATTGGTTCTCCAAGGCAACCTCTTTTCTTACTAGTACTTCCAGCCAGCCCATTAGCTCATCGTCCTGCCACAGATTCAGAATCGCCATCCATTTCTCTAGACGCAATGTCTCTCTGTAGCCAAGTCTTTGCTGAGCTGGAGTTCTCGCTCCATTGCGCTCCTGCCAGATCCTCTGGCAATACTGGTCTAGTACGTTGGACACCTCTTGTGCGGTCATCTTACTGGGGTATAAGTGCCTGGCTGCTTTAAACCGTCTTGTTGCTTCTTTGGTGATATCCGTCTGTTCCATTCTTGGTCTTTCTGTGGAGTCTCTCACCAATGCCACCAATTGTCACAACCTACAATGATGATGGAGTATAGAGGATCCTAGTCCTCTTATCTCCTGTAGGTTTTAGACCTAAGATTTGGGTGACTCAGACCAATGGACCTTCCTTGCAGATGCAAGAGCATAAGTCCCAGCTTTTGGTAGTGTGCCTGGGAAAACCTGGAAGGGAGTCAGAAACGATCTCCTCTGCCAGCATATGCCCCTGGGTCAATAATACACCTGCACACAAAGTCTTGATGAAAATTATGAACCACTTTATTTGGAACACAACATCTTTTTAAACAGGCATACAAAATCACCAGGAGGGCTATCTTTAGTCAGCCCCTAACTGCCTCTGGCCAATCAGGCAGGGAACCATGAGACTCCTCCCGGGTCCGCCCACTAGGTGTGGCTACCTAATTCAGTTGCTGCCTGGCTCTCATGGGAGAAACATCTCCCTGTCCTCTGGACTTTGCCCTGATTCTCTGAGTGAGAATACCTGTAGGGGTTATGGTGCCTCAATGTCTGTATAGACCCCTTTGTTCTGGCCTTGCTATCACTTCAAGTGTTTACTTTAGGTGATAGCTGGAAGGCAGATGGGTGATCAACTCAGGTTACATATGCAGTCAATATGGATGACTGCACACAACATGGCTCCAACATTCCAATACAATATATTTACAGATACAACACACAATGTTTCACACACATACAACCAACACATCCCACCAGCTCCCTTACATGACACCCATTACAATGAGCCTAAACATGGAAGGGATGGGGGTATGCTAAGGGGTAAACTTATAATACTTTATCCCCTAGACCACAAAATAACCATATATCCATAACAAGTGGGCCCCAAACCTTTTGTTCTTCCACATGGCAACAGGCAGGGAACCATGAGACTCCTCCCGGGTCCGCCCACTAGGTGTGGCTACCTAATTCAGTTGCTGCCTGGCTCTCATGGGAGAAACATCTCCCTGTCCTCTGGACTTTGCCCTGATTCTCTGAGTGAGAATACCTGTAGGGGTTATGGTGCCTCAATGTCTGTATAGACCCCTTTGTTCTGGCCTTGCTATCACTTCAAGTGTTTACTTTAGGTGATAGCTGGAAGGCAGATGGGTGATCAACTCAGGTTACATATGCAGTCAATATGGATGACTGCACACAACATGGCTCCAACATTCCAATACAATATATTTACAGATACAACACACAATGTTTCACACACATACAACCAACACATCCCACCAGCTCCCTTACATGACACCCATTACAATGAGCCTAAACATGGAAGGGATGGGGGTATGCTAAGGGGTAAACTTATAATACTTTATCCCCTAGACCACAAAATAACCATATATCCATAACAAGTGGGCCCCAAACCTTTTGTTCTTCCACATGGCAACAGCATGTGGAAGATAACCCAGCCCAAAATGGCCACTGCTGCCAGTCACAAAATGGCCCCAGCATAGTTCACACCAAATCCAATATGGCCACTGGCTGATTCATGACAGACAATAATAATAATTATGAGTCAGTCCAGTGGCAACCTTATTCAGTGTACATCCTGTCATATGTATGCAATACTGGAACAGATGATCCAGGGTACATACCTCTGTGAGAGGTGTGAGCATGTTGCCTCTCTGGAAGCTCAAATTGGAGATCTGTAGAGGACAATTGCAGCACTTAGTGATATTGCTCCACTGGAAATGGGGCTGGTGCTCACTGAGCACAGTTTAGCTGGGCCTAGCATGGAGGGTGGAGCTGGGGCTAGTGAGGATGTCCAGGGAGGTAGCTGGGTTACAGTTAGAAGGGGAACAGTAGGAGGCAGGCCAGTTCTGAGTTGGCAAACACCAACAGATTTGCCAGATTGAGTGAAACTGTTGGGGATGTCCATTCAGGAATGACAATGCCAGATAGAGCTGTTCCCTCTAACAGCTGGGAGAACAGCTCTACTGGAGGAAATGGAGGGCAGAATAGGCAGAACAACAGACAGGTTTTGGTTGTAGGGGACTCTATTATTAGGAAGGTAGACAGGGTGATTTGTCACCCAGATCCCAGCAATCGAACAATTTGCTGTCTCCCGGGTGCTCTGGTTCGTCATGTTGTGGATCGGGTAGACAAATTATTGGGAGGGGCTGGAAATGAACTGGCGGTCTTGGTACATAATGACAATTAGTGGAAGATGGTGTGTCCTAAAGAATGATTTTAGAGAACTAGGTAATAAGCTGAAGGCAAGGACCTCCAAGGTAGTATTTTTTTAGATACTACCAGTGCCACGTGCTAGCCCAGGGAGGCAGAAGGAGCTTAGGGAAGTTAATGAGTGGCTAAAGATGTGGTGCACTAAGGAGGGGTTTGGGTTTTTAGAGCACTGGGCTGACTTCTCACTTTGGTACAATCTCTACAGTAGGGATGGATTGCATCTTAATGATAAGGGGGCTTTTGTACTAGGGGATAGGATGGTAGAAAGGCTGGAGGAGTTTTTAAACTAGTAGGTGGGGGGGAGGGACTACATATAAGTAATGGGGTAGAAAGTGTAGAGGGTATAAGGGATGAATCAACAACTCATAGGGGAGGAGATGGGAGGAGGGGTAGTATAGTCAATAGGGAGGTAGTACTAAGTAACTCAAGTACAGTGGCAGGCACTTCAGAACTACAGACTCATAAAATAAGGTGTATGCTTGATTTAGAATTATTAGCAATTAATGAAAAATGGGATTTAATAGGCATTACCGAAACGTGGTGGGATGAATCTCATGACTGGACTGTTAATCTGGATGGTTATAACCTATTTAGGAAAGATAGAGGCAATGGTAAAAGAGGAGGAGGGATTTGTCTGTATGTTAAGCCTGAATTTAAGCCTATAGTCAGAGAACATATTTATGGTGGAATGTAGCGGATGGCCCTGCTGCAATTTACTGTGAATAAGCTGCATTCGCATAACTGTATGTTGTACTTGTGTAAAAAGAAATGTATGTTGGTTTATGCTCTGCAGAATATTAGCCAGGCTATGGCAGACCTGGGCTAATAGATAATCCTGTTACAGATAAGGAGGTCTATTCATTCTCAAACATAAGAACAAAGAAGGATTATCTAATCATTGTCTGATTATATCAAGTTGCCTCAGGGAGGTGTGACTCACCTATTGTCCCTAAATGTGTATTGTATGGCCAACTATGGAGAATATGTGAAATGTTTGTGTGTTATGTGTAAAAGATACTTTTACTAACTTTTGAACCCCTGGTCTGATTCATGTCATTTTTTTATATGTTGTTCCCCTGGGGGAGAGCTATTGAACGGTGCTGGACTTAAAGGTGTTTTTGGGGTACATCCAGAATGTGGTTAAAATTGGGTCTGTTTTAATTGTGTTACCTGTTATCTGAGGGGAGGAGACGTGGGGGTTGAACCATGTATATAATTGGCTGTGATAATTATGTGTGTGTAGCCCTTCAGAGGGCACCATGGCATAAAAGGAGATTCCCTGTCATTAAAGATATAGTTCTGCTCCTGAAACTGTGTGTCGTCCAGTTATTGGGATTACGGTTGGGATATTGCTATTATTTTACCTGTTGGAAACCTTGCCTGTGGATTTACCATTTACTTGTTCCTGAGCCTCACTGGGATTATAAGCGGAGATAACCTGGGGAATATTGCCTCTCCGCTACATGGAACTAGTGATAATATTGAATGTTTGTGGGTAGAGTTAAATAGCAGAGCAGCAAATTCCAAAAGAATATTAGTAGGTGTATGATATAAACCCCCAAATATAGCTGAAAGTGAGGAAATACAATTATTGTTACAGATTGGAAATGCAGCTAAGCATGGGCAAGTTCTAATAATGGGTGATTTTAATTACCCTGAAATAAACTGGATAAATGAGACCAGTAGTTCATCTAAGGGGAGCAGGTTCTTGAGTACACTCAGGGATCATTATCTGGCCCAGGTTATACAAGAGCATACTAGAAATGAAGCTATCTTAGATTTAGTCATCACAAATAATATTGATATAGTATCAAATGTTGGAATAGGGCAACCTTTGGGAAACAGTGATCACAACACAGTCTCATTTGAGATTGAATTAAAAAAACAAAATTTTACGGGACCAACAAAAATTCTTAATTTAACGGTCTAAGGGCAGCAATACAAAGTATAGACTGGGACAGAGAACTGATAGGTAAAAACACTGAACATAAATGGACAGCATTTAAATCCTTACTAAATATACATACACATCGGCATATACCGTGTGGGAATAAAAGTAAAAGGAGTAAATCCCATCCAATGTGGCTTAACAATGATTTAAAGATCAAGATACGGAGTAAAAACAGGCATTAAAATTATACATCAAGAAGGGACAGAGACTGCTTTACGGAAATACAAGGAAATCAACAAGGGCCTCTAAATGGCAGATGAGATTTAATACTAATAAATGTAATGTTATGCATCTGGAGAGGAAAAATAGCCATACAATGTATAATCTTAATGGACCAAATCTAGGTGTATCAGATATTGAAAGGAATTTGTGAGTGCTTGTGGACAACCACCTAGGTAACAGTGCTCAAAGTGAAGCAGCAGCTGCAAAGGCAAATCAAATATTAGCATGTATTAAGAAGGGTATAGATGCAAGGAAGCAAATATAATTCTGCCACTATACAAATCTCTAGTACGCCCTCATTTGGAATATGGAGTACAATTTTGGGCACCACTTCATGAAAAGGACATTTTAGAGCTGGAAAAGGTACAGAAGAGGGCAACAAAACTAATAAGGGGAATGGAGGGGCTAAGTTATGAAGAAAGACTAACCAAATTAAACTTATTTTCTCTAGAAAAGAGGCGTCTAAGAGGAGATATGATTACCTTATATAAATACATCCAGGGTCAGTATAAAGATTTGTCAAGGGAGCTTTTTGTGCCAAGAGGTTTTCAACTGACAAGAGGACGTCCCTTGAGGTTAGAAGTAAAACGATTCCGCCTTAAAGAAAGAAAAGGGTTCTTCACGGTAAGGGTAGTTAATCTGTGGAATTCTCTACCAGAGGAGGTGGGGACAGCAGATTCGATAGATAACTTTAAAAGGGGACTGGATTTATTTCTAATTAAAAAGGGAATTCAGGGTTATCATGGATAATTAGAGAGACAGTATTGATCCAGGGAGAGATCCGATCACCAATATTTTTTTCCATTTGAGACGATTGGCTAAGTCTCTCTTGTTTTTTTTTTCCTGTTTGCCTTCCTCTGGATTAATTAATAATAATAAAAAAAATAAAACATTTTTTTTATTAATAGTTAATTAACAACTAATTAATTAATAGTTAATCCGCATATTGCTGATCAGAGGAGATCTTAAAAGGTTGAACTTGATGTACTGAAAGTCTTTTTTCAACCTTAAATACTATGTAACTACGTAACTATGTTTAATTTTTATTATATTTGTAATTTCTATTTTATTGTCAGGTAGTTTACCTGGAATTAGAGTAGGGTCCCTCTCACCCCACCTCTTAAATAGCCACCCCTTCCTCTTACCTTTGCGCACAATTTCACAACACGCACTCAATGTAAGTTATATATTAATTTACATGACAAACCACCTTTTTATTTTTCAATCTCCTCTGTCTCAGAATCACATCACTTTTGCATTTGTCTCAATCTACGTGTTTGCATATTATTTATATGTAAAAAAAAAAATAGTAAGAGCTTGACAAACACTTTGAGAAAAGACATGTGTTACAGTGGATATAAAAAGTCTACACACCCCTGTTAAAATGTCAGGTTTCTGTGCTATAAAAAAATGAGACAAAGATAAATCATTTCAAAACTTTTTCCACCTTCAATGTGACCTATAAACTGTACAACTCAATTGAAAAACAAACTGATATATAAAAATAAAATAATATGGTTGCATAAGTATGCACACCCTTAAACTAATACTTTGTTGAAGCACCTTTTTATTTTATTACAGCACTCAGTCTTTTTGGGTATGAGTCTATCAGCATGGCACATTTTGACTTGGCAAGATTTGCCCACTTTTCTTTGCAAAAACACTCCAAATCTGTCATATTGCGAGGGCATCTCCTGTGCACAGTCGTCTTCAGATCACCCCACAGATTTTCAATCGGATTCAGGTCTGGGCTCTGGCTGGGCCATTCCAAAACTTTAATCTTCTTCTGGTGAAGCCATTCCTTTGTTGATTTGGATGTATGCTTTGGGTCGTTCTCATGCTGAAAGATGAAGTTCCTCTTCATGTTCAGCTTTCTAGCAGAAGCCTGAAGGTTTTGTGCCAATATTGAATGGTATTTGGAACTGTTCATTATTCCCTCTATCATAACTAAGGCCCTAGTTCCAGCTGAAGAAAAACAGCCCCAAAGCATGATGCTGCCACCACCAGGCTTCACTGTGGGTATGGTGTTCTTTTGGTGATGTGCAGTATTGTTTTTGTGCCAAACATATTTTTTGGCATTATGGCCAAAAAGTTCAACCTTGGTTTCATAACACCTTTTCCCACATGCTTTTGGGAGACTTCAGATGTGTTTTTGCAAAATGTAGCCTGGCTTTGATGTTTTTCTTTGTAAGAAAGGGCTTTTGTCTTGCCACTCTACCCCACACGGGAGATTGTTGAAGAATACGGGAGATTGTTGTCACATGTTCCACTCAGCCTGTACTTTCCAGATATTCCTGCAGCTCCATTAATGTTGCTGTAGGCCTCTTGGTAGCCTCCCAGACCAGTTTTCTTCTCGTCTTTTCATCAATTTTGGAGGGAGCTCCAGTTCTTGGTAATGTCACTGTTATGCCATATTTTCTCCACTTGATGATGACTGTCTTCACTGTGTTCCATGGTATATCTAATGCTTTGGAAATTCTTTTGTACCCTTCTCCTGACTGATACCTTTTAACAATGAGATCCCTCTGATACTTTGGAAGCTCTCTGTGGACCATGGCTCTTGCTGTGTGATGCGACTAAGAAAATTTCAGGAAAGACCAACTAGAGCAGCTAAACTTTATTTGGGGTTAATCAGATGCACTTTAAATGATGGCAGGTGTATGCTGACTCCTATTTAACACAATTTGGAATGTGATTGCTAAATTCTGAACACAGCAACATCCCCAGTTATAAGAGGGTGTGCAGACTTATGCAATCACATTATGTTTCTTTTTTTTCCCCTCCACCTAAAAGATTTCAGTTTGTTTTTCAATTGACTTGTACAGTTTTTAGGCCACATTAAAGGTGAAAAAAGTTCTGAAATGATTTATCTTTGTCTAATTTTTTTACAGCACAGAAACCTGACATTTTAACAGGGGTGTGTAGACTTTTTATATCCACTGTATATATATATATATATATATATTACTTTTACATATATATATATATATATATATATATATATATATATATAATGTAATATACAGTATATACATAGCAGACCAATAGCTTCTCTCTACCCCCCGTGTCTCTTTCCCTCCCCCCTCCTCAACCTAAACCCCCCTCCTCAGCATAAACCCCCGTCAACCCCCCTCCTCCACCTAAACCTACCTCAACCCCACTCCTTCACCTAAACCCCACTAAATACCTCCCCCCTCTTCCCTCACTTACCTGCTTGTGCTCCGGCCACCGCTCCTTGATACGGCGCCGGCGCGCATGTGACGTCACATGCGCGCCGCGTCTTTAGCATATACCGGGTGCCGGCACCCGGTATATGCTAATGACGCGGCGCACATGCGCGCCGGGTCAAGGAGCGGAGACCGGAGCACAACCAGGTAAGTGAGGGGAGTGGGGGGAGGTATTTAGGGGGGTTTAGGTGGAGGAGGGGGGTTGAGGGGGGTTTAGGTTGAGGAGGGGGGTTGGGGTTGAGGAAGGGTTGTGGGAGGTTGAGGGGGGGGGTTGAGGGAGGTCGAGAGGGGTTGAGGTTGAGGAGGTGGGGTGGGGTTGAGGGGGGATGAGGTTGAGGAGGGGGTTGAGGGGGGTTGAGGTTGAGGAGGGGAGTTGACGAGAGTGGGTTGAGGAGGACGGTTGAGGAAGGGGTTGAGGAGGGGGGTTGAGGATGGGGGGTTGAGGAGAGAGGATGAGGATGGGGGGTTGAGGATGGGGGGTTCAGGAGAGAGGTTTAGGTGGGGGGGTTGAGGAGGAGGGTTGGGGTTGAGGGGGGTGAGTTTGAGGAGGGTTAAGGTTGAGGAGGGTTGAGGCTGAGGAGGGGGTTGAGGATGAGGATGGGGGGGTTGAGGAGGGGGTTGTGGATGGGGGGTTGAGGAGGGAGGTTGAGGAAGGGGTTGAGGAGGGAGGTTGAGGATGAGGAGGGAGGTTGAGGATGAGGAGGAGGGGTTGAGGAGGGGGGTTGAGGTTGAGGATGGGGGTTGAGGATGGGGGTTTGAGGAGATAGGATGGGGGGGTTGAGGAGGGGGATTGAGGATGGGGGGTTGAGGAGAGAGGATGAGGATGGGGGTTGAGGAGGGAGATTGAGGATGGGGGGTTGAGGAGGGAGGTTGAGGAGGGGGTTGAGGATAAGGAGGGAGGTTGAGAAGGGGGTTGAGGATGAGGAGGGAGGATGAGGAGGGAGGTTGAGGAGGGAGGTTGAGGAAGAGGAGGGAGGTTGAGGAAGAGGAGGGAGGTTGAGGATGAGGAGGGAGGTTGAGGATGAGGAGGGAGGTTGAGGAGTGGGTTTGGGGAAGGTGATAATGGAGGTTGGAAGAGACACAGGGAAGTGAGAGGTTGGAAGAGACACAGGGAAGGGAGATGGGAGAAGAGACACAGGGAAGGGAGAGGGGAGAAGAGACACAGAGAGAGGGGGGAGGGGCACAGAGGGCACAAGAGGGACACAGGGGGCAGCACATTTCCCACCCTCGGCTTATACTCGAGTCACTCATTATACCCAGTATTTTGTGGTAAAATGGGTGCCTTGGCTTATACTCGGGTCGGCTTATACTCGAGTATATACAGTAATTTGGCACATAGAAGTCAGTCACACCGTGGTCTCCCTGGCCCTCTGTGTAGCTCCTGGCTTTCTATCACTGTTTTTCTGGTTTCCTGTGTCACTGGTCCTGCTATCTAGCACCTGCATAACTTTCCAACAGTCATGCTGCCCGGCTGTCTGCATTTCCTGTGACATCGGTCATTAGATTGTATGTCTGCAAGTTTTCAGTCTTGCACGGTGCTTTGGGGAAAGCGCTATGGACACTGGATTCTAAGCTCAAAGACAGGGCCCTCCACCTTTTGTTTTGTAATGTGTTAATATTGTTTTGCCTTGATCACAACGTATGTATAGTACTACAGAATATGTTGGCGTGTTACAAATAAACAATAATAATCACATATATAGTTGTGAGCATGCGGGCCGTTGCTCACGGTTGGGGGCTCGCGTAGCGAGGACTATGCGAGGGCAGCGGGCGAGGGCCTCAGTTGCTGGCACGGAGCGCCGAAGGCGCTCCTTGCCAGCAACTGCGACCCTCGCAAACTCTACGTCGCAACGCAAACAACACGACACACCAACTTCGACCCTCGCAAACTTTACCTCGCAACGCAAACAACATACGACACACGTTAACACACATTACGACCTCGCAACACTCGGACGCAACTTGCGAACATTACAGAATTCAAAACACAATAAATACACACAGCACATACATAAAAAGCTTACCTACAGCAAGAGGGAGCATCCAGGACCTCAAAAAAGCAACTTACACCTTGATTTCGCTCACAATAAAAGACTTTAGACACTAAAAAATTTGCTAAGCGACAGAAAAAATGGCCGGCGAACAAAACGAAAACGAGGCTACACACGCAAACACCATACGAGACACGTTAGCGCACATTATGACCTCGCAAAAATTGGACGCAACACGCGAACATAAAAACATTTAAAACACAATAAATACACACAACACACACATAAAAAGCTTACCTACATCAAGAGGGACCATCCAGGACCTCAAAAAAGCAACTTACACCTTCATTTCAATCAAAATAAAAGAGTTTAAACACTAAAAAAATCGCTAAGCGAGAGAAAAAATGGCCGCCAAACAAAACGAAAACGAGGCTACAGCACTCTAAACACGCAAAACACCACAACACACTCGCAAAACACCACAAGAAACTCGCAAAACACCACAAAAGACCTACGGATAATCCGCTAAGACGCATACCACACATTACCCGCCATTTTACGCCAATGCGGAAGTACACCACTACGCTAACGATTTCGTCTCGCGCACGCACAGTATTACACTGCACACATTCACCACGCTTACACAGCAGCTCCACACCACTAATGCTGCAGCAACCTCAAAACACATTGACAGCTCTTCAACACAATGCTTCAAAATAGGTAAAGTATATTCATTTATTAATGTATTATATATTTCATTATTACACACCAAACAGCATTAGCTACCTTACAATTTTATTGCCGTCATTTTTTGACGGGCAATTCGTTAGTAATAATAATAATAATGAGGCCTTGCTATCTACACTGCTCTGTTCCTGGCTACTATGACTCATGTCTTGCTGCCCTTTCCTTCAGTCCTTATGCCAGCTACCTACATTTGTTGATACACCTGTCCTGAAGCCTGGCTATTTGCAGTGCTGGGTTTTGGGCTTCCATGATACCTGCCTTGTTGCCTGACTAGTTGCATATCTTTCCATAGGTCCTGTCGATGCTTATCTACAGTGCTTTGGTACCTGTTTTGTTTGGATTGCCAATAACTCCTTTTTCCAGTATTGACACTACTACAGATTATAGTGTAGAAAGTAGAAAGTATCCAAGTGCTAGGGCCTTATTAAATTTGCCGATTTGGAGTTCCAGAAGCCCATAAAGAAGCCTGCAAAAGTTACCGCTATTAAATTGGCCTCTTTTAGCTACCCGTAAATGATCTGCGGGTTACAGGCTGAAAATCCATACTGGCCTTTTATCTTTCAATCCTGTAAATGTTACAATCGCAAATCGCTATTAAATTGCTAGAAGTCCTCAAGTTCTAAAGCTCGCAAATCTGCAATAAATGTTTTTTTTTTTCATGTTTAAATACTGTGTTATATCGATCCCAGCAATCAATGTGTTAATACATATAATAGAACTCGCATTGACTAGAATATTATTTTTATTGATTTTTTCTTATTGCATTATTTCTGTAATGCAGGTCCGATGGCAACTCGGACTTCAAAACCGTAAATGATAAAAATGTAACCTCCATGTTTTAATGACGTAATGATGATGGTCTCTTTTACTATTGGCTTCGTCTAAACCCATAACTATGGGTTTTGAATAATTTATCATGTACACGCCCGGATATGCTACGTGCCGAAGCCTGGTTTACGGATTTGCGTTCTGGCCATGTTGTTGCAGCCTTTTCTAATTTAACCGCTCTGTAACTCCTGCAAATTCAATTTTGGGAATTTAATGGGGCCCCATATTTTATTGACGTCATGAGGACGGTCTCATTTACTATTGGCTCTATCTAAGCTGCAAGATAAGGGTTTGGCTCTGTATAAGCAGTAAGTTACGAGTCTTGCTTACTTGATCATGATCAGGCCCTGAAATACTACATATAGAAACATAATTTATGATTTTGGCTTTCTGCCATGTACTTACAAGCTTGAGTCAATTTAATCGATCTGTAACTGTTGCGATTTTCAAGCACACAGATTTACGGAATTTAATGAGGCCCCTAGTCAGATTCAAGTTTTTCTACTTAGTGCTGTATAAGGTCTTCTTATACTTCTCATTGTCTATGAAAGATTTTTGAATCAAGAGTTCCTTGTTGTTTCCCCATGAACTTAACCTTTTAATAGTATTTTTTTGTCTTGTGTAGCTGAACATAATGTATTCCATGTTTATACAATAACTGGATTATATTCTTAGTATTCATTTCTAATTTTGTAAGTATATTTTTAAGGTGTTTGTTAAGCAGGTTTGAAGTACTTGAACATGTATGGTATATTGTGCTCTCCAAACTTTCTTCTAGGTTCAGGTTCATCCAGTTGCCTGCTGATTTATGATTTATCCCATGAAGGACCAAGGGACGTGAATGATGTTTCTCGTTTGCTCTAATTCTTCCTCATCACAGATACAGAAGCTTCCAACCCTTCTACGCTCCCTCTTTATTTTTACTGAGCTGAGATCACTTTGTTATGAGAAATGTAGACCCTGCTCATACCTATCTGTGTCCATTAGCTTGTTCTGTCTACGTTGCTATCTGTACATGTTTCCTGTTGCCACTAAATAGATGACTACCATTGCAAGTAGGTTTACTGATTAATGATCAGTGTTGTGTTGGACAATGTTTGAGGGAACAATATATTGGCAGAAAATCATATAAATATCTTTCTCAGAATGACAATTCATTTGAATATTATAAATATTAAATATTTTAACTCCCTTCCATTATAGTAAACAAAGTGTTAAATTAAAACAAAAAGTGATTTGTAGAATGGCTTTCTGACTTTATTTCCAATGTATGAATATATATGTTTAAATTTACACATGAAAAGTGTTTATTTAATTAATGTATTCTTCACTTTTTGCAATGAGCTCCATGACTTCCATGATGTTCACCATGATCACCACAACTTTGATCTCCATGACCTTTCTCTCCATGATCCCCATGACCTCCACCATGGGACTGATGACATTGCCCTCCATGGCCTCCTTTATCTTCACCATGTCCTTGATGACATTGTCCTCCATGGCCTCCATGATCTCCGCCATGTCCCTGATGACTTTGCCCTCCATGGCCTCCATGATCTCCGCCATGTCCCTGATGACATTGCCCTCCATGGCCTCCATGATCTCCACCATGTCCCTGATGACACTGCCCTCCATGGCCTCCAAGATCGCCACCATGTCCCTGATGACACTGCCCTCCATGGCTTCCATGATTACCACCATGTCCCTGATGACTTTGACCTCCATGATCACCACCATCTAGAACACAATAATTAAATGAAGCATGAAGTAGAATATTTTGCCTACATCTTCCTGACATGTCTACAACTTGAGACCACATCAGATAGTTACCAGGCTGTGCTATATTTGATATTTTTCAGTCCTGCTATTGAACAATATTCACTGAATGGCAAAATGATTAGCCATTACAATAACTTTCATTACTAACCTCATGAATGGTCAAAGAATAAATATTTTGCTTTCAGTAGATGGCTTAATATTACATTGCCCATTTTCCCCAATTATAGGCCACATATGAGGAGTAGTAGCTGGATAAAGAGATTTAACTCATGTAAATCTGCATGTGGCAAATTAGAGAATTGTGATTAGGTTCTTTGTTGCTTGATTAAGTGTTAATTAACTTTTAATGAGAGCTAAGCAGCGGCGGCTGGTGCGTAGGGACAAAGGGGCATGCAACCCCCCCCAAAAAATGATCAATAACTTTAACATTGAATTTCAAATTTATATAGATGATACAATTTAATTATCAGCCTTATTAAATTGCAATTAAGGCAATTTAAAAGGGCTCTAGATAAGCACATTGCATACTTTTTGTACAGAAGTTTTTGTTAGTGAAGACCTTGCTTTTGGATAGAAGTTCACTAACGAAAAACTTCTGTAAAAAAATATGCTATGTGCTTATATAGAGCCCTTTTCAATAGGGCGAATCACAATTTAATAAGGCTGTATATTAGTATATCAGCTTTCATGTCTTCTTTCATATGATTTTGTTAAAAATATGTATCTATCACTTTAAATGAACTCTTTGTGTGTCTCCCCCCTCCCCCTTGCCTGGTGTCTCTCTCCCTAGTGCTGCTATATTACAGTGTTCAATTAAATCTAGCAAATTTCCTGACTGGCAGCTTGCAGCTTTAACCAATCAGGGCTGTAGGCTGCCTGATTGCTAAGAACATCCCCTCTGACCATTCCCTCTGAGCGTCCACAAGCCTATAGAGCTCAATGTTATGATATGACATCAGGAAGGCTGTAAAAAGCCCATAATTGCAAACCCTTGCCACTCTGTTCCCGCTTTTTTGCCTGACTGATCCTGACTGACAGATGCTCCCTGGCTGGACCCTGATCTACCCAACCTCAAAGTAAGTTTGTCCAACACTACACTACCCAAGCCCCCTAGTCTTAATAAACTCAGGGCCCCCACTACTGCCCCCATCTACCCCCTCCTGTCCTCTGATGCCCTACACTGCCCCCATCTACTCCCTGATGCCTCCTCTTGCCTTCTGATGCCCCATCTACTCCCTCCTTTCCTACACTGCCCCCATCTAGGACCGCTGCTCCCTCCTGCCGTCTGATGCCCCCATCTAGGCCTCAATACCCCTCCTGCCCTACACTGCCCCATATAGGCCCTGCTACCCCCTCCTACCCTCTGATGCCCCCATGTAGGCCCCACTACCCCCTCCTACACTACACTGCACCCAATTGGCCCCAATGCCCTTTCCTGCCCCACACTGCCCCATCTAGGCCCTGCTACCCCCTCCTTGCCCTACACTGCCCACATCTAGGCCCGCTAACCCCTCCTGCCCTACACTGCCCCATCTAGGCCCGCTAACCCCTCCTGCCCTACACTGCCCCCATCTAGGCCCCACTACCCCCTCCTGCCCTACACGGCCCCCGCCTAGTCTCCGATACCCCCTCCTGCCCTACACTGCCCCATATAGTGCCTGCTACCCCCTCCTTGCCCTACACTGCCCACATCTAGGCCCCGCTACCCCCTCCTGCCCTCTGATGCCTCCATCTAGGCTCTGCTACCCCCTCCTGCCCTCTGATGCCTTATCTTGGCCTCACTTCCCCCTCCTGCCCTACACTGCCCCCATCTAGGCCCCACTACCCCCTCCTGCCCTACACGGCCCCCGTCTAGTCTCCGATACCCCCTCCTGCCCTACACTGCCCCATATAGTGCCTGCTACCCCCTCCTTGCCCTACACTGCCCACATCTAGGCCCCGCTACCCCCTCCTGCCCTCTGATGCCTCCATCTAGGCTCTGCTACCCCCTCCTGCCCTCTGATGCCTTATCTAGGCCTCACTTCCCCCTCCTGCCCTACACTGCCATCATCTTGGCCCCGCTACCCCCTCCTTGTCCTACACTACCCACATCTAGGCACCGCTACCCCCTCCTTACCCTACACTGCCCCCATCTAGGCCCCCCGCTACCACCTCCTGCCCTACACTGCCCCCATCTAGACCCCGATGCCCCCTCCTGCCCTACACTGCACCCATCTAGGCCCCCTACCCCTCCTGCCCTCTGATGCCTCCATCTGGGCCCGCTACCCCCTCCTGCCCTCTGATTGCCCCATCTAGGCCCGCTACCACCTCTTGCCCTCTGATGCCCCCATGTAGGCCCCGCTACCCCCTCCTGCCCTACACTGCCCCATCTAGTTCCGCTAACCCCTCCTGCCCTACACTGCCCCCATCTAGGCCCCACTACCCCCTCCTGCCCTACACGGCCCCCGTCTAGGCCCTGATACTTCCTCCTGCCCTACACTGCCCCATCTAGGCCCTGCTATCCCCTCCATGCCCTACACTGCCCACATCTAGGCCCTCTACCCCTTCCTGCCCTCTGATGCCCCCATCTTTGCCCCACTACCCCCTACTGCCCTACACTGCCCCCATCTATGCCAGATGCCTCCTCCTGCGTTCTGATGCCCCCATCTAGGCCCCAATGCCCCCTTCTGCCCTCTGATACCCCCATCTAGGCTCCACTACCCCCTCCTGTCCTTTGATGCCCCTATCTAGGACCCAATGCCCCTTCTTTCCTACACGTCCCCAATCTAAGCTCCGATGTCCCCTCCTGCCCTACACTTCACCCATCTAGGCCCTGCTACCCCCTCCTGCCCTACACTGCCCCCATCTAGGCCCACTACCCCCTCCTTGCCCTACACTTCCCCCATCTAGGCCCCACTACCCCCTCCTGCCCTACACGTCCCCCATCTAAGCCCCGATGCCCCCTCCTGCCCTACACTTGACCCATCTAGGCCCTGCTACCCCCTCCTGCCCTACACTGCCCCCATCTAAGACCGCTACCCCCTCCTTCCCCTACACTGACCCCATCTAGGCCCCGCTACCCCCTCCTGCCCTACACTGCCCCCATCTAGACCCCAATACCCCCTCCTGCCCTACACTGCCCCATCTAGGCCCTGCTGCCCCCTCCTTGCCCTACACTACCCACATCTAGGTCCCGCTTCCCCCTCCTGCCCTCTGATGCCTCCATCTAGGCCCCGCTACCCCCTCATGCCCTCTGATGCCTTATCTAGGCCTCACTACCCCCTCCTGCCCTACACTGCCCCCATCTAGGCCCACTACCACCTCCTGCCGTACACTGCCCCCATATAGGCCCGATGCCCCCTCCTACTCTACACTGCCCTCATCTAGGCCCGCTACCCCTCCTTCCCTACTCTGCCCCTATCTAGGCCCTGCTACCCCTTCCTGCCCTCTGATGCCCCAATCTTTGCCCCACTACCTCCTACTACACTACACTGCCCCCATCTATGCCAGATGCCTCCTCCTGCGCTCTGATGCCTCCATCTAGGCCCCAATGCCCCCTTCTGCCCTCTGATACCCCCATCAAGGCTCCACAACCCCCTCCTGCCCTACACTGCCCCATCTAGGCCCTGCTACCCCCTCATTGCCCTACACTGCCCACATCTAGCCCCGCTACCCCCTCCTGCCCTCTGATGCCTCCATCTAGGCCCCGCTTCCCTCTCCTGCTCTCTGATGCTTTATCTAGGCCTCACTATGCCCTCCTGCCCTACACTGCCCCCATCTAGGCCCGCTACCCCCTCCTGCCCTACACTGCCCCCATCTAGACCCCAATACCCCCTCCTGCCCTACACTGCCCCATCTAGGCCCTGCTGCCCCCTCCTTGCCCTACACTACCCACATCTAGGTCCCGCTTCCCCCTCCTGCCCTCTGATGCCTCCATCTAGGCCCCGCTACCCCCTCATGCCCTCTGATGCCTTATCTAGGCCTCACTACCCCCTCCTGCCCTACACTGCCCCCATCTAGGCCCACTACCACCTCCTGCCGTACACTGCCCCCATATAGGCCCGATGCCCCCTCCTACTCTACACTGCCCTCATCTAGGCCCGCTACCCCTCCTTCCCTACTCTGCCCCTATCTAGGCCCTGCTACCCCCTCCTGCCCTCTGATGCCTCCATCTAGGCCCCGCTACCCTCTCCTGCTCTCTGATGCTTTATCTAGGCCTCACTATGCCCTCCTGCCCTACACTGCCCCGAACTAGGCCCGCTACCCCCTCCTGCCCTACACTGCCCCAATATAGGCCCAATGCCCCCTCCTACCCTACAATGCCCTCATCTAGGCCCGCTACCCCTCCTGCCCTACTCTGCCCCCATCTAGGCCCCGCTACCCCTTCCTGCCCTCTCCTTCCTGCCCTCTGATGCCACCATCTTTGCCCCACTACCCCCTACTGCCCTACACTGCCCCCATCTATGCCAGATGCCTCCTCCTGCGTTCTGATGCCCCCATCTAGGCCCCAATGCCCCCTTCTGCCCTCTGATACCCCCATCTAGGCTCCACTACCCCCTCCTGTCCTTTGATGCCCCCATCTAGGACCCGATGCCCCTTCTTTCCTACACGTCCCCAATCTAAGCTCCGATGTCCCCTCCTGCCCTACACTTCACCCATCTAGGCCCTGCTACCCCCTCCTGCCCTACACTGCCCCCATCTAGGCCCGCTACCCCCTCCTTGCCCTACACTGCCCCCATCTAGGCCCCACTACCCCATCCTGCCCTACACGTCCCCCATCTAAGCCCCGATGCCCCCTCCTGCCCTACACTTGACCTTTCTAGGCCCTGCTACCCCCTCCTGCCCTACACTGCCCCCATCTAGGACCGCTACCCCCTCCTTGCCCTACACTGACCCCATCTAGGCCAACTACCCCCTCCTGCCCTACACAGCCCCCATCTAGACCCCGATGCACCCTACTACCTACACTGCGCCCATCCAGGCCCCCCTACCTTTCCTGCCCTCTGATGCCTCCATCTAGGCCCTGTTACTCCCTCCTGCCCTCTGATGCCCCCATCTAGGCCCCGCTACCTCCTCCTGCCCTCTGATTCCTCCATCTAGGTCCTGCTACCCCCTCCTAGGTTTAGAGGGTTAGAGTCAGAGGGTTAGGGGGGTTGGGTTAGAGGGTTAAATATGTAAATATGTAATATGCCTACATTGTTCGGCTTGGTATTTTAAGGTTTTTTAGATATGGTTTGGGCCTATATAGGCCTGATTGGTATAATGTGGGTTTTTAAGGTCCGGTTGGGGCCTATATAGTCCGCCTTGGTATTTTAAGGTTTTTTTAGGTGCAATTTGGGCCTATATAGTCCTGATTGGTGTAATGTGGGTTTTTAAGGTCCAGTTTGGCCTATATAGTCCCGCTTGGTATTTTATGGGTTTTTAGGTACAGTTTGGTCCTATATAGTCTTACTTGGTGTAATGTGGGTTTTTAAGGTCTGATTAAGGCCTAAATAGCCCCACTTGGTATTTTAAGGTTTTTTAGGTACGGTTTGGGCCTATATAGTCCTGATTGGTGTAATGTGGGTTTTAAGGTCTGGTTGGGGCCTATATAGTCCCACTTGTTATTTTAATTTTTTTTAGGTACGGTTTGTGCCTATATAGTCCTGATAGGTGTAATGTGTGTTTTTAAAGTCCGGTTGTGTCCTGCTTGACATTAAAAAAAATTTTTAGTTACAGTTGGGGCCTATATAGTCCCGCTTTGTATAATATGGGTTTTTTAGGTATGGTTGGGGCCTAGATAGTCTTGCTTGGTTTCATAAGTGTTTTTAAGTACAGTTGCACTCTCTGATTTGTTTGCTTGTTTTATATCACCCCCAGGACCAAACACTCTGTCAGCTGCAGACTATTTTTGACTACTACACTTGAAGACACTCTGAGAAGGAGAGTCAACTGTTTGTGAGTGTCATTGCATTCATGCAGAAGATACATTTTATTATTTGCCAGAATCCCAAGATTCTAGAATTTTTGAACAGTATTAAAAAATCAGTAGGTGGGGTCTATTTCAATGGGTGGGGCAAATATAAGGTCATTGGGCAGGGCATATAAAGGTCCTTTTGACACCAGGGGAAAAGGTTAAAAATGGGTGGGATCTGTGTAAGGGGAGGAGCCAAGTCTTGCTTTGGCCCCCCTCCAACTTGAAAGTTCACCAGCCTCCACTGGAGCTAAGTCCTATCAATGAGGACATAACTAGATTCTGTATGTTCATCTAGACCGCCTATGTATTTGTATGTGTGTGCGTGTGTGTGTAATGCATATTAAACACATCTTGAAGTTTTTTTTAACCTTAAACCATCTTAATTTGTTTGTCCATTAAATTATTGGTACTGCTATTGAATGGTGGTATTAAATGGACTGCGAACAACTTCAAAGTAAAAAAGTCACTATGAGAAAGTAATAAAAAGTAATAAATAGTAATATCAAATAATAAATAGTGATACATAGTACTAATACATTTGCTTTTGAACAACAAAAACATCATATAATGCAAACTAAGACATTTTAAATGCATATTTCCAAAGCACAGAAAGGATAGTAGGTAACTAAAGTACAATAAACAAAATGTCTGTAATCTATCTTGGGCATAGAAAGAACAGCAGACAACATTGGTCCTTTTTTGCTGTCATATGTATATATTATAACAGAATACCACTTACAGTTCAAATTGTATCAGTAATAAATAAAGATAGACATACAATTTAATTTTTATAAATCGACAGCAAAATATTTTTACACATTGTTTGGCCATATATAGTAAAGAAATATAATTAATTGCAGGATAGAAATACATGGATGAAATAAAGTGTGCTAAAGAACTGTGTAGGAATGTGTAATGGGAAAAATGTTGTGACGAGACAGGGTGATACGCTGTTTATAAGGGCAGAATTTTATATATTTCCCTCTCCATAGATCAGGATAGTGTTGTATGCAAATTCTCAGATGGCCAAATGCAGTTGCTCTGTTCCAGTTGCCCATAGCAGTATTTTTTCTTTTGTTTTAACAAACCAAATACGTGACATACAACAATATATAATACAGCAAACTCACAGTACAATTCACAGTAAGATTTTTTTACTTACTATCATGGCCATGTTTCTGGTGACCAAAACCTTTAGTTCCAGGCATGGTTGTGGACTCTGCTATAGGATACGAGATGAAGAAGAGATGAAGCTGTTGTAGTTGTATTAGCAGAGCTTTGAGATGCTGCTTTTATACATGGTTTGATGTCATTCCATAGTCAGTAAGATACATTATGTATTTAGATGTCTGTGCACCAGCCAGTAGGATTCAAGGATGACTTATATAATCAAGCAAATAGGAGTCATTTAATTTCATCTATTATTTGAGCATCTGATGTGACTCTGCATTTGATCTTATGTGTTTTCTAAAAAATTACAAACATAACTAAATAATTATACTTAGAATAGAAGCAGACAGATTGGGCTTTATCTGTAGTATTTAGAAGGATGACAACAATTTGTTAGCACTGCCCAATCTAGTGTGTCATATGGTTTTGGGTAAAGTAGTCATAAAACACAGTGACTTAAAGTTTAATCACAATGCTGTGGATAGGGCTCTTAATTAAAAATTGGCTGCATATTTTTTTATAAAGTTTAAAGTTTGTGATACTACCGTATGTTACCATGCCATAATGAGATTGCTGTTTGCCACAACCTTCGTCTTTTTAACGTTGAGCAGAAGGCCAGCTTTTGCACTCTCTTCGTTCACTCCTATCAATAGGTCCTTTAGTTCCTTCTCACTTTCAGCCATCATAGTAGTATCATCCGAGTATCTGAGGTTGTTGATATTTTCCCAGCAATATTGATTCCAGTTTTGGATTCATCCACCCTGGCCTTACTCATGATGTACTTCGCGTATAAGTAGAATAAGTAAGGTGACAATTTACAATCTAGTTGCACTCTTTTCTCAAACTTGAATCATTCTGTATTTTTTTTTTAGTTCTGATTGTGGCTTATTAGTCCACATACAGATTCCACAGGAGGTGTACGAGATGACAAAAAAATAGCTAAGGAATTAGTTGCTCAATACTGACCCCTATAGTCCAAAATCAATAGTATATATATGGCTCTCAATCATCAGCACACGGAGTAATAAATGGTGGCATAATAATGACATATAATAGTTGTCAATCTGTAAGTTGTCGTCACGCTTGCGGCCCGTAGGGAGGCAACTGCGAACCTTGCGATGCGAGCTGTTGAGGCACGTGGTACTTAGGCTGCAATGATCGCCAAAGGCTCTCATTGCACTGCGAGCCTCGCAAAGCGAGCAGTTGAAGCACGCAGAACATAGGCTGTAATGAGCTGGCGCTCATCCCGAGACACGCGGGACTTGGCAAAAACGTAAACACAATGAAAACAAGGCCGAAGGATGTAAAACGAGGCTGAAGGGCGTAAATACTAGCCCTAAGCACTAAGACTTAACGCAAACCAGTAACACTTAATACAAGGCAGTAACATTTAACTCAAGCCACTGAACCCAAGGCAGTAGGCCCCTAAACTACACATCATATAAAGTACACAGGGGGAAAGGCTCGCAATGAGCGCCGAAGGGGATCATTGCAAAGCAGGAAAGGTGCAGCTTGGCAAAAATGGCAATGAGCGCGAAGCGCCCATTGCGGGGCCTGTATAGTAGATGGGTGAAGAGGCTCACGATGAGCGCCGAAGGTGCACAGAGGGGCCATATCATCGCATTTTGTGGCAAACAGCATTGCCAGGCTTCAACTTTTATTGCCATCATTTTCACGGGCAAGTCGCTAGTAATTATAATACCGTAAAAGCTGTCAATCATGAAGACTCAACCCTAAATCAGGGCTTCATCATCCACCTAAAACATAACTTTATTACTGTCATTTAAAAAACTTAGTCCAAAATGAGCAAATCCAGATAAAAATCAATTATATCCAGACCGTGAGTTAATGTGCTTCTATCCAAGATGAATGGTTGATAATATATTTAGATATAATATATTAAAATGTAATGACTGCTTTGTCATAGGAATAAATCAATAATGCCTCATATCCTTATCTTTACACATACAATCAATAATGACAAGATTTTAAGTGAATATGTGGCTAAGTGACATAATGCTGTCATAAATCATCAACCATGTATCAATATTTAGTATGACCATCCCCAGTATAGATAGGTGAGACCATGGTATTGAATATTGTAGTATCAATATATTAAAGAAACTTTGTTATTTATGTTCCTATGTTTATTAATACATAATCTACTCTATCAAAGTGAATAGTATAAAATAACAAGACTTTGCTTCCTTATATTGTACATTCCTATTTCAGGACCATGTATTCTTACCAGATAATTAATAATATATAGTAACATGTACTTGCTTTGCCATTTACACAATATTGCATAACCTAAAGATGGTAACTGTAAAAGCTATTTAATTGTATTCCTATAGTGGATTTTTAGCTGCTCTATTCAAATGTGTATTTTTACCCAACATAGAACAATTGAGCAAGAATGCCTCCTCCAAGACAGTCACTAAAGTAAATTTACAACACACACCTTCCTATGTGTTTTTGTGTGATAAGATATACAACTTAAACATGATAATAATCATTAAGCAATAATTACTTTTCTATGTAAGGCTATTACTATATACTGTACATATGGAACTGCCAGAAATCTCTGCAAGATCTGTCTCCTGTTATACTTCATTAATGTACTTGTTGACCAATGTGGGTTTATAGTACTGTGGGGGACAGTGTGTCTAGAGAGAAAATCCATTGAGATTCGCATTGCATAATTTTCTGTCTATCCCAATGAACCATAATATATTGTGATTCCCACTGTGTTCATTACTAATATGTCGAGCACATCATGTTTATTCAAAATTGAGTTCACATGTTCAAGCACCCTCCTGCACAACTGGCCGATTTTTCCCCCCACATATTGCTTTTTGCATTGACACTGTATGAGATAAACTACGGCTGTGGATAGGCACAAAATCTTATATTTAATGCGATAGTTGCAAGTTTCCAATTAATTATGAAACTCTGTAGTGTTGGACCTCTTTAACAACTTGCCACATTTCGTTGTGAGACACACAGTCAAAGGCTTTAGAATAATCTATGATGTTTTTCTGGAACTCTACTGCTTTCTCTATTTTGCAGCCGACATTGGCAATTTATTGCTAAGAAAATGTGTCATTACCCATGACACATTTTCTTATCAATAAATAAATACAGTAAGGATCTTAACAGCAGTGATGACCTCAATAGTTTGTTCCATGAGCTGGAGAATGAAGTGAGATGGGCCCTGGGAAGCCTTGCTGATAACAGGAGTTGATGGAATCCCAGCTGAGGAATGTACAAACACTCTTGCCAGCAAGGTAATGCTTAAGCTCTTACAAGCCTTGGTCCATAGACTGGAAAAGGTTAGTCTACATCTCAGTCCCCAAAAAAGACAGTGCCAAAGAATGGTCCAATTATAGAGTAATTGCCCTCATTTGCCTTGCCAGCAAGGTAATTCTTAAGATCTTACAAGCCTGGCTCCAACAATATATGGACCGGAACTACCAGATGTGCTTGGCAGGTTTTGTAAAGGAAGAGGCACAAGAGATCGTAAGGCATATTATGTGGAAAACATGTGATACTAGAAGTTATCAGACCCGTCAAAGAATAATCAAGAGGAATTGTATGAAATTCTTGATGAAGAGAGAAAAATTATCTGAAAAAAAAACATCCGACTTTTGCAACATTTTATTTGCTTCCTAAAATATACCAAAATCTTTAATATCCTCCTGGAAGACCGATAGTATCGGGTAATGGCACCATCACGGAACACATCAGCGAATATATTGATTCAATCTTAAGACCGTTTGTGCTGACACTTTCTTTGTAGGTTAAAGACACTAAGCATACTTTACAAAAATTGGATGACATCAATATGAAAGAGGGCACTAAAATGGCAAATCTAGATGTTGAATCTTTATATACTAGCATCCTGCATAAAGTTGGATTTAAAGCAGTTGATTTTTACTTATCAATTAAAGGAATTCATTTAGCAAATCATAACAAGTATGTGTTAGATTTACCAAAATTTGTCTTAATTCCTCTTTGATAAAATGTTCTATAAACAACCTATCGGTACCTCCATGGGTACACCATGTGCCCACTTATACGCCAACCTATATCTAGGTTGGTGGGAGGATAAGATACATAGATGATATCCTGGTGATATGGAAAGAGTCTGTGATTAACTTCTACCATTAGCTCAGACAGATTAGAATTTCTAGAGTTCGAAATTTGGGTGGATCGTGCAAGAAATCTACAGAACCTTCAGGAAAAAACCTACAACCAACAGCCTCCATATCAATGAAAATCACCATCTTCTTCAACAAATATGCAATATTCCTTATGGACAATATTTAAGAATAGAATGAAATAGCAGTACAAATGAGGATTTTTGTATTCAGGCAAGAGAATTATACTGCAGGTTTAGCGACAGAGGATATAGCCACAACTGCTTTAAAGGGGCGTACCATAAAACCTTACAAAAATCCTGTGCAAACCTACCTGTGGACAGACCAAGAAAACATAATGAGGAGAACACAATAAGGATTATTGGCACATTTAACATCCAGTGGGAAAAAGTGAGGCAAATTATCATTAAACACTTGGACCTTTTACTATGGGATCAAGATTTAAACAAAAAGAGTAGAGGTGCTCATCTGAGAACAAAATATACCTCAGTGGGTTTTTTCTATAGGTCTGGATACCTAGTCAGAGAAGAACGTCTTTCAGCTCACTTGTGCCCCTCACATGGGATCAAGATTTGCCAGACATCCTTTCAGACACCCCGTCAATGACCAGCACAAGAGAAAACTGATGATCCCAATGTGGGTTTAAAGCATGTAATTCATGGACAGCATGTGTATTCCTGCCATCTCTTTTTTATTTGATCTGCTTCTGTTAACACTGGGACATTTAATAGTATGATTAAAAATAAGTTAATGACACATTTTCTTATCAATAAATTGCCAATGTCGGCTGAAAAGCAGGAGAGTTCAAGAAAAACATCATAGATTACTCTAAAGCCTTTGACTGCGTGGCTCACAACGAAATGTGGCAAGTTGTTAAAGAGATGGGAGTACAAAATAATCTCATAAACCTACTGAGGAATCTGTATGTGGAACAATAAGCCACAGTCAGAACCAAAAATAAAACTACAGAATGATTCAAGCTCGAATTCTGCATTCATTTGTACAAATCTTTTCCTTTCATCCACTAACTCTCATTTTCCCCCTTTCCTGAGCTACTTTCATAGTCCCATCAGATAGCCAGTTTGCCTCTTTGTTTTCTTTCTTTTGTATATATTCTTTCTGGCTGTTTCCCAATAATGTGGTAGGCACCTTCTGACTTGAGGGTCTCATCTGCTGATGCCATATCTTTATGTCTCTGGTTGTGCTTGTCCATTAGGTTATCTTGGTAAAGATACTGTTGTGGGTTGCCAGTTCCTTCTCCAGTAGACCACAGTTTGTCTGACCTCTCTGCTATGACATTTATCTTTTTCTTCTGCTTTTTATGTCAGTTATTTTACGTAGCAAAATTAATTATTAAGTCTAAAATTGTAAACATTTTATATAGTAAGTAAATAACATATTACTCATAAACCTAACAAACAACATTTCTAATACACTTTTAGTTCATTTTTTATATTTTTAAAAACATTTACAATCTTACAGCTCTTTGTTTTCCACTGACTGATCTATTCAGTATACTAAAATGCTAAAAAGTAGAGTGGTGATTATATAATTAGACACATGAAGACAGTATGTGGCTGTGAGGGACCTGCTCACTCTTGCAAACAGATTTTCATTACAAAAAGTACAAATATTCTATCCCTTTATTTGTATAGAATGTAGGACTTGGTCTAATGTAACTATTCAGGTTAACTTTATAATATCTGATTTGTAATTATAACAATTATCCAGAAATTGTCATGTTTTTTTTTATTAATCCTAAATTATTTGTCTAAGTTAATAGCAGAAAAACTGGTGTTTACCTCAAATTTCTTCTTGGCCTTACATTTATCTATTGCAAACTGGACAATTTGTAATGGTCTTGTGAACAGATTCATGTTAGTATGTACTTGACCAAGCAAGTGACAGGTCAGAATATGAGAATATTAAGACAAGAAGTAATATTAATTGTACAATATATATTAAGTCTCATGGCACAAGACCATTATTTTTCATACAGTCATAATTTAAATATTTTTCTAGTAACAAAAATGATGTGCAACTATTCTGTGACTCCATAACCTATTTGGAGTAAAATAGGTTTAGGTTGGAATAGGGAAGGAGCAGAATGTAGGACTATTACTACATCTATAGTTATAGCATTCGGGGCTTTACGCCCTTGTGCTCTAAATATCTCAGTGGGCAATATGCTCTGTACAGGTCATAGATGTTGCAATTCGTAAGACCTGGCCTATGTTGTTACTTAAACCGTAAAGTATGTATTGTTGAAAACCATTGAGTGACCTGGTTACATATGTCCGTATTGTTGTTCGTATGGTTAAGTTTGGTATGGTTGTTTTTTTAATAACTTACTTCTCAGAAAGTATTACTTTTTCATTTTTAAAACCCACTTAAGAACTAACTTTTATCAATATTACATTTCTACAGTTAAGGCAGAAGAGAGATCAGAATTACAAATAGTTCATTGTGACCATCATCTTCATTTCGCTGTAACCATAGGCAGTCAGGTATGTGCTTGCTTTAAAACTATTTTATTACATCAAATAGTGTTTGATGGTGTGAAGATAAATGTGATTGAATGGTCTGGTTTTGACTAACTTTATGTTAAGGAGTTTCTTCCTCTCATCTTTCACCATCTACGCTCTTGGAATGGAATATGGGGAGCAACTTGGGAAGCGTCTCCTGCTCCACAAACTAAAACCTTAACCAGTTGCCATTGAACTAGGGCAGCTCAATTAATAATGTTTGTAGTACTTAATTGACACCTAGCACTTGATTTCAATAAAACATCACTTCTATATACATAGCAGGTCAAAAGCTTCTATGAAATATTCCCTCTTTGCTTTGTTTAGCCTAAGTTGACCCCAAGTAAGTGGGTATATGCCACAATACAAGGCACACTGCTCATGTTTACCAGATGCAAACCTGTACAAGAGATCAAATGTTTTGCTTTTTCCCTTATAATGTAGCATTTAGTTCCATTAACCTTTTTCTAACATTTTGTACTGTTGCGTATTCCCACCTGGGAAAGTTAATTAAAAGGAAACACATATGTGTAGGAGGGACGTCACCCATTGCTTTATTACAAGCAGCGATGCTTTTATTTATTTAAGTTAATATAAACATGTCATTATTTGGAGTGACCTGGTGTCAGTGACCCCATGGGGATCCCACTGCATAGCCATGATCATTCTCTATAACACTTACCTCCTGTGAGCCTTTCTGTTCCTGTAGGCACATGTGTGTGCTACTAGTTGACATTTAAAGGGGCCATGCATCATTTCAAGTTAGCATGATAATTTGGGATATAGAAGTCAGTTACTCTGTGGTCTCCCTGGCTGTTATCTGTGTATGCTAGTCCTCTGTATAGCGCCTGGCTTTCTATCACTGTATTTCTGGTTTCCGGTGTCACTGGTCCTGCTACCTAGCTACCTGCATAACTTTCCAATGGTAATGCTGCCCGGCTCTCTGCATTTCCTGTGACATCTGTCATGAGGCCTGGCTACCATGAGACCTGTCTTGCTACCTGGCTATCTGCTTATTGACTGACTAGTTGCATATCTTTCCAGAGGTCCTGCTGATGCTTATTTGCAATGCTTTGGTACCTGTTCTGTTTGGATTGCCAAGAACTCTTTTCCTATTTCCAGTATTGACACTACTACAGATTTTAGTGTAGAGGTTATCCCAGTCCTAGAGGCCTATTAAATTTGCCAAATCACAGTTTCAGAAGCCTGTGAAGTAGCCCGTTAATGTTACGGTTATTAAATTGACCTCTTTTAGTAACCCTCAAATCATCTGCAGTTTACAGGTGTAAAACCCTATGGGCTGTCAGATCTGAACTATGACCCTGCTAAGCCTTCTATCTTTCAATCCCGTAAATGTTACAATCACAAATCACTATTAAATTGCTACAAGTCTTCAAGGCTGCAACTGTTTTCACACCGTAAATGTCAAATGTAGTCCAAAATCCTACGGTTATTAGAGAGGGCCCTCAAGGGTGTTAAACGCCTGTCCGTAGCAAATTTGCCAAATCACAGTTTCAGAAGCCCGTGAAGGAGCCACAAAAGATTACAATTATTAAATTGACCTCTTTTAGTTACCTGCAAATGATCTTCAGTTTACAGGTGTATAAACACACTACTGTATTTTATATGCTAATGACGCGGCACGCATGTGACATCACATGCGCGCAGGCGCCGGGTCAAGGAGCGGAGGCCGGAGCACAAGCAGGTAACTGAGGGGAGAGGGGGGAGGTATTTAGGGGGGTTTAGGTAGAGGAGGGGGGTTGAGGGGGGTTTATGCTGAGGAGGGGGGTTTAGGTTGAGGAGGGGGGAGGGAAATAGACACGGGGGGGTAGAGAGACACACAGGGGGGGTTAGAGACACACGGGGGGGGTAGAGAGACACACAGGGGGGGTTAGAGACACACGGGGGGGGGGGGGGTTAGAGACACACAGGGGGGGTTAGAGACACACGAGGGGGTTAGAGAGACACGGGGGGAGAGTGACTCGAGTATAAGCCGAGGGGGGCCTTTTTTGCCTTAAAAAAAGTGCTGAAAAACTCAGCTTATACTCGAGTATATACAGTATTTTAATTCTCTTCCATTACAGTAAACAAAGTGTTAAATGAACGCACAAAGAGTGATTTGTAGAATGGCTAACTGACTTTATTTCCAATGTATGAATATACATGTTTACATTTACACATGAAGAGTGTTTATTTAATTCATGTATTTTTCACTTTTTGCAATGAACTCCACCACTTTGATCTCCATGACCTTTCTCTCCATGATCCCCATGACCTCCACCATGAGACTGATGACATTGCCCTCCATGGCCTCCTTTATCTCCACCATGTCCTTGGTGACCTTGTCCTCCATGGCCTCCGTGATCTCCGCCATGTCCCTGATGACATTGCCCTCCATGGCCTCCATGATCTCCACCATGTCCCTGATGACACTGCCCTCCATGGCCTCCATGATCGCCACCATGTCCCTGATGACATTGCCCTCCATGGCCTCCATGATCACCACCATGAGACTGATGACATTGCCCTCCATGGCCTCCATGATCTCCACCATGTCCCTGATGACACTGCCCTCCATGGCCTCCATAATCGCCACCATGTCCCTGATGACACTGCCCTCCATGGCCTCCATGATCGCCACCATGTCCCTGATGACACTGCCCTCCATGGCCTCCATGATCACCACCATTTTCTTGATGACTTTGACCCGCATGATCACCACCATCTAGAACACAATAATTAAATGAAGCATGAAGTATAATATTTTGCATACAACTGCCTGATATCTGTACAACTTGAGACCACATCAGATAGTTACCAGGCTTTGCTATATTTGATATTTTTTAGTTCTGCTATTGAACAATATTCACTGAATGGCAAAAGGATTAACCATTACAATAATTTTCATTACACACCTCATGAATGGTCAAATAATAAATATTTTGCTTTCATTAGATGGCTGAATATTACATTGCCCATTTTTCTCCAATTATAGGCCACATATAAGGAGTAGGAGCTTGATAAAGAGATTTAACCCATGTGAATCTGCATGTGGCAAATTAGAGAAATTTCATTAGGTTCTTTGTTGATTGATTAAAGGTTAATTAACTTTTAATGAGAGCTAAGTCCCATCAATGAGGATATAACCATATTCTTTATGTTTATCTAGACTCTCTATGTATTTGTATATTTTTGTGTGTGCGTGAGTGTGTAATGCATATTAAACACATCTTGAAGTTTTTTTTAACCTTAAACCATCTTAATTTGTTTGTCCGTAAAATAATTGATACTTCTATTGAATGGTGGTATTAAATGGACTGCGAACAACAATTTTAAAGTAAAAAAGTCACTATGAGAAAGTGATAAAAAGTAATAAATAGTAATATCAAACAATAAATAGTGATACATAGTACTAATAAATTTGCTTTTGAACAACAAAAACATCATATAATGCAAAGCACGGTAAGAAACTTTAAATTCATATTTCCAAAGCTTAGTTTGTGCAAGCTCTATTGTACAGAAAGGGTAGTAGGTAACTAAAGTACAATAAAATGTCTGTGATAATCTATCTTGGGGATTTACATTTAAAGAACACCATAAAGCATTGGTTCTTATTTGCTGTCATATCTATGTTATAACAGAAAAACACTTACAGTTCAAATTGTATCAGTAATAAATAAAGATAGACATACAATTTAATTTTTATAAATTGATAGCAAAATATTTTTACACATTGTTTGGATATAAATATATAGTAAATAAATATAATTAGTTGCAGGATAGAAATACATAGATCAAATAAAGTGGGCTAAATGACTAAGTAGGAATGTGTAATGGGAGAAATGTTGTGATAAGACAGGGTGATACGCTGTTTATAAGAGCAGAATTTTAGAGCTGGATATGGTTGTATGCAAATTCTCAGATGGCCAAATGCAGTTGCTTTGTACCAGTTGCCCATAGCAGTATTTGTGCATTTGTTTTAACAAACCATATACGTGACATGCAACAATATATAATACAGCAAACTCACAGTACAATTCACGGTAATAATTTTTTACTTACTATCATGGCCGTGTTTCTGGTGACCAAAACCTTTAGTTCCAGGCATGGTTGTGGAGTTTGCTAGAAAATACGAGATGAAGAAGAGATGAAGCTGTTGTAGTTGTATCAGCAGAGCTTTGAGATGCTGCTTTTATACATGGTTTAATGTCATTCCATAGTGAGTAAGACATATTATGTATTTAGATGTCTGTGCACCAGTCAAGGATGACTTCTATAATCAAGCAAATAGGAGTCATTTAATTCCATCTATTATTTGAGCATCTGATGTGACTCTTCATTCAATCTCAATGTGTTTTTTGATAAATTTTAAACTTAAATAAATAATTATTCTTAGAATGGAAGCAGACAGATTGGTCTTTATCTGTAGTATTTAGAAGGATGACAACAATTTGTTAGCACTGCCCAATCAAGTGTATCAGAGGGGTTTGGGTAAAGTAGTCATAAAACACAGTGACTTCAGGTTTAAACACAATGCGGTGGATAGAACTCTTAATAAAAAATCAACAGCATATTTTTTTTTAATGTTTTCATTTTTTGGTACAACTGTATGTTACTATTGGTAATGCCATACTAAGATTGCTGTTTGCCACGACCTTCGTCTAACATTAAGCAGTAGGCCAGTTTTCACACTCTCTTTGTTTAGTCTTATGAAAAGGTCTTTTAGTTCATCCTCACTTTCAGCCATCAGAGTAGTATCATCCGCGTATCTAAAGTTGTTCATATTTTTTCCAGCAATATTGATTCTTGTTTTTCGATTCATCCACCCCGGCCTTACTCATGATGTACTCCGCGTATAAGCTGAATAATTAAGATGACAATTTACTTATTGTAATCTTTTCCCGAGCTTGAACCATTCTGTATTTTTTTTAGTTCTGACTATGGCTTATTGGTCCACATACAGATTCCACAATACTGACCCCTATAGTCCAAAATCAATAGTATATACATGGCTCTCAATCATCGGCAAATGGAGTTGTAAATGGTGGCATAATAATAATAATACCATAAAAGCTGTCAGTCATGAAGACTCAACCCTAAATCAGGGCTTCATCATCCACTGAAAACATAACTTTATTACTGTCATTTAAAAAACTTGAACAAAATGAGCAAATCCAGGTACAAATCAATTATATCCAGACTGTGAGTTAATGTACTTGTATCCAAGATGAATGTTTGATAATATATGTAAATATTATGTATTAGAATGTAATGACTGTGTATCGCTGCTTTGTCATAGGTATTAATCAATAATGCCTAATATCCTTATCTTTACATATGATCAATAATGACAAGATTTTAAGTGAATATGTGGCCATAAGGGACATAATGCTGTCATAAACCATCAACCATGTATCAATATTTAGTATGATAATCCCCAGTACAGATAGGTGAGAAATTTAACTACATAACACCATATGTACTTAATGGTACTCTAGATTAAAGCTCTCCACTAGGAACCAAACATATACACAATAACTGAGACCAAAAAATGTTGGGAGATCGTCAAAACTAAGATTGTAGCGCAGAGCACTATTATTTTGTGCAGGAATTTTTTTTGATGTGTCATTTTACTTCTCTGATAAATATATGATGATTATATTTATTATTAAACTATTCATAACCCTATTATGTGTGTAATAGTATAAATAGGGTGGCACGTCTTTCGCACATAACCTGAACATGATAAAGATTATGAATTAATAATTACTTGTTCTATGTAAGGCTACTATTATATATATATGGAACCACCAGAAGTCTCTGCAAGATCTGGCTCCTGTTATACTTCATTAATGTACTTGTTGACCAATGTTGGTTTATATAAATGGGCTAAAAGTAAAGCCCTCGTTTAATGCTGTGGGGGACAGTGTGTCTAGAAAAAAAATCCATTGAGATTCACATTGCATTCATTTTTTGTCCATGTCTCCCTGTTTCTCTGAAGTACATACTCTGTCTATCCCAATGAACCATAGTATATTGTGATTCCCACTGTGTTCATTATTATTATGTCGAGCACATCATGTTTATTCAAAATTGAGTTCACATGTTGAAGCACCCTCCTGACGGGTGTTTTTTACCCACATATTGCTTTTTGCGTTGACACTGTATGAGATAAGCTACGGCTGTGGATAGGCACAAAATCTTATATTTAATGCGATAGTTGCAAGTTTCCAAGAATTACATGAATTCCATGCTTTAAACCCACATTGGGATCTATTTATACAGTGCTTGGGAATCACCCGTTCTCTCTTGTGCTGGTCATTGACAGGGTGTCTGAAAGTATGTCTGGCAAATATTGATCCCATGTGAAGGGCACAAGTGAGCTGACATGCTCTCTGAGTTGATAACCGGACCTATAGAAAAACCCACTGAGGCATTTTCTTATTCTCAGATGAATACCTCTATTCTTTTTGTTTAAATCTTGATCCCATAGCAATATTTCCCAGTGTTTAATGATAATTTGCCTCACTTTTTCCCACTGGTTGTTAAATGTGCCAATAATCCTTATTGTGTTATCCTCATTAGTGTTTCTTGGTCTGTCCACAGGTAGGTCTGCACAGGATTTTTGTAAGGTTTTATGGTACGCCCTTTTAAAGCAGTTGTGGCTATATCCTCTGTCTCTAAATCTGCAGTATAGTTCTCTTGCTTGAATACAAAAATCCTCATTTGTACTGCTATTTCATTCTATCTTAAATATTGTCCATAAGGAATATTGCATATTTGTTGCGGAAGATGGTGACTTTCATTGAGATGGAGGCTGTTGGTTGTAGTTTTTTTTTCCTGAAGGTTCTGTAGATTTCTTGCACGATCCACCCAAATTTCCAAGTCTAGAAATTCCAATCTGTCCGAGCTAATGGTAGAAGTTAATCTTAGACTCAACTCAATATTGTTTAGCTCCACCACAAAAGTATGAAATTCTGGTTCAGAACCTTTCCATATCAGTAGGATATCATCTATGTATCTTATCCATAATGTTATATTATCAGTATACTTAGACACCTTGGTTTCCTTCCACCAACCTAGATATAGGTTGGCATATGAGGGGGCACAGTGTGTACCCACGGAGGTACCAATAAGTTGTTTATAGAACCTTTAATCACAGAGAAATTAATTATGTGTTAAGACTAATTTTAGTAAATCTAACACAAATTTGTTATGATTTGCTAAACTGATCCCTTTCATTGATAAGTAAATGTCAACTGCTTTAAATCCATCTTTATGCAGGATACCAGTATATAAAGATTCAACATCTAGATTTGCCAGTTTAGTGCCCTCTTCCATATTGATGTCATTCAATTTTTGTAAAGTATGCTTAGTGTACAAAAAAAGGCTCAGCATAAATGGTCTTAAGATTTAATCAATATATGCGCTGATGTGTTCCGTCATGCTGCCATTACCCGATACAATTGGTATTTAAGGAGAAAAGTGAAGATTGTTATGTATTTTAGGAAGAAAATAAAATGTTGCGATAGTCGTATGTTTTTTTATCAGATCATTTTTTTCTCTTCATAAAGAATTTCATAAAATTCCTCTTGATAATTCTGTGACGGATCAAAGGTAAGCTGCTGATAACTTCTAGTATCAGATTATAATCACAAGTTTTCCACATATTACGCCTTACAATCTCTTGTGCCGCTTCGTTTACAGAACTTGGCTTTCACATCTGGTAGTTCCGGTCCATATATTGTTGGAGCCAGGCTTGTAAGATCTTAAGCATTACCTTGCTGGCATGTTAAATGAGAACAATTGCTCAATAATTGGACCACTCTTTGGCACTGTGTTTTTTGGGGACTAAACTAACCAGTCTATTTTCCAATCTATTGTTGGCATAAGGTTGTTGGCATAAGGCAGGCAACAGCATTATCTTTGAATAGTTCAGCTGGGATTCCATCAACTCCTGCAGCCTTGTTATCAGCAAGGCTTCCTAAGGCCCATCACGTTTCATTCTCCAAGATGACTCCAGCTCATAGAACAAACTATGGAGGTCATCAATGTTAAGATCCTTACTGTATAGAGCTTCAGTGTATTCATGCCACCTCTTCTTTATTTGATCTGCTTCTGTTAACACTGAGAATTTAATAGTATGATTAAAAATAAGTTAATGACACATTTTCTTATCAATAAATTTCCAATATCGGCTGGAAAATAGAGAAAGCAGGAGAGTTCCAGAAAAACATCATAGATTATTCTAAAGCCTTTGACTGTGTGGCTCACAGCGAAATGTGGCAAGTTTTTAAAGAGAAGGTAGTACCAGATTATCTCATACTCCTACTGAGGAATCTGTATATGGAACAATAAGCCACAGTCAGAAACAAATATAAAACCACAGAATGATTCAAGCTTGAATTCTGCATTCATTTGTACAAATCTTTTCCTTTCATCCACTAACTCACATTCCTCCTTTCCTGGGCTACTTTCATAGTCCCATCAGATAGCCAGTTTGCTTTCTTCGTTTTCTTTCTTTTGTGGATATTCTTTGTGGCGGTTTCCCAGTAATGTGGTAGGCACCTTCTTACTTGAGGGGCTCATCTTCTGATGCCATATCTTTATGTCTCAGGTTGTGCTTGTCCATTAGGTTATCTTGGTAAAGATACTGTTGTGGGTTGCCAGTATAGTCTTTTTCTTCTGCTTTTTATGTCAGATATTTTACGTAGCAAAATGAAATATTAAGTCTAAAATTGTAAACATTTTATATAGTAAGGAAATAACATATTACTCATAGACATAACAAACAACATTTCTAATATGCCTTTTAGTTAATTTTTTATAGTTAATTTTTTATATTTTTAAAAACATTTACAATCTTACCGCTCTTTGTTTTCCACTGACTGATCTATTCAGTATACTAAAATGCTAAAAAGTAGAGTGGTGATTATATAATTAGACACATGAAGACAGTATGTGGCTGCGAGGGACCTGCTTACTTGCAAACAGATTTTCACTACAAAAAGTACAAAGATTATATTCCTTTATTTGTAAAGAATGTAGGATTTGATCTGATGTAACTATTCTGGTTACCTTTATAATATCTGATTTGTAGTTATAACAATTATCCACAAATTGGCATGCTTTTGTAAATTATTCCTAAATTATTTGTTTAAATTTATATCAGAAAAACTGGAATTTACCTCAAATTTCTTCTTGGCCTTACAGTTATCCATACCAAACTGTTCAATTTGTATTGGTCTTGTGAACAGATTCATGTCAGTATGTACTTGACCAAGCAAGTGACAGGTCAGAATATGAGAAGACTAGAAGTAATATTAATTGCTCATTATATATTAAGTCTCATGACACAAGACCATTTTTTTTCCATACAGTCATAATTTAAATATTTTTCTAGTAACAAAAAATATGTACAACTATTCTGTGACTCCATAACTAATTTGGAGTAAAATAGGTTTAGGTTGGAATAGGGAAGGGGCAGAATGTAGGACTATTACTACATCTATAGTTATAGCATTTGGGGCTTTACGGCCTTGTGCTCTAAATATCTCAGTGGGCAATATGCTCTGTACCGGTGATAGATGTTGCAATTCGTAAGACCTGGCCTATGCTGTTACTTAAACCGTTTTTTTAATAACTTACTACTCAGAAAGTATTAGTTTTTCATTTTTAAAACCCACTTAAGAACTAACTTTTATCAATATTACATTTCTACAGTTACAGGCAGAAGAGAGATCAGAATTACGTATAGTTCATTGTGACCATCATCTTCATTTCGCCGTAACCATAGGCAGTCAGGTATGTGCTTGCTTTAAAACTATTTTATTACATCAAATAGTGTTTGATGGTGTGAAGATAAATGTGATTGAATGGTCTGGTTTTGACTAACTTTATGTTAAGGAGTTTCTTCCTCTCATCTTTCACCATCTACGCTCTTGGAAAGGAATATGGGGAGCAACTCGGGAAGCGTCTCCTGCTCCACAAACCAAAAACCTTAACCAGTTGCCATTGAACTAGGGCAGCTCAATTAATAATGTTTGTAGTACTTAATTGACACCTAGCACTTGACTTTCAATAAAACATCACTTCTATATACATAGCAGACCAAAAGCTTCTATGAAATATTCCCTTTTTAGCTTTGTTTACCCTAAGTTAACCCCAAGTAAGTGGGTATATGCCCAATACAATGCACACTGCTCATGTTTACCAGATGCAAACCTGTACAAGAGATCAAATTTTTTGCTTTTTCCCTTATAATGTAGCATTTAGTTCCATTAACTTTTTCTTAACATTTTGTACTGTTGCATATTTCCACCTGGGAAAGTTAATTAAAAGGAAACACATAGGTGTAGGAAGGATGTCACCCATTGCTTTATTACAAGCAGCGATGCTTTTATTTATTTAAGTTAATATAAACATGTCATTATTTGGAGTGACCTGGTGTCAGGGAACCCATGGGGATCCCTCTACATAGCCATGATCATTCTCCATAACACTTACCTCCTGTGAGCCTTTCTGTTCCTGTAGGCACATGTGTGTGCTACTAGTTGACATTTAAAGGGGCCATGCATCATTTCAAGTTAGCATGATAATTTGGGATATAGAAGTCAGTTACCCTGTGGTCTCCTTGGCTGTTATCTGTGTATGCTGGTCCTCTGTATAGCGCCTGGCTTTCTATCACTGTATTTCCGGTTTCCTGTGTCACTGGTCCTGCTACCTAGCTACCTGCATAACTTTCCAATGGTCATGCTGCCCGGCTCTCTGCATTTCCTGTGACATCTGTCATGAGGCCAGGCTATCTGCACCACTGTGTTCCTGGCTACCATGAGACCTGTCTTGCTACCTGGCTATCTGCTTTTTGACTGACTAGTTGCATATCTTTCCAAAGGTCCTGCTGATGCCTATTTGCAATGCTTTGGTACCTGTTCTGTTTGGATTGCCATGAACTCTTTTCCTATTTCCAGTATTGTCACTACTACAGATTTTAGTGTAGAGGTTATCCCAGTCCTAGAGGCCTATTAAATTTGCCAAATCACAGTTTCAGAAGCCCGTAAAGGAGCCCGCAAAAGATTACGGTTATTAAATTCACCTCTTTTAGTTACCTGCAAATGATCTGCAGTTTACAGGTGTATAAACACACTACTGTATATTAAATTACAGGCAAAGCGATGAAAGGTATTAAAATTAAGAGCACAAAATTCTCAAGGTCGCAAATCTGCAATAAAAAAATATTTTTTTTTTTATGTTTAATTTTCATGTTATATCGATCCCTGCAATCAATGTGTTAATACATATAATAGAATTCACATGGACTAGAATAATATATTTATTGATTTTTTCATATTGCATCATTTCTGGAATGTGTTCCCGATCGCAACTTTGACTTCAAAACCGTAAGTGATTGAAATTTAACCTCCATGTTTTAGTGACGCAATGATGCCGGTCTCTTTTACTATTGGCTCCGTCTAAACCCGTAAAAGCGGGTTTGAATAATTTGCTACATGCAAAAGCATGGTTTACGGATTTGGATTCGTTGTACAGCCCGTATACATGCGGGCTTTACATTTGCTGGAGTTACAGAGTGATTAAATTAGAAAAGCCTGCAAGGAAATGGCCGGAATCCAAATCCGTAAAACATGCTTCTGGAATTCAATAGGGGCCCTAAAGTGGCATCTTGGACTTACTTAGCTTTTGTTTGATTTAGATCACTGATCTGTTGCAGTGTTGAGCCTAATAATAGAGTAGCATCTTGGATTTGCCTTTTTTTGTCTGCCTAGTTGACCCTAGTAATAGAGTAGCATTCTGCACTTTCCCTAAGTTTAGGTTGCCAAAAATTTGCCCTGACATTTCTTCCTTTGTTCCTGTCTGCCTGAGCTTTCCCCATATTTTCATTTTTGGAGTTTTAAAGATCTAACTAACAATGAGTTGTTATCTAATCGAGATACACCTAGTCAGATACACGTTCTTATTGTACGTTATTTTTTTATAGTGTAATATAAGGTCTTCTTATACTTCTCATTGTCTGTGGAAGCTATTTGAAACAATGGTTTCTTGTTGTTTCCCCATTAACTTATTTTGGAATAGAGTTATTTTTTGTTGTGTGTAACCCTCTTTATTTTTACTGAGCTGAGATGACTTTATTATGAGAAATGTAGACCCTTCTCATACCTATCTGTGTCCCTTAGCTTGTTCTGTCTACATTGCTATCTGTACAAGTTTCCCTTTGCCTCTTTAATGATCTGTGTTGTATTGCACAATGTTTAGGGGGAACAATATATTTCACCACATTAGCAGAAAATCATATAAACATTTGTCTCAGAATGACAATTAGGTTAAATATTATAAAAACTAAATATTTTAACTCCCTTCCATTACAGTAAACAAAGAGTTAAATTAACACACAAATAGTGATTTGTAGAATGGCTTTCTGACTTTATTTCCAATGTATGAATATACATGTTTAAATTTACACATGAAGAGTGTTTATTTAATTAATGTATTCTTCACTTTTTGCAATGAACTCCATGACTTCCATGATGGCCACCATGATCACCACAACTTTGATCTCCATGACCTTTCTCTGCATGATCCCCATAACCTCCACCATGAGACTGATGACATTGCCCTCCATGGCCTCCTTTATCTCCACCATGTCCTTGATGACCTTGCCCTCCATGGCCTCCGTGATCTCCACTATGTCCATGATGACATTGCCCTCCATGGCCTCCATGATCTCCACCATGTCCTTGATGATACTGTCCTCCATTGCCTCCATGATCTCCACCATGTCCCTGATGATACTGCCCTCCATGGCCTCCATGATCACCACCATGTCCCCGATGACACTGCGCTCCATGGCCTCCATGATCGCCACCATGTCCCTGATGACTTTGACCTCCATGATCACCACCATCTAGAACACAATAATTAAATGAAGCATGAAGTATAATATTTTGCCTACAACTGTCTGACATTTCTACAACTTGAGGCCACATCAGATAGTTACCAGGATTTGCTATATTTGATATTTTTTAGTTCTGCTATTGAAGAATATTCACTGAACAGCAAAATAATTAACCATTACAATAACTTTAATTACTAACCTAGGAATGGTCAATTCATAAATATTTTGCTTTTATTAGATGGCTGAATATTACATTGCCCATTTCTCTCCAGTTATAGGCCACATATGAGGAGTAGTAGCTGAATAAAGAGATTTAACTCATGTGAATCTGCATGTGGCAAATTAGAGAATTGCCATTACGTTCTTTGTTGATTGATTAAGGGTTAATGAACTTTTAATGAGAGCTAACTCCCATCAGTGAGAATATAACCAGATTCTGTATGTTTATCTAGACTGTCTATGTATTTGTATGTGTATGTGTGTGTGTGTAATGCATATTAAACACATCTTGAAGATTGTTTTTAACCTTAAACCATCTTAATTTGATTGTCCATTAAATTATTGGTATTGCTATTAAATTGTGGTATTAAATGGACTGTGAACAACTTCAAAGTAAAAAAGTCACTATGAGAAAGTAATAAAAAGAAATAAATAGTACTAATATATAATAAATAGTGATACATAGTACTAATACATTTGCTTTTGAACAACAAAAACATAATATAATGCAAACTAAGAAACTTTCAATTCATATTTCCATAGATCAGGATGCAAATTCTCCGATGGCCAGATGCAGTTGCTCTGTCCCAATTGCCCATAGCATTTTTTCTGCATTTGTTTTAACAAACCAAATCCATAACATGCAACAATATATAAAAGAGCAAACTCACAGTACAATTCACTGTTATAATATTCTACTTACTATCATGGCCATGTTTCTGGTGACCAAAACCTTTAGTTCCAGGCATGGTTGTGGACTCTGCTAGAGGATACGAGATGAAAAAGAGATGAAGCTGTTGTAGTTGTATTAGCAGAGCTTTGAGATGCTGCTTTTATACATGCTTTGATGTCATTCTATAGTGAGTAAGAGATATTATATATTTAGATGTCTGTGCACCAGCCAGTAGGATTCAAGGATGACTTCTATAATCAAGCAAATCGGAGTCATTTAATTTCATCTATTATTTGAGCATCTGATATGACTCTGCATTTGATCTTATGTGTTTTCTAATACATTCCAAACTTAAATAAATAATTATACTTAGAATGGAAGCAGACAGATTGGGCTTTATCTGTAGTATTTAGAAGGATGACAACAATTTGTTAGTGCTGCCCAGTCTAGTGTGTCAGATGGGTTTGTGTAAAGTAGTCATAAAACACAGTGACTTAAGGTTTGATAACAATGCTGTGATAGGGCTCTTAACACCAAATCATAAAAAATCATATTTTTTAAAGTTTTCATTTTATGGTATCAAAAAAAAATAATCATATCTGGGTTAAACTATTGGTGGAGATTGTAGGGACAGTGTTGACCAATTAAGTTTAAAATTAGTGCATTATTTTTTATTAATGGATAGAATTTATTTATTCATGATGGGATCTGACTCAAAATAAAGTACCAAATGTATTTTATATACAATACATGACTTGCGTTTAAAGGAAAGCCACACACAAAATGTGCATCATTTGAATATCGAAATATGAAGTTATGTTTTAAATTGTGTAAAAGTGTTTTTGATTAGTCTGTTAACTTTGTCTGACTCTGCGTAACCCTATGGACCACATACACGTGTCAGCCACTGCTCCTCTGATCTCCATAAAGCTCATGCTCATTGCTTCAATGACCTCATCTATCCATCTCCACCTCTGCCGGACCCCTCTTTGTGTGTCTTTATTCTTTCCCAACATGAAAGTCTTCTCTATGGAAACCTGTCTTTTTGTGAGATGGGCAAAATATTTGAGCTTCAGTGTCATAATCATAACTTCCAGTGAACAGTTTGTCTTGATTTCTAACTGATTAATTGGACCTTCTTGCAGTCAAAGGGACTCAAAGCAGTTTTCTCCAACATCACAATTCAAAGGCGTCTATTCTACAGAGCTCAACCTTCTTTAAAATCCAGCCCCCACAACCTTATGTTACTACTGGTAATGTCATACTGAGATTGCTGCTTGCCATGATCTTCATCTTTTTTTTTTTTTTCAAACATCTTTTTATTAAATGGAGTTTGCGTCAGAACAGAAGTGGATTAATACATTTCAACCATTGGTGAGCAAATATATGCAATGTTTATAGTAGCCATACTTATTGCATCATATTTATCTAGTACATATAGGAATTCCTTTATAATTTTTGTGCTTGGAATTGTACCACATTGCTTAACATCACCTAGATATCCTTTGGTGTTCTCCCAATTTTTTTTTTTTTCCTTTTATATTGTCTTCTAACATTTTATTCTTTACACAAGTTAAAACAAAAATATAATCAATTATCAACTGGGGAGAGAGGAGGGGGGAGAAAGGGTAGGTGGGGAAATAGCACACTCACCGTCTCGAGTTACACTTGTCGCAAGTAGGCTCTGGGGCCCCATCCGTCGCCCCCGCGGCCCTCCGGCCCATCCCCACCCCGAGGCTGGGGTCTGAGCTAAACTGTGGCACTATGTGGGGAGTCCAGCCAGGGAGACCAGATATCCAGAAAGCTAGGATAGATGTGTTGCATGTAATGTGTCAATTTTTCATTAATCATTATAAAGTTTATCCTGGTAATGACATCATTTAGATTTAGTGTAGGGGTTCTCCAGTGTCTGGCAATAGTATGCTTAGTGGCTAAAGTAAAATACTGTAAGAGTGCATTACACTTGGGGGATATGTTCTCTGCCTTCCCCCCTAACAGGCAAACCTCTATTGTGGGTGTTAGTGGGCTATGTATTAGTTGTGAAAATAGTTGGAACACGTTCCCCCAGAGAGCTTGTGCCTTTGTGCAGTGCCACCAAACGTGGCTAAAATCTCCTGTAGCTTGGCAGCCCCTAAAGCAAAGTCTATTTATCGTCGGGTTAATTTGGTGCATTCTGGATGGGGTGAGATAGGTTCTGTGGAGGACTTTGATTAGTTAGTTACCAGTTGTTCGTGATTTACCACTCTATCGTCGTGATACCACGCCCCTATTCTGTTAAGGTCACTAGAGAGCCACCACCTTTTTGAGATTGAGCTCAAGGTCGTCTCAAAGTCTGGGAAAGATTTTATAGAAGTCATAGGGGTGATTGGTGGCACTAGTTGGTGTTTGGTACAAGCCCAGGTCCACACCGATGCCGTGAGTTTGATCATCGGGTTGGTGAGGTACTTTTTGTTTTTGATTTTATGAATCCCGGGTCCCAGATCAGCGTGTCCCAGGAGTGGGGTCTAAGTTCCCAGTTCTCCATAAAGACCCATATGGGTTGATGTGTCTTTGTGTGGGTTAATGGCAGGAAGGCCAACTGGGCTGCTTTGTAGTAAAGCCTGAGGTTTGGGCAGGATAATCCCCCTTGGTTTTTGTGCTTATACATCATCTGCCTAGCAATCCGCGGGGCTTTATTGCTCCAAATAAATTTAAATATTATATTCTGCAATCTGTCTAGATCTTTGAGATCTAGCGGTAGGGGAAGGGTCCTGAAAAGGTACAATATTTTGGGCAGAATATTCATCTTGATGGCCGTGATGCGGCCCGTCCATGATATGTTTAGCTTTGACCAGCTTTGTATATTCTTTGTTAATTTCTGAAGCAATGGGGGGTAGTTTGCTTTGTATATTCCCGCTACCCTCCTTGTAATATGAACCCCTAGATATTTGATTGATGCTTTTGGCCAGGAAAAGTTATAAGTCCTTTGCAATTCTGTAAGATCTGTCAATGGTATTCCTACATCTAAGGCCTCAGTTTTCTCCAGGTTAATTTTTAGCCCCGATATCTCCCCAAAGTCAAGTAATACTGTCAGCAAGGCCGGGATCGAGCTCTTGGGGTATGTCAGAGTGCATAGGAGGTCATCCGCAAACAGGGAGCATTTGAGGTCTTGGAGGCCGAATCTCAGGCCCCTTATGTTTGCGGTGCATCTGATTTTTTGGGCCAAAAGTTCCATGGCCAGCGCAAAGAGTAATGAAGACAGGTGGCACCCCTGTCTTGTTCCTCTCTGTATGTCTATAGTATCCCTGTGTGGCCCTGGTAGTTTTAGAGCCGCCTGGGGCAGATGATAATAAGAGCGTAGCAGATTTCCTGTGAAGCCAAATTTGGCCAGTGTGGCGTGTAAGTAGGGCCACTCTACCGTGTCAAAGGCCTTTTCAATGTCAAGGGCCAAGACACAAAGCGGGATACCATCCCTTTGCGCTAGATGTAGTACATTTAAAGTTCGTCTAAGATTGTCTGCTGCTTGTCTGAATGGGATAAAGCCCGTCTGGTCTTTATGTACTAGTTCCGGTAGGAACTTGGAGATCCTGTCCGCCATAATCTTTGCTAGCATCTTAACATCGCCGTTTAGGAGGGATATTGGGCGGTAGTTTTTGGCCTCCAGGGGGTTCCTGCCCTCCTTAGGGAACACCACCAAGTCAGCCCTATTGAGTTCAGGTGGCATGGCTTCTCCATTCAGAATGGAGTTGAAAAGCCTGCATAGATAGGGGACTAGAAGCCCAGCATATGTTTTATAGTAGGAGTTTGGGAACCCATCTGGGCCTGGGGCTTTACCTAATTTGAGATTTTCAATAGCTCTGAGTACCTCCTCTATTGATATGTCAGAGTTAAGCATGCTTATGTCCTGTTCCGTGGCCTTGGGTAGATCTAAAGATGTCAGATAGGATTGGGTCGCATCTGGGCCTTGTAGGATAGTTGCAGCATAGATTTTTTGATAGAAAGCCGCAAAGGTCTGTTTAATTTCTGTTTGGCTTACTGAGGGATACCCATTTGCGGTGTTAAGCTTTAAAACTTTTTGCTGAAGGGGTCTAGGGTTCAGTCTCCTAGCTAGAAGGGAGCTAGGTTTGTTCGCCTTCGTATAGTATAGGTGGGTGGTGCGCCTCAGTGCTTTGTCTGTCCGCATTGAGAGAGCATTGTCGAATTCCAGTCTACATCTATCTATTTGATGTCTTGTTTTAGGAGAGGGGTTAGTCTGGTTATGTCTCTCTAGTCTTTGGAGTTCTTTTCTGATCTCTGTTTCCCTCTGCAGGCATTGCTTCTTAAAGGCCGAAGCAAGCTTAATATAGGTGCCACGTATATACGCCTTATGGGCAGTCCAGATCCAGCCCATCCCTACGTCTGTAGTGTCATTGATGTCAAAGTATAGTCATAGGTCTTTCTCTACTTGGCTATTGAATGTGGGGTTGTGTAGTAAAATTTCATTTAGCCTCCGGGATAAAAGGGCTTTTCTGGGTATCGCCAAAGTCTATTGTCAGGGTCACCGCCGAATGATCCGACCATGGGCATACATTAATTTCGGCTGATCTAGTCATATCAAAAATTGGCGCGCTTACTAGTATTGTATCGATTTGGGAATAAGATCCATGTACATGAGAGTAGTGAGTATATTCCCGTCTGGTTGGGTGATGCCCTCTCCAGGCGTCCACTAAGCCTATAGCGTTTAATAATCTCTTAATTTGTTGCATTTTATTTGTGTACCGACCACAGTCTAGGCCCCTAGATCGATCTAAGAGAGAATCTAATGTCAGATTGAGGTCTCCCCCTATTATCAGTTTTTCATGGGCGTTAGATTCAAGTACTCTCAGGATTTTTAAAAGAGTTTTGTGTGGAGATGTCGTCGGGGCATAAATGGATACTAGCGTCAGCTTTGAACCTAGAATTGTGCCGGATAGAATAATGTAGTGTCCCTCTTTGTCAATTATTTTAGAGGTGATCTGGAATGGAAAATTGCGGTGTATTAGTATTGATGTCCCCGCTTTTCTGGTGGGTTGCGTAGATGAGTAATAGTTTGGGTATTCTTTATCCAAGAATGAGGGGATTTTGTGTTGGGCAAAATGTGTTTCCTGCAAGAACAGGACAGAAGGCTTTATATGCTTGTAATAAAGGAAAGCTTTTCTCCTTTTGTACTGTGAATTGAACCCTTTTACATTGTGTGTGGTAAAAGCGTATTCTACACTGGCCATCGGGTAAGTCTGAGTACGTGTTGTTGAGAGCCTGTCAACTCACCCCATGTCCCGGATTGTGCAGGAGGGACCAGAGAGCCAGGGAGCACCAGAAGGAGCCTCCTGGCCCCGTTGCGGGCCAATGTCTTCTCATGCCGGATAGAGCGTGCTGGGGTGGGAGGGAAAGGGAAAAAAGAAAGTTCATAAACAACATTAACCGTAATACATATACACTTACTCCTACGCCAGTCAACAATTCTGGCATCTGTCGGGGGGAGGGCTATGGGAGGCAATCGTCCTATAATCCCCTGTTGGAGGGGTATATATAAGGAACCCATTACATAAAAGTAGTTCCTTGTAGCCACTGAGGGGCAACTCATTTAGATCTAACTATAGAGTCTAATAGTCTGGTAAGAGATGAAGGGAAAGTGTCATGGTCTTATCTATAAAAGCTAGTTGGCCTTCTACGCTCAGATTGTCTCTTGGATTATGATAAGGTTTTGGAAGGTTCTTTTTTTGTTTATGTCACCCTACGTTTCTGATTTGAGTGGTAACGTGCCTCAAATTTTAGGTTTTCAGTGGGCCTCTATTTTCCCTAGTGTCGTCTTCTTTTGGTTTGGGTGGTTCCCTGCTAGTTCATCAATGGGGGCTTCAGTATGGTAGTAAAAAGAGCTCTTGTGAGGCCTGCCTTTATGTTATGACCTCTGTAGGGGGGGTAATAGGTCTCTAATTTTCAAGTGGGTAGCCATCTTTTCCTGTTTACTTCGGCTCTTGTTAAAAAAAAAAAAAGGCTTCCCATCGACTCTTGCCTTAGTGTTTAAGTTTGGTGAGTGTCAGTGTTGTCTTCCTTTCAAGTCTAGTTATGGGAAGTTTTGTAGCTATATTCTCAGGCTAAGACATTTGTAAGGAACAGTAACAACCAGCAATGACTTTTGAACTGTGCTTAAAATGACAAAAGATAAATCTGATACAAATTAGCCTTAAATTCAACAACAAATCATGAATGATTAAACCCTTTGTAAATTAGTCTGATTGGTATGGTACTTCTGGTAGCTCTAACGGCGCCTTCTGGTATCTGCCCAGTTCTAGTAGTGGACATGTGGCTCGTAGGCGTTTCCCCCGAATTTGGGGAAGAGCTCTGATTGCCTTTATTCTGTACTTTAGTCCACTGTTTGGTGGGCGCAGTAGTATTGTTTCGTCTGTGATCCCTCTCTGCGTTGTTCGGTGGATTAGGTGCAAGTCCGATAGTAGTGAGGTGAGAGCGGCATTCCTCCAGGGAGCAGGGTGAGTACATCTTGCCCTTATGTTGAAAAGATACCACAAATGGAAATCCCCATCTATATGGGATTTTATGTGTGTTCAGAATCTCTAGGGCTGGCTTCATTTCCCTGCGCCTGGTCAGTGTGATCGGAGAAAGATCTGCGAACAGCAGTATTGTTGCATTGTCTGGGCCCCTGATGTTTTGCTTTTTTCTGGCTGCCGCCAGGATCAGGTCCCTGGCTTGTTGTCTCAGGAATCTAATGATCACATCTTTCGGTATGTCTGGGTTTCTGGGTGCCCCTAGAGCTCCGTGGGCCCTCTCTATCTCCCATACTGACTCTGGTATTTCCGGAATAATGCCCTTGATGGTGTCTTTCAGGTAAGGCTTCAGGTCTTGTACTGCCTTCGGAATCCCTCTCAGTCTTAAATTATGGCGGCGCGACCTGTTTTCTAGGTCCTCAAATTTATCTTCGAGGGTTTCCACTCTGGAGTAGGTCTGCGAGTGTAGCGCTCTGTCCCTCTCCTGGGCTTCAGCAATCTGGTCTACCATTTTTTCCAGGAGGTGGGTTCATTTATGTCCTTTCTGATAGCATTCACAGTCTTTTCAGTATATGCCTGGAACATTCGTTCTATAAGGGCTATGGATCTCTGAGAGGTCCATGTTGCTTTGGGTTGCACCCAGGTCCTCCTGGTCCTCAGAGTTGTCTGAGTGCTCTGAGTTCGCTTCTTGGGCGGTTTCTGGGGTTTTAAAATGATCTGTGATCCTTCTGGTTGCAGTGCCTTTTTTGCATTTCCCCATGTTGAAGCCCAAGGATTAAAGTTACTATTGCGTGGGCAGTCTGTGGCTGATGGTCAGTAGCAGTTGCTGAGGGATCAAAGTGGTGGTGCAGATAAATGAATGGGTTTAATGCAAATCACATTTTAGTCATGGTCTTTGGTTGCTTGTGGTCTATCGTGCATGGCTTTTAGAGAGTTGACCCCTCATTTGTGACGCAGGGGGTGGTCAGGGATTTCTCGCCATTTCCAAGTTTACATATAGTGGTTCTGTTTGCAGTCTCTGTTTTTTTGTGTTGAGTGCCACCTGTGTTTTGTCTTGGGCAGGGTCCATCCTTTAGGGAGTGATTGAGGGGCTTTTCTGTGCAGGGTAGATTGTAGAGTAAACCCTTCCTCTTTACTGATCTATGTTTCCACTTTTACCTTTGTGTAATACCCCTGCTTGACAGTTGGAGTGCTTTGGGGAATAGTGTTGAATCGTTTCTGTCCACTAGGTGTCAGTGAGCCTCCATTCTCTGACTGCCAGTTGCATAGAGTCAGTGTTACATATGCCAGTTTCTCACATATGGGGCCCTGATTCGCAGGGCTGCCAGAATAAAGGTAAGAAGGATGCAATCCAGCCTTATCTGTTGGTGTGTAAGTTGAATAGTGAGTCTTTATAATTCCAGTTTTCTCAAAGGTTTAAGTACCCTAAGTTCAGTGTGGGTTTTCCTTGTTTGTACTTGTTTGTTAAGGATAGCAGGCTAGTTAGATGAGGGGTGTATTATAAACAGTGTTGTGCTTGTTTTATACTTGTGGAGGAGATGGGGTTAGGGCTGACATGTATCCCTTCTTCTGCGTGCACAGTCCTGTCCTATGCCCCTAAAATGGCCGCCTCAGAGCTCTTTTTTGCAGGAGTGACACTCCAACATCAAGGGCCTCTCTGACCCCCCTAATGCAGGTAAAGATATAGCCACCCTCTATCTTCCTGCTTCTTTCCTCCAGTCCCACCAGTACTCACTTTACAGTTGGGTCTCCAGGCATAGGGTCACAGGGTTAATGGGTAAAGCTCCTGAGGTGATCCTGTGCACCCACAGGGGCCTGGGCCTCCACCTCAGACCTTGCCTCATGCAAATCCAAGATGGCCGCCACCCGATCTTGGGGTCTCTGTAGCTTCCACTGCCTCCTGTGTTGCTCTGACCAGGCCCTTCTGCAGTGTTGCAGTTTCTGGCAAAGGGTGCCTGTAGCAGGCGCAGGGCCTCTGAAGCTCTCACCTCCCGGTAGGTCCCTGCAGGAAGGCAGTCTTCTAGTGAGCTGGCCGGGTGCAGGTTTCTCTGCAGCTGTGCCTCCAGGGGTATCTTTTGAGGGTCCCACGGGGGAAATGGGTCCCCCCTCCTCTTCCCCCAGTTGTTTTCAGGGTATGCAGTTTAGTTATGATAACTAGGGCAATTTATAAACCCACTTTTAGTGCTTTAAGCAGGAGCTCACACTAAACATGTCTAGCTCCAGCATACGGAAGCTCCACCCCTTATCTTCATCTTTTTGATGTTGAGCATCAGGACAGCTTTTGCACTCCTCATCAATAGGTGCTTTAGTTCCTCCTTACTTTCAGCCATCAGAGTAGTATCATCCGAGTATCTGAGGTTTTTTCCAGCAATATTACTCATGATGTACTTTGCGTAAAAGTTGAATAAGAAAGGTGACAATTTAGACTATTGTTGCACTCTTTTCCCGAGCTTGAACCATTCTGTATTGTTTTTAGTTCTGACTGTGGCTTATTGGTCCACATACAGATTCCACAGGAGGTCTATGAGATGACAAAAAATAGCTATGGAATCAGTTGCTCAATAATGACCCCCATAATCCCAAATCACTAGTATATACATGGCTCTCAATCATCAGCACATGGAGTGTTAAATTATGGCATAATAATAATAATAATAATAATACCATAAAAGTTGTCAGTCATGAAGACTCAATGCTAAATCAGAGCTTCATCATCCACATAAAACATAATTTTATTACTGTCATTTAAAAACTTTAGGCCAAAATGAGCAAATCCAGATAAAAATCAATTATATCCAGACCGTGAGTTAATGTACTTCTATCCAAGATGAATGGTTGATAATATATGTAGATATAATGTATTAGAATGTAATGACTGTGTATCGCTGCTTTGTCATAGGTATAAATCAATAATGCCTCATATCCTTATCTTTACACATAAGATCAATAATGGCAAGATTTTAAATGAATATTTGGCTAAAGGACATAATGCTGTCATCAATCATCAACCATGTATCAATATTTGGGATGACCATCCCCAATATAGATAGGTGAGATCTTTAACTATATAACAGCATCAGCCCTAATAAATTCCCCTAACGTGTAAAAACGTAGCCTGCAAGACTTGCGGCTATTAAATTGGCACCGTAAAGTCAGCTGCTGACAATCTGCAGTTTATGAGCAAAAAAAAACTATTGAAACGTGGAACTTGGAACTTTGCAACTGCAAATCCTTTGTTACGTTCCAATTTCGATATTAAATTGCAACGAATTTCCAAAGACGTTCATGGCGTTTAACTACATAACACCAAATGTACTTGATGGTTCTCTAGATTAAGATAGGAACCAAACATATACATGATAACTGAGATCAAAAAGTCCTGGGAGATGGTCAAAACTAAAATTGCAGTGCAGAACACTATTATTTCATGCAGGAATTATTTTTGATGTGTCATTATACTTCTATGATAAATATATAATGATTATGTTTATTATTAAACTATTCATAATCCTATTAGTTGTGAAGTAGTGTATATAGACATGAGGTTGTTGAACTATTACCACGGTATTGAATAGTATAATATCAGTATATTAAAGAAACTTTGTTATTTATGTTTCTATGTTTATTAATACATAATCTACTCTATCAAAGTGTAGTATAATATAACAACACTCTGCTTCCTTATACTGTACATTCCTATTTCAGGACCATGTATTCTTACCAGATAATGAATAATATATAGTAACATGTACTTGCTTTGCCATTTAGTTTCAATCCTGCGCAGTGCTTTAGGGAAAGCGCTATGGACACTGGATTCCAAGCTCAAAGACAGGGCCATACACTCTTTGCAATGTATGAATCTTTAACTTGTCATTGCCTGTAACTTAACTTATGTATAGCGCTACGGAATATGTTGGCGCGTTACAAATAAACGATAATAATAATAATAATAATAATTTACACAATATTGCATAACCTAAATATGGTAACTGTAAAAGCTATTTAATTGTTTTCCTATAGTATATTTTTAGCTGCTCTATTCAAATGTGTATTTATACCCAAAATAGAAAGATTGAGCAAAAAATTCTCCTCCAAGACAGTCACTAAATTAAATTTACAACATATGCTTTCCTGTGTGTGCTCGTGTGATAAGATATATAACTTAAAAATGATAATAATTATTAAGTAATAATTACTTGTTCTATGTAAGACTATTACTATATACATATGTAACCGCCAGAAGTCTCTGCAAGATCTGGCTCCTGGTTTACTTCATTAATGTACTTGTTGACCAATGTTGGTTTCTATAAATGGGCTAAAAGTAAAGCCTACTGTGGGGGACAGTGTGTCTAGAGAGAAAATCCATTGAGATTCACAATGCATACATTTTTTGTCTATGTCTCCCTTTCTCTCTGAAGGACATACTGTGTCTATCCCAATGAACCATAATATGTTATGATGCCCACTGTGTTCATTATTAATAGTTCGAGCACATCATGTTTATGCAAATTGAGTTCACATGTTCAAGCACCCTCAGCGCAACAAGTTTCTAATTAATTATGAAATTCAGTAGTGTTGGACATATACGGGCATGCTTTGCATGAATTACAAGCTTTAGACCCACATTGGGCTCCATTTATCCAGTGCTTGGGTATCATCAGTTCTCTCTTGTGCTGGTCATTGACGGGGTGTCTGAAAGGATGTCTGGCAAACCTTGATCCCATGTGAGGTGCACAAGTTAGCTAAAAGAGGTTGCCCTTTGAGAAGGTAACCAGACCTATAGAAAAAACCTACTGAGATATTTTTCGTTCTCAGAAGAGCACCTCTACTCTTTTTCTTTAAATCTTGATCCCATAGCAAAAAGTGATAATTTGCCTCAGTTTTTCCCACTGGTTGTTAAATGTGCCAATAATCCATATTTTGTTCTCCTCATTATGTTTTCTTGGTCTGTCCACAAGTAGGTCTGCACAGGATTTTTGTGGTAAGCACTTTTCAAGCAGTTGTGACTATATCCTCTGTCTCTAAACCTGCAGTATAGTTTTCTTGCTTGAATACAAAAATCCTCATTTGTACTGCAATTTAATTCTATTCTGAATTATTGTCCATAAGGAATATTGCATATTTGTTGGGGAAGATGGTGACTTTCATTGAGATGGAGGCTGTTGGTTGTAGTTTTTTTTCCTGAAGGTTTTTGTTTATAGATTTCTTTCACTATTCACCCAAAATTACAAGTCTAGAATTTCTAATCTGTCTGAGCTAATTATTATTTAGCTCTGTCACAAAAGTATGAACCTTTCCATATCAGCAGGATATCATCTATGTATCTTATCCATAATGTTATATTATCAGTATACTTAGCCATCTCTTTACAAAACACCTTGGTTTCCTCCCACCAACCTAGATATAGGTTGGTGTATGAGGGGGCACATGGTGTACCCATGGAGGTAACGATAAGTTGTTTATAGAACCTTTTTTTATCAGAGAGGAATTCATTATTAATTAAGAAAAATGTTAGTAAATCAAACACAAACTTGTTATGTTTGCTAAATAAATCCCTTTTTTTAATAATTAATGGCCAACTGCTTTAAATCCATCTTCATGCGGGATGCTGGTATACAGTGCTTTTTTATGTGATCGATCAGAACACAATAGTCTAAGTTGGTGAAGTGAAATGAGAAAAATATATACATAAAACTATTTTTTAGAAATAGAAAACAGAAAATTGACATGTACGTATGTATTCAACCCTCTTGTTATGAAGCCCATAAAAAGCTCTGGTGCAACCAATTACCTTCAGAAGTCACATAATTAGTGAAATGATGTTCACCTGTGTGCAATCTAAGTGTCACATGATCTGTAATTATATATACACAACTTTTTTGAAAGGCCCCAGAGGCTGCAATACCTAAGCAAGAGGCACCACTAACCAAACACTGCCATGAAGACCAAGGAACTCTCCAAACAAGTAAGGGACAATGTTGTTGAAAATGTACAAGTCAAGGTTAGGTTATAAAAAAATATCCAAATCTTTGATGATCCCCAGGAGCACCATCAAATCTATCATAACCAAATGGAAAGAACATGGCACAACAGCAAACCTGCCAAGAAACGTTTGCCCACCAAAACTCACGGACTGGGCCAGGAGGGCATTAATCAGAGAGGCAGCACAGAGACTTGAGATAACCCTGGAAGAGCTGCAGAGTTCCAAAGCAGAGACTGGAGTATCTCTACATAGGACGATAATAAGCCGTACCCTCCATAGAGTGGCCAGAAGAAAGCCCTTACTTTCAGCAAAAAACAAAATGGCACATTTTCAGTTTGCAAAAAGGCATGTGTGAGACTCCCAAAATGTATGGAGGAAGGTGATCTGGTCTGATGAGACTAAAATTGAACTTTTCGGCCATCAAAGAAAATGCTATGTCTGGTGCAAACCCAACACATCACATCACCCAAAGAACGGGACTGGAAAACTGGTCAGCGTTGAGGAAAAGATGGATGGTGCTAAATACAGGGATATTCTTGAGCAAAACCTGTAGCACTCTGTGCATGATTTAAGGCTAGGACGGAGGTTCACCATGCCACTTATAGTGTTATTCTAGGGATTAATAGTATCCTATAGGGGTCTATATAGACCCCTATTGGACTGATGCAGTAAATTAGTGTCCCATAAGGGTCTGCATAGACCTTTATGGGACAAATGGGGTTAATTAGTGTCCCATAAGGGTTTGTATAGACACTTATAGGATTGAGGGGGTTAATCAGATGGTCATGGGGGTTTGTATAGACCCCCATGAGTGATGGGGTTAATTTTAGATGCCTGAGGGGTACTTATAGTACCCCCGCTGCAGGGTTTAATTTTTTTTATTTTTTCAGGACCCGCAGCAGGAAATATAAATTTTTATATACAGCGGGGGTCGCCATCGGGTCGCCAATAGTATAATATCAGTATATTAAAGAAACTTTGTTATTTATGTTTCTATGTTTATTAATACATAATCTACTCTATCAAAGTGTAGTATAATATAACAACACTCTGCTTCCTTATACTGTACATTCCTATTTCAGGACCATGTATTCTTACCAGATAATGAATAATATCTAGTAACATGTACTTGCTTTGCCATTTACACAATATTGCATAACCTAAATATGGTAACTGTAAAAGCTATTTAATTGTTTTCCTATAGTATATTTTTAGCTGCTCTATTCAAATGTGTATTTATACCCAAAATAGAAAGATTGAGCAAAATATTCTCCTCCAAGACAGTCACTAAATTAAATTTACAACATATGCTTTCCTGTGTGTGCTCGTGTGATAAGATATATAACTTAAAAATGATAATAATTATTAAGTAATAATTACTTGTTCTATGTAAGACTATTACTATATACATATGTAACCGCCAGAAGTCTCTGCAAGATCTGGCTCCTGGTTTACTTCATTAATGTACTTGTTGACCAATGTTGGTTTCTATAAATGGGCTAAAAGTAAAGCCTACTGTGGGGGACAGTGTGTCTAGAGAGAAAATCCATTGAGATTCACAATGCATACATTTTTTGTCTATGTCTCCCTTTCTCTCTGAAGGACATACTGTGTCTATCCCAATGAACCATAATATGTTATGATGCCCACTGTGTTCATTATTAATAGTTCGAGCACATCATGTTTATGCAAATTGAGTTCACATGTTCAAGCACCCTCAGCGCAACAAGTTTCTAATTAATTATGAAATTCAGTAGTGTTGGACATATACGGGCATGCTTTGCATGAATTACAAGCTTTAGACCCACATTGGGCTCCATTTATCCAGTGCTTGGGTATCATCAGTTCTCTCTTGTGCTAGTCATTGACGGGGTGTCTGAAAGGATGTCTGGCAAACCTTGATCCCATGTGAGGTGCACAAGTTAGCTAAAAGAGGGGTTGCCCTTTGAGAAGGTAACCAGACCTATAGAAAAAACCTACTGAGATATTTTTCGTTCTCAGAAGAGCACCTCTACTCTTTTTCTTTAAATCTTGATCCCATAGCAAAAAGTGTTTAATGATAATTTGCCTCAGTTTTTCCCACTGGTTGTTAAATGTGCCAATAATCCATATTTTGTTCTCCTCATTATGTTTTCTTGGTCTGTCCACAAGTAGGTCTGCACAGGATTTTTGTGGTAAGCACTTTTCAAGCAGTTGTGACTATATCCTCTGTCTCTAAACCTGCAGTATAGTTTTCTTGCTTGAATACAAAAATCCTCATTTGTACTGCAATTTAATTCTATTCTGAATTATTGTCCATAAGGAATATTGCATATTTGTTGGGGAAGATGGTGACTTTCATTGAGATGGAGGCTGTTGGTTGTAGTTTTTTTTCCTGAAGGTTTTTGTTTATAGATTTCTTTCACTATTCACCCACAATTACAAGTCTAGAATTTCTAATCTGTCTGAGCTAATTATTATTTAGCTCTGTCACAAAAGTATGAACCTTTCCATATCAGCAGGATATCATCTATGTATCTTATCCATAATGTTATATTATCAGTATACTTAGCCATCTCTTTACAAAACACCTTGGTTTCCTCCCACCAACCTAGATATAGGTTGGTGTATGAGGGGGCACATGGTGTACCCATGGAGGTAACGATAAGTTGTTTATAGAACCTTTTTTTATCAGAGAGGAATTCATTATTAATTAAGAAAAATGTTAGTAAATCAAACACAAACTTGTTATGTTTGCTAAATAAATCCCTTTTTTTAATAATTAATGGCCAACTGCTTTAAATCCATCTTCATGCGGGATGCTGGTATACAGTGCTTTTTTATGTGATCGATCAGAACACAATAGTCTAAGTTGGTGAAGTGAAATGAGAAAAATATATACATAAAACTATTTTTTAGAAATAGAAAACAGAAAATTGACATGTACGTATGTATTCAACCCTCTTGTTATGAAGCCCATAAAAAGCTCTGGTGCAACCAATTACCTTCAGAAGTCACATAATTAGTGAAATGATGTTCACCTGTGTGCAATCTAAGTGTCACATGATCTGTAATTATATATACACAACTTTTTTGAAAGGCCCCAGAGGCTGCAATACCTAAGCAAGAGGCACCACTAACCAAACACTGCCATGAAGACCAAGGAACTCTCCAAACAAGTAAGGGACAATGTTGTTGAAAATGTACAAGTCAAGGTTAGGTTATAAAAAAATATCCAAATCTTTGATGATCCCCAGGAGCACCATCAAATCTATCATAACCAAATGGAAAGAACATGGCACAACAGCAAACCTGCCAAGAAACGTTTGCCCACCAAAACTCACGGACTGGGCCAGGAGGGCATTAATCAGAGAGGCAGCACAGAGACTTGAGATAACCCTGGAAGAGCTGCAGAGTTCCAAAGCAGAGACTGGAGTATCTCTACATAGGACGATAATAAGCCGTACGCTCCATAGAGTGGCCAGAAGAAAGCCCTTACTTTCAGCAAAAAACAAAATGGCACATTTTCAGTTTGCAAAAAGGCATGTGTGAGACTCCCAAAATGTATGGAGGAAGGTGATCTGGTCTGATGAGACTAAAATTGAACTTTTCGGCCATCAAAGAAAATGCTATGTCTGGTGCAAACCCAACACATCACATCACCCAAAGAACGGGACTGGAAAACTGGTCAGCGTTGAGGAAAAGATGGATGGTGCTAAATACAGGGATATTCTTGAGCAAAACCTGTAGCACTCTGTGCATGATTTAAGGCTAAGACGGAGGTTCACCATGCCACTTATAGTGTTATTCTAGGGATTAATAGTATCCTATAGGGGTCTATATAGACCCCTATTGGACTGATGCAGTAAATTAGTGTCCCATAAGGGTCTGCATAGACCTTTATGGGACAAATGGGGTTAATTAGTGTCCCATAAGGGTTTGTATAGACACTTATAGGATTGAGGGGGTTAATCAGATGGTCATGGGGGTTTGTATAGACCCCCATGAGTGATGGGGTTAATTTTAGATGCCTGAGGGGTACTTATAGTACCCCCGCTGCAGGGTTTAATTTTTTTTATTTTTTCAGGACCCGCAGCAGGAAATATAAATTTTTATATACAGCGGGGGTCGCCATCGGGACCCCCTGCTGCAAGGGTTAATGTAGGGACACTGCGGGGGGGGGGGGGGGGGACCCCCAGCACTGGGGGGTTTATTTTTTGTGGTGTAAAGATTAATGTGATTGAATGGTCTGGTTTTGACTACCTTTATTTTAAGGAGTTTCTTCCTCTCATCTTTCACTATCTATGCTCTTGGAAAAAAACATGCGGAGCAACCTGGGAAGCGTCTCCTGCTCCCCAAACAAAAACCTTAACTAGTTGCCCCTGAACTAGGGCAGTTCAATTAATATTTTTTCTAGTACCTAATTGACACTTAGTACTTGACTTTCAATAAAACATCACTTCTATATACATAGTAGACCAGACAAAAGTTTCTATGAAATATTCTCTCTTTAGCTTTGTTTAGCCTATGGTGACCCCAAGTAAGTGGGTATATGCCACAATACATTGCACACTGCTCATGTTTACCAGATGCAAACCTGTACAAGAGATCACGTTTTTTGCTTTTTCCCATATAATGTAGCATTTAGTTCCATTAACTTTTTCCTAACATTATGTACTGTTGAGTATTCAGCCACCTGGGAAAGTTAATTAAAAGGAAACACGTAGGTGTAGGAAGTCGTTACCCATTGCTTTATTACAAGCATCAATGCTTTTATTTATTTATTTTAATATAGACATGTCATTATTTGGAGTGACCTGGTGTCAGAGACCCCATGGGGATCCCTATACATACCCATGATCATTCTCCATAACGCTTACCTCCTATGAGAATTTTTGTTCTTGTAGACACATGTGTGTGCTACTAGTTGACATTTGAAGGGGCCATGCATCATTTCAAGTTAGCTTGATAATTTGGGATGTAGTCGGTTGGCTGTGGTCTCCCTGGCTGTTATCTGTGTATGATGGTCCTCTGTATAGCGCCTGACTTTCTATCACTGTATTTCTGGTTTCCTGTGTCACTGGTCCTGCTAGCTAGCCACCTGCATAACTTTCCAATGGTCATGCTGGCCTGGCTACCATGACACCTGTCTTGCTGCCTGCGTATCTGCTTAGTTTTACATCAGTCCTGATGCCAGCTACCTACATTTGTTGTGACACCTGTCCTGAAGCCTGACTATTTGCACTGCTGTGCTTTTGGCTTCCATGATACCTGTCTTGTTGCCTGACTACTTGGATATCTTTCCATAGGTCCTTCTGATGCTTATCTGCAATGCTTTGGTAGCTGTTCTGTTTGGATTGCCAAGAACTCTTTTCCTATTTCCAGTATAGTCACTACCACAGATTTTAGTGTAGAAGTTATCCTAGTCCTAGAGGCCTATTACATTTGCCAAATTGCAGTTCCAGAAGCCCATGAAGGAGCCCGTAAAAGTTCCGGTTATTAAATTGACCACTTTTAGTTACCCGCAAATGATCTGCAGGTTACAGGTGTAAAAACCCTACGGGCTGTCAAAATCTGAACTCCGACCCAGCTAAATCTTTGATCTTCCAATCCTGTAAATGTTACAATGGCAAATCCTCAAGCCTGCAACTGTTTTCACACCGTAAATGGCAAATGTAGGTGAAAATCCTACGGTTATTAGAGATAGCCCGCAAGGGTGTTAAACTCCTGTCTGTAGCACTGTAAGTGCAAATATAAACACACTACTGTAGTTTAAATTACAGGCAATGCTATGAAAGGTATTAAAATGAATAGCACAACATTCTCAAGCTGGCAAATCTGGAATACATTTTTTTTTAATGTTTAATTTTCATGTTATATCGATCCCGGCAATCAATGTGTTAATACATATAATAGAATTCACATGGAACAGAATATTATATTTATTGATTTTCTCATATTGTATTATTTCTGGAATGCTGCCCCATCGCAACTTTGACTTCAAAACCGTACGTGATTGAAATTTAACCTCCATATTTTAGTGACGTAATGATGACAGTCTTTTACTTTTGGCTCCGTCTAAACCCGTAAATACAGGTTTGAATAATTTGCTAAATACAAAAGGATGGTTTACGGATTTGGATTTGTTGTACAGCCCGTATGTCTGCGGGCTTGAAATTTGCTGGAGTTACAGAGCGATTAAATTAGAAAAGCCTGCAAGGAAATGGCCGGAATCCAAATCCGTAAACCATGCTTCTGGAATTTAATAGTGGCCCTGGAGTGGCATCTTGGACTTACTTTAGTTTTTGTTTGATTTAGATCACTGATCTGTTGCAGTGTTGAGCCTAATGATAGAGTGGCATCTTGGATTTGCCTTTTTTTTGTCTGCCTAGTTGACCCTAGTAATAGTGCACTTTCCCTAAGTTTAGCTTGCCAAAACTTTTGCCCTGACATTTCTTCCTTTGTTCCTGTCTGCCTTAACTTTCTCCATATCTTCATTTTTGGAGTTTTACAGATCTAACAATGAGTTGTTATCTAATCGAGATACACCTAGTCAGATACACATTCTTATTGTACATTATTTTTTTATAGTGTCATATAAGGTCGTCTTATACTTCTCATTGTCTGTGGAAGCTATTTGAAACAATGATTTCTTGTTGTTTCCCCATCAACTTAATTTGGAATAGAGTTATTTTTTTGTAGTGTGTAACCCTCTTTATTTTTACTGAGGTGAGATCACTTTATTATGAGAACAGTAGACACTGCTCATACCTATCTGTGTCCCTTAGCTTGTTCTGTCTACGTTGCTATCTGTACAAGTTTCCCTTTGCCTCTAAATAGATGACTACCATCACAAGTAGTTTTAATGATCTGTGTTATGTTGCACAATGTTTAGGGGGAACAATACAGTATATTTCACCACAATAGCAGAAAATCATATAAACATCTGTCTCAGAATGACAATTAAGTTAAATATTATAAATACTAAATATTTTAACTCCCTTCAATTACAGTAAACAAAGTGTTAAATTAACGCACAAAAAGTGATTTGTAGAATGGCTAACTGACTTTATTTCCAATGTATGAATATACATGTTTACATTTACACATGAAGAGTGTTTATTTAATTAATGTATTCTTCACTTTTTGCAATGAACTCCACCACTTTGATCTCCATGACCTTTCTCTCCATGATCCCCATGACCTCCACCATGAGACTGATGACATTGCCCTCCATGGCCTCCTTTATCTCCACCATGTCCTTGGTGACCTTGTCCTCCATGGCCTCCGTGATCTCCACCATGTCCCTGATGACATTGCCCTCCATGATCACCACCATGAGACTGATGACATTGCCCTCCATGGCCTCCGTAATCTCCACCATGTCCCTGATGACATTGCCCTCCATGGCCTCCATGATCTCCACCATGTCCCTGATGACACTGCCCTCCATGGCCTCCATGATCACCACCATTTTCTTGATGACTTTGACCTGCATGATCACCACCATCTAGAACACAATAATTAAATGAAGCATGAAGTATAATATTTTGCCTACAACTGCCTGTTATTTCTACAACTTGAGACCACATCAGATAGTTACCAGGCTTTGCTATATTTGATATTTTTTAGTTCTGCTACTGAACAATATTCACTGAATGGCAAAAGGATTGACCATTACAATTATTTTCATTCCACACCTCATGAATGGTCAAATAATAAATATTTTGCTTTCATTAGATGGCTGAATATTACATTGCCCATTTTTCTCCAATTATAGGCCACATATGAGGAGTAATAGCTTGATAAAGAGATTTAACCCATGTGAATCTGCATGTGGCAAATTAGAGAATTTTCATTAGGTTCTTTGTTGATTGATTAAAGGTTAATTAACTTTTAATGAGAGCTAAGTCCCATCAATGAGGATATAACCATATTCTTTATGTTTATCTAGACTGTCTATGTGTTTGTATATTTTTGTGTGTGCGTGTGTGTGTAATGCATATTAAAGACATCTTGAAGGTTTTTTTTAACCTTAAACCATCTTATTTTGTTTGTCCGTAAAATAATTGATACTTCTATTGAATGGTGGTATTAAATGGACTGCGAACAACAATTTTAAAGTAAAAAAGTCACTATGAGAAAGTGATAAAAAGTAATAAATAGTAATATCAAACAATAAAGAGTGATACATAGTACTAATACATTTTCTTTTGAACAACAAAAACATCATATAATGCAAAGCACGGTAAGAAACTTTAAATTCATATTTCCAAAGCTTAGTTTGTGCAAGCTCTATTGTACAGAAAGGGTAGTAGGTAACTAAAGTACAATAAACAAAATGTCTGTGATAATCTATATTGGGGATTTACATTTAAAGAACACCATAAAGCATTGGTTCTTATTTGCTCTCATATCTATGTTAAAAGAGAAAAACACTTACAGTTCAAATTGTATCAGTAATAAATAACGATAGACATACAATTTAATTTTTATAAATTGACAGCAAAATATTTTTACACATTGTTTGGATATATATAGTAAATACATATAATTAGTTGCAGGATAGAAATACATAGATTAAATAAAGTGGGCTAAATGACTAAGTAGGAATGTGTAATGGGAGAAATGTTGTGATAAGACAGGGTGATAAGCTGTTTATAAGGGCAGAATTTTAGAGCTGGATATGGTTGTATGCGAATTCTCAGATGGTCAAATGAAGTTGCTCTGTCCCAGTTGCCCATAGCAGTATTTGTGCATTTGTTTTAACAAACCAAATACGTGACATGCAACAATATATAATACAGCAAACTCACAGTACAATTCACGGTAATAATTTTATACTTACTATCATGGCCGTGTTTCTGGTGACCAAAACCTTTAGTTCCAGGCATGGTTGTTGAGTCTGCTAGAAAATACGAGATGAAGAAGAGAGGAAGTTGTTGTAGTTGTATCAGCAGAGCTTTGAGATGTTGCTTTTATACATGGTGTGATCAGGATGGCCGCGTATAGCGGTGGTTTCTTGAAATGAGGGCTGATACGGCTTGGAAGTGCAGCAAATTGGTTTATTTACAGAAAAGAAAATAACGGCTGTAGCAGTAGCTCTGCTTCAATTAACGGAAAACAAACAATTATGTCTCCGTGAGGTGGGAGTATGCCACCTTGTGGCCAGGTATATACAGTCCTTTAAACTTGGGAGTAGTGCCACCTTGTGGTCAGGAAGTAAACAGTCTCTTTACTGGGGTAGTGCCACCTTGTAGCCAGGAAATAAACAGTCTCTTTACAGGTGAGGGTCCCAGCGAGATTAGGTCGCCCTCTTCAGTAACCTCTGGGACCCCGCTCCACTCTGGGTCACAGCTCCGCTCTGTGGGACACAGCTCTCCTCTCTAGCTCCTCGCTCTGTGGGACACAGCGCTCCTCTCTCGGACACAGCGCTCCTCTCTCGGACACAGCGCTCCTCTCTCGGACACAGCGCTCCTCTCTCGGACACAGCGCTCCTCTCTCGGACACAGCGCTCCTCTCTCGGACACAGCGCTCCTCTCTCGGACACAGCGCTCCTCTCTCGGACACAGCGCTCCTCTCTCGGACACAGCGCTCCTCTCTCGGACACAGCGCTCCTCTCTCGGACACAGCGCTCCTCTCTCGGACACAGCGCTCCTCTCTCGGACACAGCGCTCCTCTCTCGGACACAGCGCTCCTCTCTCGGACACAGCGCTCCTCTCTCGGACACAGCGCTCCTCTCTCGGACACAGCGCTCCTCTCTCGGACACAGCGCTCCTCTCTGGGACACAGCGCTCCTCTCTGGGACACAGCGCTCCTCTCTGGGACACAGCGCTCCTCTCTGGGACACAGCTCTCTTCTCTGGGACACAGCTCTCTTCTCTGGGACACAGCTCTCTTCTCTGGGACACAGCTCTCTTCTCTGGGACACAGCTCTCTTCTCTGGGACACAGCTCTCTTCTCTGGGACATAGTTGCGGGTGAAGCATAGGGCCCACCCGTCTCTCCCGTATGCTTCACCCCAGGGACCCTTGCATACACAAACTCACTTGTTTTTCACTTCTCTTTAACTTCACTTCTTCCCTGGGGCATAATATTTCAGCAACAACCGTGCCTAGGCCTTTAAGGCAAAACTCTGCCTGGGAATCCTCACTTATTCCCTTCACTTACTTGGCTTCCTTGTGACTTCTCCTCCTGAGTCTAAAGTCAATCTTCCAGCTCATACAACTTGCTGTAGTCCCCGTTCTCTCAGTAACAGTCACTTGGCGATCCTTTACAGGGTAGTTCACAACTTCACTGTATATCCACACCAGATCACCTTCCACTCTGGGCTTGTTCCTCTCAGCAGCACAGCTGCCTAGGGCCTAGTCAGCCCCTCCTCCACCTTTCCATGCCTGCTTTCCAGTCTTTTAAAGGGGAGTTGCTCTAATTAGGAGTTCTTTCAGAAGTGTTAACTCCTTCACTTCTGACAAGAACTCACACTCCACTTGCTTGTCATCACTTCCAAGGAGCAAACGATCACAATGGTTTAATGTCATTCCATAGTGAGTAAGACATATTATGTATTTAGATGTCTGTGCACCAGTCAATGATGACTTATTTAATCAAGCAAATAGGAGTCATTTAATTCCATCTATTATTTGAGCATCTGATGTGACTCTTCATTCAATCTCAATGTGTTTTCTGATAAATTCCAAACATAAATAAATAATTATTCTTAGAATGGAAGCAGACAGATTGGGCTTTATCTGTAATATTTAGAAGGATGACAACAATTTGTTAGCACTGCCCAATCAAGTGTATCAGAGGGGTTTGGGTAAAGTAGTCATAAAACACAGTGACTTAAGGTTTAAACACAATGCTGTGGATAGAACTCTTAATAAAAAATCAACGGCATATTTTTTTTTATGTTTTCATTTTGTGGTACAACCGTATGTTACTATTGGTAATGCCATACTAAGATTGCTGTTTGCCACGACCTTCGTCTTTTTAACATTAAGCAGTAGGCCAGTTTTCGCACTCTCTTTGTTTAGTCTTATGAAAAGGTCTTTGAGTTCATCCTCACTTTCAGCCATCAGAGTAGTATCATCCGCGTATCTAAAGTTGTTCATATTTTTTTCCAGCAATATTGATTCTTGTTTTTTGATTCATCCACCCCGGCCTTACTCATGATGTACTCCGCGTATAAGCTGAATAATTAAGATGACAATTTACACTCTTATTGCAATCTTTTCCCGAGCTTGAACCATTCTGTATTTTTATTTAGTTCTGACTATGGCTTATTGGTCCACATAAAGATTCCACAATACTGACCCCTATAGTCCAAAATCAATAGTATATACATGGCTCTCAATCATCGGCACATGGAGTGGTAAATGGTGGCATAATAATAATAATACCATAAAAGCGGTCAGTCATGAAGACTCAACCCTAAATCAGGGCTTCATCATCCACCGAAAACATAACTTTATCACTGTCATTTAAAAAACTTGAACAAAATGAGCAAATCCAGGTAAAAATCAATTATATCCAGACTGTGAGTTACACTTCTATCCAAGATGAATGTTTGATAATATATGTAGATATAATGTATTAGAATGTAATGACTGTGTATCGCTGCTTTGTCATAGGTATTAATCAATAATGCCTAATATCCTTATCTTTACATGTGATTAATAATGACAAGATGTTAATTGAATAAGGGACATAATGCTGTCATAAACCATCAACCATGTATCAATATTTAGTATGACCATCCCCAGTACAGATAGGTGAGAAATTTAACTACATAACACCATATGTACTTGATGGTACTCTAGATTAAGGCTCTCCACTAGGAACTAAGCATATACACTATACCTGAGACCAAAAAATGTTGGGAGATGGTCAAAACTAACATTGTAGCGCAGAGCACTATTATTTTGTGCAGGAATTATTTTTGATGTGTCATTTGCTTCTCTGATAAATATATGATGATTATATTTATTATTAAACTATTCATAACCCTATTATTTGTGTAATAGTATAAATAGGGCGGCACGTCTTTCGCGCATAACCTAAACATGATAAAAATTATTATTGTTCTATGTAAGGCTACTATTATATACATATGGAACTAGCAGAAATCTCTGCAAGATCTGGCTCCTGTTATACTTCATTAATGTACTTGTTGACCAATGTTGGTTTATATAAATGGGCTAAAAGTAAAGCCCTCGTTTAATGCTGTGGGGGAGAGTGTGTCTAGAAAAAAAAATCCATTGAGATTCACATATCACTCATTTTTTGTCTATGTCTCCCTGTTTCTCTGAAGTACATACTCTGTCTATCCCAATGAACCATAATATATTGTGATTCCCACTGTGTTCATTATTATTATGTGGAGCACATCATGTTTATTCAAAATTGAGTTCACATGTTGAAGCACCCTCCTGACGGGTGTTCTTTACCCACATATTGCTTTTTGCGTTGACACTGTATGAGATAAGCTACGGCTGTGGATAGGCACAAAATCTTATATTTAATGCAATAGTTGGAAGTTTCCAAGAATTACATGAATTCCATGATTTAAACCCACATTGGGATCTATTTATATAGTGCTTGGGAATCAGCCGTTCTCTCTTGTGCTGGTCATTGACAGGGTGTCTGAAAGTATGTCTGGCAAATATTGATCCCATGTGAAGGGCACAAGTGAGCTGAAAGAGGGTGCTCTCTGAGTAGGTAACCAGACCTATAGAAAAACCCACTGAGGTATTTTCTTATTCTCAGATGAATACCTCTATTCTTTTTGTTTAAATCTTGATCCCATAGCAATATTTCCCAGTGTTTAATGATAATTTGCCTCACTTTTTCCCACTGGTTGTTAAATGTGCCAATAATCCTTATTGTGGTGTCCTCATTAGTGTTTCTTGGTCTGTCCACAGGTAGGTCTGCACAGGATTTTTGTAAGGTTTTATGGTACGCCCTTTTAAAGCAGTTGTGGCTATATCCTCTGTCTATAAATCTGCAGTATAGTTCTCTTGCTTGAATACAAAAATCCTCATTTGTACTGCTATTTCATTCTATCTTAAATATTGTCCATAAGGAATATTGCATATTTGTTGCGGAAGATGGTGACTTTCATTCAGATGGAGGCTGTTGGTTGTAGTTTTTTTTTCCTGAAGGTTCTGTAGATTTCTTGCACGATCCACCCAAATTTCCAAGTCTAGAAATTCCAATCTGTCCGAGCTAATGGTAGAAGTTAATCTTAGACTCAACTCAATATTGTTTAGCTCCATCACAAAAGTATGAAATTCTGGTTCAAAACCTTTCCATATCAGTAGGATATCATCTATGTATCTTATCCATAATGTTATATTATCAGTATACTTAGACACCTTGGTTTCCTCCCACCAACCTAGATATAGGTTGGCATATGAGGGGGCACAGTGTGTACCCATGGAGGTACCAATAAGTTGTTTATAGAACCTTTAATCACAGAGAAATTAATTATGTGTTAAGACTAATTTTAGTAAATCTAACACAAATTTGTTATGATTTGCTAAACTGATCCCTTTCATTGATAAGTAAATGTCAACTGCTTTAAATCCATCTTTATGCAGGATACCAGTATATAAAGATTCAACATCTAGATTTGCCAGTTTAGTGCCCTCTTAAATATTGATGTCATTCAATTTTTGTAAAGTATGCTTAGTGTACAAACAAAGGCTCAGCATAAATGGTCTTAAGATTTAATCAATATATTCACTGATGTGTTCCGTCATGCTGCCATTACCCGATACAATTGGTATTTAAGGAGAAAAGTGAAGATTGTTGTGTATTTTAGGAAGAAAATAAAATGTTGCGATAGTCGTATGTTTTTTTATCAGATCATTTTTTTCTCTTCATAAATAATTTCATAAAATTCCTCTTGATAATTCTGTGACGGATCAAAGGTAAGCTGCTGATAACTTCTAGTATCAGATCATAATCACAAGTTTTCCACATATTACGCCTTACAATCTCTTGTGCCACTTCGTTTACAGAACCTGGCTTGCACATCTGGTAGTTCCGGTCCATATATTGTTGGAGCCAGGCTTGTAAGATCTTAAGCATTACCTTGCTGGCATGTGAAATGAGAGCAATTGCTCAATAATTGGACCACTCTTTGGCACTGTGTTTTTTGGGGACTAAGATGTAAACTAACCAGTCTATTTTCCCATCTATTGTTGGCATAAGGTTGTTGGCATAAGGCAGGCAACAGCATCATCTTTGAATAGTTCAGCTGGGATTCCATCAACTCCTGCAGCCTTGTTATCAGCAAGGCTTCCTAAGGCCCATCACGTTTCATTCTCCAAGATGACTCCAGCTCATGGAACAAACTATGGAGATCATCACTGTTAAGATCCTTACTGTATAGAGCTTCAGTGTATTCATGCCACCTCTTCTTTATTTGATCTGCTTCTGTTAACACTGAGAATTTAATAGTATGATTAAAAATAAGTTAATGACACATTTTCTTATCAATAAATTGCCAATATCGGCTGGAAAATAGAGAAAGCAGGAGAGTTCCAGAAAAACATCATAGATTATTCTAAAGCCTTTGACTGTGTGGCTCACAGCGAAATGTGGCAAGTTTTTAAAGAGAAGGGAGTACCAGATTATCTCATATTCCTACTGAGGAATCTGTATATGGAACAATAAGCCACAGTCAGAAACAAATATAAAACCACAGAATGATTCAAGCTCAAATTCTGCATTCATTTGTACAAATCTTTTCCTTTCATCCACTAACTCTCACATTCCTCCTTTCCTGGGCTACTTTCATAGTCCCATCAGATAGCCAGTTTGCTTTCTTCGTTTTCTTTCTTTTGTGGATATTCTTTGTGGCGGTTTCCCAGTAATGTGGTAGGCACCTTCTGACTTGAGGGGCTCATCTTCTGATGCCATATCTTTATGTCTCAGGTTGTGCTTGTCCATTAGGTTATCTTGGTAAAGATACTGTTGTGTGTTGCCAGTATAGTCTTATTCTTCTGCTTTTTATGTCAGATATATTACGTAGCAAAATGAAATATTAAGTCTAAAATTGTAAACATTTTATATAGTAAGGAAATAACATATTACTCATAGACATAACAAACAACATTTCTAATATGCCTTTTAATTAATTTTTTATAGTTAATTTTTTATATTTTTAAAAACATTTACAATCTTACTGCTCTTTGTTTTCCATTGACTGATCTATTCAGTATAATAAAATGCTAAAAAGTAGAAAGTAGAGTGGTGATTATATAAGTGGCTGCGAGGGACCTGCTTACTTGCAAACAGATTTTCACTACAAAAAGTACAAAGATTATATTCCTTTATTTGTATAGAATGTAGGATTTGGTCTGATGTAACTATTCAGGTTAACTTTATAATATCTGATTTGTAGTTATAACAATTATACACAAATTGGCATGCTTTTTTAAATTAATCCTAAATTATTTGTTTAAATTTATAGCAGAAAAACTGGGATTTACCTCAAATTTCTTCTTGGCCTTACAGTTATCCATACCAAACTGTTCAATTTGTATTGGTCTTGTGAACAGATTCATGTCAGTATGTACTTGTCCAAGCAAGTGACAGGTCAGAATATGAGAAGACTAGAAGTAATATTAATTGTTCATTATATATTAAGTCTCATGGCACAAGACCATTTTTTTTCCATACAGTCATAATTTAAATATTTTTCTAGTAACAAAAAATATGTACAACTATTCTGTGACTCCATAACTAATTTGGAGTAAAATAGGTTTAGGTTGGAATAGGGAAGGAGCAGAATGTAGGACTATTACTACATCTATAGTTATAGCATTTGGGGCTTTACGGCCTTGTGCTCTAAATATCTCAGTGGGCAATATGCTCTGTACTGGGGATAGATGTTGCAATTCGTAAGACCTGGCCTATGTTGTTACTTAAACCGTAAACTATGTATTGTTAAAAACCATCAAGTGACCTGGCTACATATGTCCGTATTGTTGTGCGTATGGGTAAGTTTGGTATGGTTGTTTTTTTATTAACTTACTTCTCAGAAAGTATTACTTTTTTGTTTTTAAAACCCCCTTAAGAACAAACGTTTATCAATATTACATTTTTACAGTTAAGGCAGAAGACAGATCATAATTACAAATAGTTCATTGTGACCATCATCTTCATTTCTCTGTACCCATAGGCAGTCAGGAATGTGCTTGGATGCAAGCTTGCTTTAAAAACTATTTTATTACATCAAATAGTGTTTTATGGTGTGAAGATAAATGTAATTGAATGGTCTGGTTTTGACTACCTTTATTTTAAGAAGTTTCTTCCTCTCATCTTTCACCATCTACGCTCTTGGAATGGAATATGGGGAGCAACCCAGGAAGCGTCTCCTGCTTCACAAACTAAAACCTTAACCAGTTGCCACTGAACTAGGGCAGCTCAATTCATATTTTTGTAGTACTTAATTGACACCTAGCACTTGGCTTTCAATAAAACATCACTTCTATATACATAGCAGGTCAAAAGCTTCTATGAAATACTACCTCTTTAGCTTTGTTTAGCCTAAGGTGACCCCAAGTAAGTGGGTATATGCCCAATAAAAGGCACACTGCTCATGTTTACCAGATGCAAACCTGTGCAAGAGATCAACTTTTTTGCCTTTTCCCTTATAATGTAGCATTTAGTTCCATTAACTTTTTCCTAACATTTTGTACTTTTGGGTGTTCTGCCACCTGGGAAAGTTAATTAAAAGGAAACACGTAGGTGCAGGAGGGACGTCACCCATTGCTGTATTACAGGAAGCAATGATTTTATTTATTTATGTTAATATTAACATGTCATTATTTGGAGTGACCTGCTGTCAGGGACCCATGGGTATCCCTTTACATAGCCATGATCATTCTCCATAACACTTACCTCCTGTGAGCCTTTCTGTTCCTGTAGGCACATGTGTGTGCTACTAGTTTAAATTTAAAGGGGCCATGTATCATTTCAAGTTAGCTTGATAATTTGGGACACAGAAGTCAGTTACGTTGTGGTCTCCCTGGCTGTCATCTGTGTATGCTGGCCCTCTGTTTAGCTCCTTGCTTTCTATCACTGTATTTCTGGTTTCCTGTGTCACTAGTTCTGCTACCTAGCTACCTGCATAACTTTCCAATAGTCATGCTGCCCGACCCTCTGCATTTCCTGAGTCATGAGGCCAGGCTGTCTGCACCACTGTGTTCCTGGCTACCATGACACCTGTCTTGCTGCCTGCGTATCTGCTTAGTTTTACATCAGTCCTGATGCCAGCTACCTACATTTGTTGTGACACCTGTCCTGAAGCCTGGCTATTTAAACTGCTGTGCTTTTGGCTTCCATGATACCTGCCTTGTTGCCTGACTACTTGCATATCTTTCCATAGGTCCTTCTGATGCGTATCTGCAATGCTTTGGTAGTTGTTCTGTTTGGATTGCCAAGAACTCTTTTCCTATTTCCAGTATTGTCACTACCACAGATTTTAGTGTAGAAGTTATCCTAGTCCTAGAGGCCTATTAAATTTGCCAAATTGCAGTTCCAGAAGCCCATGAAGGAGCTCGTAAAAGTTCCGGTTATTAAATTGACCACTTTTAGTTACCCGCAAATGATCTGCAGGTTACAGGTGTAAAAACCCCTACAGGCTGTCAAAATCTGAACTCCGACCCAGCTAAATCTTTGATCTTCCAATCCTGTAAATGTTACAATGGCAAATCCTCAAGCCTGCAACTGTTTTCACACCGTAAATGGCAAATGTAGGTGAAAATCCTACGGTTATTAGAGAGGGCCCGCAAGGGTGTTAAACTCCTGTCTGTAGCACTGTAAGTGCAAATATAAACACACTACTGTATTTTAAATTACAGGCAATGCTATGAAAGGTATTAAAATGAATAGCACAACATTCTCAAGCTGGCAAATCTGGAATACATTTTTTTTTTTATGTTTAATTTTCATGTTATATCGATCCCGGCAATCAATGTGTTAATACATATAAAAGAATTCACATAGAACAGAATATTATATTTATTGATTTTCTCATATTGTATTATTTCTGGAATGCTGCCCCATCGCAACTTTGACTTCAAAACCGTACGTGATTGAAATTTAACCTCCATATTTTAGTGACGTAATGATGACAGTCTCTTTTACTTTTGGCTCCGTCTAAACCCGTAAATACAGGTTTGAATAATTTGCTACATACAAAAGGATGGTTTACGGATTTGGATTTGTTGTACAGCCTGTATGTCTGCGGGCTTGAAATTTGCTGGAGTTACAGAGCGATTAAATTAGAAAAGCCTGCAAGGAAATGGCCGGAATCCAAATCCGTAAACCATGCTTCTGGAATTTAATAGTGGTCCTGGAGTGGCATCTTGGACTTACTTTAGTTTTTGTCTGATTTAGATCACTGATCTGTTGCAGTGTTGAGCCTAATGATAGAGTGGCATCTTGGATTTGCCTTTTTTTTGTCTGCCTAGTTGACCCTAGTAATAGTGCACTTTCCCTAAGTTTAGCTTGCCAAACCTTTTGCCCTGACATTTCTTCCTTTGTTCCTGTCTGCCTTAACTTTCTCCATATCTTCATTTTTGGAGTTTTACAGATCTAACAATGAGTTGTTATCTAATCGAGATACACCTAGTCAGATACACATTCTTATTGTACATTATTTTTTTATAGTGTCATATAAGGTCTTCTTATACTTCTCATTGTCTGTGGAAGCTATTTGAAACAATGATTTCTGGTTGTTTCCCCATCAACTTAATTTGGAATAGAGTTATTTTTTTGTAGTGTGTAACCCTCTTTATTTTTACTGAGGTGAGATCACTTTATTATGAGAACAGTAGACCCTGCTCATACTTATCTGTGTCCCTTAGCTTGTTCTGTCTACGTTGCTATCTGTACAAGTTTCCCTTTGCCTCTAAATAGATGACTACCATCACAAGTAGTTTTAATGATCTGTGTTATGTTGCACAATGTTTAGGGGGAACAATACAGTATATTTCACCACATTAGCAGAAAATCATATAAACATCTGTCTCAGAATGACAATTAAGTTAAATATTATAAATACTAAATATTTAACTCCCTTCAATTACAGTAAACAAAGTGTTAAATTAACGCACAAAAAGTGATTTGTAGAATGGCTAACTGACTTTATTTCCAATGTATGAATATACATGTTTACATTTACACATGAAGAGTGTTTATTTAATTAATGTATTTTTCACTTTTTGCAATGAACTCCACCACTTTGATCTCCATGACCTTTCTCTCCATGATCCCCATGACCTCCACCATGAGACTGATGACATTGCCCTCCATGGCCTCCTTTATCTCCACCATGTCCTTGATGACTTTGCCCTCCATGGCCTCCATGATCTCCACCATGTCCTTGATGACACTGCCCTCCATGGCCTCCATGATCTCCACCATGTCCCTGATGACATTGCCCTCCATGGCCTCCATGATCACCACCATGTCCCTGATGACACTGCCCTCCATGGCCTCCATGATCGCCACCATGTCCCTGATGACTTTGGCCTCCATGATCACCACCATCTAGAACACAATAATTAAATGAAGCATAAAGTGTAACATTTTGCCTACAACTGCCTGACATTTCTTCAACTTGAGACCATATCAGATAGTTACCAGGCTTTGCTATATTTGATATTTTTTAGTTCTGCTATTGAACAATATTCACTGAACGGTAAAAATTATTAATCATTACAATAACTTTCATTACTAACCTCATGAATGGTCAAATAATAAATATTTTGCTTTCATTATATGGCTGCATATTACATTGCCCATTTTTCTCCAATTATAGGCCACATATGAGGAGTAATAGCTGGATAAAGAGATTTAACTCATATGAATCTGCATGTGGCAAATTAGAGACATTTTCATTAGGTTCCTTGTTGATTGATTAAGGTTGAATTAACTTTTAATAAGAGATTATGTATGTTTATCTAGACTGTCTATGTATTTGTATATGTGTGTGCGTGCGTAATGCATATTAAACACATCTTGAAGGTTTTTTTTTTACCTTAAACCATCTTAAATTGATTGTCCATTAAATTATTAGTGACACATAGTACTGATAAATTTGCTTTTGAACAACAAAAACATAATTTAATGCAAACTAAGAAACTTTCAATTCATATTTCCAAAGCTTAGTTTGTGCAAGCTCTACTGTACAGAAAGGGTAGTAGGTAACTAAAGTACGATAAACAAAATGTATGTGATAATCTATCTTGGGGATTTACATAGAAAGAACAGCATACAGCATTGTTTTTTATTTGCTGTCATATCTATATTATAACAGAACAACAATTACAGTTCAAATTCTGTCAGTAATAAATAAAGATAGACATACAATTTCATTTGTATAAATCAACAGCAAAATATTTTTACACATTGTTTGGAGATATATAGTAAATAATTATAATTAGTTGCAGGATATAAATACATAGATCAAATAAAGTGGGCTAATGGACTAATAGGAATGTGTAATGGAAGAAACAAGACAGGGCGATAGGTTGTTTATAAGTGCAGAATGTTATATATTTCCCTCTCCATAGATCAGGATAGGGTTGTATGCGAATTCTCACATGGCAAAATGCAGTTGCTCTGTCCCAGTTGCCCATACCAGTATTTTTTGCATTTGTTTTAACAAACCAAATACGTGACATACAACAATCTATAATACAGCAAACTCACAGTACAATTCACGGTAATCATTTTTTACTTACTATCATGGCCATGTTTCTGGTGAGCAAAACCTTTAGTTCCAGGCATGGTTGTGGACTCTGCTAGAGGATACGAGATGAAGAAGAGATGAAGCTGTTGTAGTTGTATCAGCAGAGCTTTGAGATGATGCTTTTATACATGGTTTGATGTCATTCCATAGTGAGTAAGAGATATTATGTATTTAGATGTCTGTGCACCAGCCAGTAGGATTCAAGGATGAGTTCTATAATCAAGCAAATAGGAGTCATTTAATTTCATCTATTATTTGAGCATCTGATGTGACTCTGCATTTGATCTTATGTGTTTTTTGATAAATTTCAAACTTAAATAAATAATTATACTTAGAATGGAAGCAGACAGATTGGGCTTTATCTATAGTATTTAGAAGGATGACAACAATTTGTTAGCACTGCCCAATCTAGTGTGTCAGATGGCTTTGGGTAAAGTAGTCATAAAACACAGTGACTTAAGGTTGATCACAATGCTGTGGATAGGGCTCTTAATAAAAAATCAACGGCATATATTTTTTAAAGTTTTCATTTTGTGGTACAACCGTATGTTACTATTGGGAATGCCATACTAAGATTGCTGTTTGCCACGACCTTCGTCTTTTTAACGTTAAACAGTAGGCCAGTTTTTGCACTCTCTTCGATCACTCTCATCATTTGGTCCTTTAGTTCCACCTCACTTTAAGTCATCAGAGTAGTATCATATCTGCGTATCTGAGGTTGTTGATATTTTTTTCAGTAATATTGATTCCGGTTTTCGATTCAGCCACCCCTGCCTTACTCATGATGTACTCAGCGTATAAATTGAATAATTAAGGTGACAATTTACACTCTTGTTGCACTCTTTTCCCGAGCTTGAACCATTCTGTATGTTTTTTTTAGTTCTGACTATGGCTTATTGGTCCACATATAGATTCCACAGGAGGTGTATGAGATAACAAAAAAAATTGCTACAGAATTAGTTCCTTAATACTGACCCCTATAGTCCAAAATCAATAGTATATTCATGGCTCTCAATCATGAGCACATGTAGTGGTAAATGGTGGTATAATAATACTAATAATAATAATAATACCATAAAAGCTGTCAGTCATGAAGACTCAATGAACCAGGGCTTCATCATCTACCTAAAATATAACTTTATTACTGTCATTTAAAAAACTTAGGCCAAAATGAGCAAATCCAGATAAAAATCAATTATATCCAGACCGTGCGTTAATGTACTTCTATCCAAGATGAATGGTTGATAATATGTGTAGATATAATGTATTAGACTGTAATGACTGTGTATCGCTGCTTTGTCACAGGTATAAATCAGTAATGCCTCATATCCTTATCTTTACACATAAGATCAATATGACAAGATTTTTAGTGAATATGTGGCTAAGGGGCATAATGCTGTCATAAATCATCAACCATGTATCAATATTTAGTATGCCCATCCCCAGTATAGATAGGTGAGACATTTAACTACATAACACCATATGTACGTGATGGTACTCTAGATTAAGGCTCTCCACTAGGAACCTAAAATATACACGATAACTGAGACCAAAAAGTGCTGGGAGATGGTCAAAACTAAGATTGCAGCACAGAGCACTATTATTTTGCGCAGGAATTATTTTTGATTTGTCATTATACTTCTATGATAAATATTTGATGATTATATTTATTATTAAATTATTCATAATCCTATTAGTTGTGAAATAGTGTATATAGGGTGGCACGTCTTTTGCGCCATGGAGACCAGTGCGCTGTCATCAGGCCGCGGAGAACTGCTCTCTGATGACGCTCTTTGCTCCAGCCTGCATTCTATCTGCCCCATCTCATATTTACTGGACCTGCTTGCTGAAGGCTGCCAAGCCTAATGTAAGGGGCTGACAGTGTGCCATGTAGGACTGGCATGTATCACTAGGAGCATATTGTATGTAATATCATTGTCATTGTGTGCATATGTCACTAGGAGCATGTTGCATTGCATGATTATCACTACATACATGATAAACATGCAATGCAACATGCGCCTAGTGACACATTCACACAATGCCTGGCCCATACAGCACACTGTCAGACCCTTACCTTGCCAAGCAGGTCAAGTAAACATGAGATGAGGGCCTCTGTGGCAGATGGAATGCAGGCTGGAGCGCAGAGCGCAGTTCTCCGCGGCCTGATACGGGCTCGCCGTTCTGCAGTGCGAGATGGAGGCTGTTGGTTGTAGTTTTTTTTTTCCTGAAGGTTCTGTAGATTTCTTGCACCATCCACCCAAATTTCCAAGTCTAGAAATTCCAATCTGTCCGAGCTAATGGTAGAAGTTAATCTCAGACTCAACTCATTATTGTTTAGCTCCGCCACAAAAGTATGAAAGTCTGGTTCATAACCTTTCCATATCAGCAGGATATCATCTATGTATCTTATTCCTAATGTTATATTATCAGTATACTTAGCCATCTCTTCACAAAAACCTTGGTTTCCTCCCACCAACCTAGATATAAGTTGGCGTATGAGGGGGCACATGGTGTATCCATGGAGGTACCGATAAGTTGTTTATAGAACCTTTTATCAAAGAGAAATTAATTTTGTATTAAGACTAATTTTAGTAAATTTAACACAAACTTGTTATAATTTGCTAAATCAATCCCTTTCATTTATAAGTAAATGTCAACTGCTTTAAATCAATCTTTATGCGGGATGCTAGTATATAAATATTCAACATCTAGATTTGCCAGTTTAGTGCCCTTCTCCATATTGATGTCATCCAATTTTTGTAAAGTATGCTTAGTGCCTTTAACGTACAAACAAAGGCTCAGCACAAACAGTCTTAAGATTTAATCAATATATGCGCTGATGTGTTCAGTGATAGTGCCATTACCCAATACTATTGGTCTTCCAGGAGGATAGTGAAGATTTTTGCGTATTTTAGGAAGCCAATAAAATGTTGCGATAGTCGGATGTTTGTTTATCAGATAATTTTTTTCTCTTCATCAAGAATTTCATACAATTCCACTTGATAATTCTTTGACAGGTCAAAGGTCAGCTGTTGATAACTTCTAGTATCAGATCGTAATCACATGTTTTCCACATATTACGCCTTACAATCTCTTGTGCCGCTTCATTTACAGAACCTGGCTTGCACATCTGGTAGTTCGGGTCCATATATTGTTGGAGCCAGGCTTGTAAGATCTTAAGCATTACCTTGCTGGCATGTGAAATGAGAGCAATTGCTTGATCATTGGACCACTCTTTGGCACTGTCTTTTTTTGGGCCTGTGATGTAGACTGACCTTTTCCAGTCTATTGTTGGCATAAGGTTGTTGGCATAAGGCAGGCAACAGCATTATCTTTAAATAGTTCAGTTGGGATTCCATCAACTCCTGCAGCCTTGTTATCAGCAAGGCTTCCTAGTGCCCATCTCACTTCATTCTCCAAGACGACTCCAGCTCATGGAACAAAGTATTGAGGCCATCACTGCTGTTAAGATCCTTACTGTATAGATCTTCAGTGTATTCATGTCACTTCTTCTTTATTTGATCTGATTCTGTTAACATTGGGACATTTAATATAAGTATGATTAAAAATAAGTTAATGACACATTTTCTTATCAATAAATTGCCAATGTCGGCTACAAAATTGAGAAAGCAGGAGAGTTCCAGAAAAAACATAATAGGCTAATCTAAAGCCTTTGACTGTGTGGCTCACAATGAAATGTGGCAAGTCCTTAAAGAGATGCTAGTACCAGATCATCTCATACACCTGATGAGGAATCTGTCTATGGAACAATAAGCCACAGTCAGAACCAAAAATAAAACTAAAGAATGATTCAAGCTCGAATTCTGCATTCATTTGTACAAATCTTTTCCTTTTATCAACTAACTCTCACTTTCCCCCTTTCCTGGGCTACTTTCATAGTCTCATCAGATAGGCAGTTTGCCTCTTTGTTTTCTTTCTTTTTTATATATTCTTTGTGGCTGTTTCCCAGTAATGGGGTAGGCACCTTCTGACTTGAGGGTCTCATCTTCTGATGCCATATCTTTATGTCTCAGGTTGTGCTTGTCCATTAGGTTATCTTGGTAAAGATACTGTTGTGGGTTGCCAGTTCCTTCTCCAGTAGACCACAGTCTGTCTGACCTCTCTGCTATGACCTTCCCAGTATTTATCTTTTTCTTCTGCTTTTCATGTCAGATATTTTACATCTAAAATGAAATGTTAAGTCTAAAATTGTAAACATTTTATATAGTAAGTAAATTACATATTACTCATAAACCTAACAAACAACATTTCTAATACACGTTTTAGTTAATTTTTTATATTTTTAAAAACATTTACAATCTGACAGCTCTTTGTTTTCCACTGACTGATCTATTCAGTATACTAAAATGCTAAAAAGTAGAGTGGTGATTATATAATTAGACACATGAAGACAGTATGTGGCTGTGCGGGACCTGCTCACTCTTGCAAACAGATTTTCTCTACAAAAAGTACAAATATTCTATCCCTTTATTTGTATAGAATGTAGGATTTGGTCTAATATAACTATTCAGGTTAACTTTATAATATCTGATTTGTAATTATAATAATTATCCACAAATTGGCATGTTTTTTTAAAATTAATCCTAAATTATTTGTCTAAGTTAATAGCAGAAAAACTGGGGTTTACCTCAAATTTTTTCTGGCCTTACAGTTATCTATAGCAAACTGTCCAATTTGTATTGGTCTTGTGAACAGATTCATGTCATTATGTACTTGACCAAGCAAGTGACAGGTCAGAATATGAGAATATTAAGACTAGAAGTAATATTAATTGTACAATATATATTAAGTCTCATGGCACAAGACCATTTTTTTCCATACAGTCATAATTTAAATGTTTTTCTAGTAACAAAAATGATGTCCAACTATTCTGTGACTCCATCACCTATTTGGAGTAAAATAGGTTTAGGTTGGACTAGGGAAGGAGCAGAAGGTAGGACTATTACTACATCTATAGTTATAGCATTTGGGGCTTTACGCCCTTGTGCTCTAAATATCTCAGTGGGCAATATGCTCTGTACAGGTCATAGATGTTGCAATTCCTAAGACCTGGCCTATGTTGTTACTTAAATCCTAAAGTATGTATTGTTAAAAACCATCAAGTGACCTGGCTACTTATGTCCGTATTGTTGTGCGTATGGGTAAATTTGGTATGTTTTTTTTTTTTTTAACTTACTTCTCAGAAAGTATAACTTTTTCGTTTTTAAAACCCACTTAAGAACAAACTTTTATCAATATTACATTTCTACAGTTACGGTCAGAGTTACGAATAGTTCATTGTGACCATCATCTTCATTTCTCTGTACCCATAGGCAGTCAGGTATTTACTTGGATGCAAGCTTGCTTTAAAACTATTTTATTACATCAAATAGTGTTTGATGGTGTGAAGAAAAAATATGATTGCATGATCTGGTTTTGACTACCTTTATTTTAAGGAGTCACTTCCTCTCATCTTCCTGTCATCTTTCACCATCTATGCTCTTAGAAAGGAACATGGGGAGCAACCCAGGAAGCGTCTCCTACTCCACAAACTAAAACCTTAACCAGTTGCCACTGAACTAGGGCAGCTCAATTCATATTTTTTCTAGTACATAATTGACACCTAGCACTTGACTTTTAATAAAACATCACTTCTATATACATAGCAGACCAAAAGCTTCTTTGAAATATTCCCTCTTTAGCTTTGTTTAACCTAAGGTGACCCCAAGTAAGTGGGTATATGCCACAATACAAGGCACACTGCTCATGTTTACCAGATGCAAACCTGTACAAGAGATCACATGTTTTGCTTTTTCCCTTATAATGTAGCATTTAGTTCCATTAACTTTTTCCTAACATTTTGTACTTTTGGGTATTCAGCCACCTGGGAAAAGTAAAGTAAAAGGAAACACGAAGGTGTAGGAGGAACGTAACCCATTGCTGTATTACAAACAGTGATGCTTTTAATTATTAATTAATATAAACATGTCATTATTTGGAGTGGCCTGGTGTCAGGGAACCCATGAGGATCCCTCTACATAGCCATGATCATTCTCCATAACACTTACCTCCTGTGAGCCTTTCTGTTCCTGTAGGCACATGTGTGTGCTACTAGTTGACATTTAAAGGGGCCATGCATCATTTCAAGTTAGCTTGATAATTTGGAATATAGAAGTCAGTTACGCCGTGGTCTCCCTGGCCCTCTGTGTGGCTCCTGGCTTTCTATCACTGTATTTCTGGTTTCCTGTGTCACTGGTCCTGCTACCTAGCTGTCATGAATCAGCCAGTGGCCATATTGGATTTGGTGTGAACTATGCTGGGGCCATTTTGTGACTGGCAGCGGTGGCCATTTTGGGCTGGGTGGTCTTCCACATGCTGTTGCCATGGGGAGGAATAAAAGGTTTGGGGCCCACTTGTTATGGATATATTGTTGTGTTGTGGTCTAGGGGATAAAGTATTATAAGTTTACCCCTTAGCATATCCCCATCCCTTCCATGTTTAGGCTCATTGTAATGGGTGTCATGTGAGGGAGCTGGTGGGATGTGTTGGTTGTATGTGTGTGAAACATTGAGTGTTATATTTGTAAATATGAATGTATGTTATTATATTAGTATGTTATTATATTGTTGAATACAGCCAAGCCTCCTTTGTTCCCAAAGGCCTGTTAATCCCATTAGCTAAGTGTCCACCAGAGAACCAACAATGGGAATCTCACAGCTGGAGAGCAGACAGACAGGCACCATAACCTGTTAGGTATTTTAATTTCTTCATTTAGAAATTAATTAGCTAAGAGTATCATGATCATAAAGAGTATGTCAGCATTTTTCTTATCTCACTAGAATGTTTAAGTGCGTCATCTGTAGAATGTTTATGTTTAAAACATCTGTATCCTGTGTCCTGTTTTTGCTTCAGATACTACTGAGACAATGTATCTGAAGCAAACAGGGGTTTTTAGATAATGTTTTGCTGAGTAAACATTAAAAAGACAGTTGCTTGCAATTTTGTATTTAACCCTATTTCCAACTATGCTAATAAGTTGTGACGTATGTATGCTATATAAGAAACAGACTGTCTAAATAAAACTCAGGGATTATTCTGATGACACTCTGACTTCTGTGCATTATTTTTCTCTCATTATATCTAGGTGCCCAAATATAATTGACACACACATCAGAAAACATGATTACTCACTAATCTGATCCTATCATTTTGGTCCTTCGAGCCGGATGTTGTTTCCCTTATCATTCCTCGGACGAAGCAAAACTCCTTTTACCGTGCACGGGGAAGGGGGGGGGGGGGGTAAGTTGCTGTGGACTTCCTTCCCTTGAGAAAGTCCTCAGGCCTGATATATACGATCAGTTGGACCACAGAGGCAAGGTGTTTGTTTCTCCGGGGGATGACAAGGCACAGCTTACAACGAACTGACAGTGAGTACCTGAATTTCTGTTGCATTTTGCATTTGTGTGTATGTTCTGTAGGTCCTTACCTTACGGTGATGTTAGGTAAAAGAGTTGTACAACTAGGTTTCTAGCCTAGTAATAGGTAGAAGGGTTGGAACTTACCCATAGGGAGGTAAAAGAGTCATTATCCTGAGGAAAAGACTATAAAATAAGTTCTCCGTACGTTACAATATTAAGAATGCTTACCATGTAAAAGGGGTAAATGAGTCTGACTTTCACATGAGCTCTTGCAAGAAAAAATGTATGTGTGTGCATGTTACCATTTTGTATGATTTAAATACCAGTACCGGGTGTATGTCTGTTTATATGGGGTGTAACACGGCTCACAGTTTCTTGGTTATTATATGTACCTGTAAATATTCTGTATATTTCTGTGTCCTTGTGAGTGTATGTATCTATACATGTATTCTTTTGTGTTGTTCTCCTAATTCTACCTGAAACTATCCACTTTTGGTAGTGAGTGGTCACGCATTACCCACCTGGTCTCCGAAGGGCTACTCCTGTGACTTGCCTGTGTTTATGGAAGACGCACAAACCAAAATTTGTGGCAGTTGAGCACTACGGGCTAAATATTTCTCTTTTCTCCTTATCTGTACCCTTTTAGTAGTGAAGTTGTCACACACTACCTGAAGTCCACCGCAGGGCCAGCCAGTGACTTGCCTGTGTTTTGGTAAGACGTGCGGGTGATTTTTATAATTACCCGTAGCGGTTGAGCACTACGGGCTTAATATATCTCTTTTCTCCTTCTCTGTACCCTTTTAGTAGTGAAGTTGTCACACACTACCTGACGTCCACCGCAGGGCTAGCCAGTGACTTGCCTGTGTTTTGGTAAGACGTGCGGGTGATTTTTATAATTACCTGTAGCGGTTGAGCACTACAGGTTTTTACACTCTTCCTACCCTACCCTCTGTCCTTGTAGTCTGTGAGATTTGAGTTTTTTTTTTTGTTTGTTTGTATTTGTTTATTTTTGTTTTGTTTTCTTGTTTTTTTTGTTTTTTTGTTGTTGGTTTTTGTTTTTCAAATGGGACAAACCTGCGGTTGCTGTATTAAACGGCACACGCAGGACCCACCGATTAAACATAAAAAAGGTAAAAAAGATAGGACCAGGGCAAATAAAATAAAGATTAAGGAAAAACATGTTGAACCTATTGAAACAGAGGATGTTGTCAATAATGTACAAATTGTTAAAGATGACAAAATGCAAATGTGTATGACAATGACGGTGCATACGGGGGGAGGGACATGTAATGTTAACCACCTCTCTCCTTCGGAAGAGGATATGTTTATGTGTACACAGAAAAGACTTCCACGAGTGACCGCCCCTCCACCTCCTGGGAATCTGGTCACTTATAGTGATGATGTAGAGGGCGAATTTGATGATGCCCGCAAATACCTGCTTGCCGCCACCGCTCCAAATCCACCTCCTCCGACACCACCACCTTATGAAGGACGGCCCGCCAGAACCAGGCGGGCACCAGATCATCATTATGGAGGTAAGGGAATGACATCTGTGCCATTATATCCTTTAATTGAGGTTCCCAATCCTAGAGGGGGAGAGCTTGTAGAGGGGGGAAATGTGTTGCCACCCACAATGCTAGTATACCAGGCATGGACGGATGCAGATGTGAGGAGAGCTGTAGAAGGAGTCCCCCACCGAAATGACAATATGGGAATTTTCAGACTTAAGTTTCAGCGATTGCAGCAAAGTTTTAAATTAAATGGTGTTGAGGTTGAAAGATGTCTGAGGCAGATATTAGTGTCCGATTGGATCCTTAGTGAAGGTGACTGGAATCCACTGGACCCAAGGGGGGAACCATTGCGCTATGGATCACAGGAACTGACCCAACAAGTAGACGCTCTAATAGGCAGAATAGCTGACAGACACAGGGAACATGCAGACTGGACTAAGATAAATGAGTGTGTACAGAAAGATGATGAAAGTGTGGAACAATATATGGGGAGGTTGCGGGTAGTATTTGACAGCCATAGCGGGGTAGCCAGACCTAACCCATATGATGATGCTGGTCCATATGCTTAAGCAGCTAAAGAACGCTTTTCTCAGGGGATGTTACCCAGAAATAAATGACTTTGTGATACAACACCAAATTACTTATAAAACATGTCCCCTTAGGGAAACCATAGAATATGCTAAACATGCAGAAGAGCAGTGTAAGAGAGCAAAAGAAAAGAAACAGAAAAAGCAAGATAGTAAACCAAAGGAGGTGTATTTAATGACTTCTGTTGATGGGAAAGCGCAACCTATAACTTCTGCTTTCTTTTCTGGTGATGGTGGAAATAATCAAAAACGTGGAGGGAGAGGAGGTGGACGTGGACGAGGTCGAGGTGGAAACAGAGGAAAATTTTATGGAAATTGTTACGTGTGTGGCAAGGCCGGCCATTTAGCACGTCACTGCAGAAACAGAAAGTACCAGGAGGAAGAGGGAGCGGATGACGATGACCACCAGACTGACAAATGACTAGAACCAGGTTGTACCCCTCCTTTACAAATGTTTGCTGAACAAGAATTGCATGAATCTGAATTGTATGAGTATGGTAATAATGATGCAAAATTGCCAGGAAAAAATGATGTGTTGAATTTAGAATCATGTATAGACTTAATGGCTTTAGAAGAACAACCAGTCATGCAGCTAGATGTAGAGGGGGTAATGATAACATTTTTATGTGATACAGGAGCATGTAAATCAGTGTTGAGCAATGATGGCACATGGACTAGTTACACGTCGTCACAAAACATACTGGTTAGGTCAGCAGCAGGACAGACAAATAGTGAACCTGTATCATGCCCACTTACAGTGAGATTGTTCAATGGCCAAACATTTGAGCATCCTTTTATACTCTCCCCTAGATGCCCGATAAATCTCTTGGGTAGAGATCTGATGCTGAAATGCAACATTAGAGTGGTTCCCACAGAGAAAGGCATGAAAGCATACATGGGGGACATACCTGTCGATGTGAATGTAGTGCAAGGGATGGGTGAACCACATTACTTCTATACATTAGACATGGTGTCAAAAGGGCCGGCACAAGTATCTAGCGCTTTGATAGCCATGGCTAATGACCTAGCTCCATCTTCCAGTGTAAAACAAAGCACAGAGTCATTACACTGCACTATGAAATTTGAAAGTACATCGGGGAGGGATGTGGACTATGAAAAAACATTTTTCAAACACACCAATACCAGAATAACCTTGGATTACATATACTGGACAGAAAATGGGTATACAGGGGTGGGAGTAAAACTGAATAATCAAGACCAGTTACTCTATGCAGGACACACAGTGCCACACATATCACTGACTATGCCAGCTGGTGGAAGGTGGGTACAGGTAGGAGGGATGGTAGAAGAGGCTCAGACAGATAAAACACCATGGGAGTACTTACCCTATGACCTCGGAGTGCAGTACTCACAGAGCACAAAAATATATCGGAAAAGCCTAAACTGGGTAACTGAGACAAAGAAAGGAATACACTTACAGTCATCCAGGTGGGAGAAAGTTCTTCTGTTAGAGGAACCATGACACAACACACAGATACTGTTCACTCAGGAACAGGAGGTAGCATTAGAGAGCCTTCCGGACGCCTTATGGTCCACAGGGCCCGCTGATGTAGGCCTTATAAAGGGGGTAGAGCCAGTAAAAATCACCCCAAAAAGTACTTTTCGGCCACATCAGAGACAGTATCCTCTAAAACCTGAAGCAGAGAAGGGCATAGAACCTATTATAAAAGTTTTGATTGAGAAAGGGATTATAATAGAATGCCCAGGATCCCCATGTAACACCCCACTTTACCCAGTCAGGAAAGCAACCGGAGCTTGGAGATTAGTGCAGGATTTACAAGCAGTAAACAAAGCTGTAATTCCCCGAGCACCCACGGTGCCAGATCCACATACACTCCTAAATGACATGCAGCCAGATAACACACATTTTTCTGTGGTAGACTTAGCCAATGCATTCTTCTCCATACCAGTGGATAAAGGTTCCCAATATTGGTTTGCCTTCACCTATATGGGGAGGAGGTACACATATACAAGATTGGCTCAAGGATATACCGAAAGTCCAACTATATTTTCCCAAGCTATGTCCTCAAATTTGGCGAAATTTACGCCCCCAAGGGGAAGCCAAATACTACTGTATGTGGACGATATCTTGGTGGCCTCTCCTTCTGAGGAGATATGCCAGGAGGACACGCTAGCCTTACTCACATTCCTGGCAGAAGAGGGACATAAGGTTAGTCGGGATAAATTACAGCTCTGGAAATCAGAAGTGAAGTACCTGGGATACCTAGTGAGCAGAAAGGGACGATCACTAGACCCAGTTAGGAAAAGGGCCATACTAGAAGCCCCTAAGCCGGTCACAAAGAGACAAGTTATGTCTTTCTTAGGGATGGTAAATTTCTGCAGGAGTTGGATTCCCAACTATGCAGAACTTACAGGGCCCATACAACACCTTATTTATGCACAATCAATGTCAGCTAATGAAAAGGTAGCGTGGACACATGAAGCTGAAGCAGCATTCATTCAGCTTAAGAACACAGTAGTGGGAACATCTGTATTGGGATTGCCAGATTACAGCAAGCCATTTGTACAAACTGTTGACTCAAGGGGAGGCTATATGACTTCTGTTGTGACTCAGAAACATGGCCTGCGAGACCGACCCTTGGCTTTTTACTCAACCAGGTTGGACCCTGTAGCCAGGGGACTTCCGGTTTGTGTACAGGCTGTAGTGGCGGCTTCCATGGCAGTTCTGGCGTCAGCAGCTTTAGTCCTGTTCCACCCTTTGACTCTAAGAGTACCACATGCTGTATCTGTCATTCTACTACAAAATAAGGTTTCATACCTTTCCCCTTCAAGACACTTATCATGCATGACTATACTTCTGTCACAACCACACTTGCACATAGAAAGGTGCACAACACTGAACCCATCAACGTTAGTTCCCATCCAGGAAGATGGCACACCACATGCATGTACTGAAATCATAGAAAAAGAAGTCTCACCAAGAGACGGCCTTAGAGATGTTGCGTACACCGAGGCTACACTAACTCTGTTTGTAGATGGGTCATCAAGTAGAAACAAAGATGGTACAAATGCAACGGGATATGCAGTAGTAACACAAGAAGAAACTATAAGAGCAGGAAAACTTCCATCACATTTTTCAGCACAGGCAGCTGAGATCGTGGCCCTTACTGAAGCCTGTAAAATAGGAAAGGGACAAATAGTAAATATATACACCGACAGCCAATATGCATTCTCAACTGTGCACATATTTGCACAATTGTGGAAAAATAGAGGTATGGTCACATCTACTGGCAGGCAAGTCACTCATAAACAACTCGTTTTGCAGTTACTTGAAGCCATTCAACTTCCCTTGAAGATTGCGGTATGTAAATGTGTGGCTCATACCACGACCACAGACGCAATTTCAATAGGAAATGGCAGGGCAGATACAGCTGCAAAGCAAGCGGCTCAAACGGGAAAAATACACATTTTTCTCTTACACAGCTACACATCTGTGTATTTCGTAAACCATATTGACAAGAGTATTCTACAGCAACTACAGGCAAATGCACCCTCACAGGAAAAAACATACTGGTTGAAGAAAGGGAGTAAACTAAATGCTGATAATATTTATGAGAGTATAGAAGGGAAACCAATTTTACCAAAATCACTATTCAGATATGCAGCTATGTTGAGCCATGGCATTAGTCATGTCTCAAGAGAGAGTATGGTAGACATGGTCAGCAGAATATTTTCAGCCTATGGATTAAACACCTATTTTAAAAATTTTTGTGCAGGGTGCCTTGTTTGTGCACAACATAACCCTCAGGGTAACTATCACCCCATAAGGGGCACATTCCCAGAACCAACATACCCCTTCCAGACAATATGTATGGATTTCATTGAACTAACAAAGTGTGAAGGGAAGAAATATTGCCTAGTGATAATTGATGTATACTCTAGGTGGGTGGAAACGAAACCATGTGCACACCCTGACGCAATCACAGTGGCTAAAACCTTAGTGACACAAATAATTCCTAGGTTTGGTATACCAGAGAAAATATATAGCGATAACGGCACACATTTTGTGAACAGAATTATCAACCACTTGAGTAAAGCATTACACATAGAGTTGAAAAACCACTGTGCGTACCACCCACAGTCAGCTGGATTAGTGGAGAGAACTAATGGTACCATTAAAAATAAATTGAGGAAAACGATGGCAGCGACAGGGAAAAATTGGCTTTACTGTTTACCATTAGTCATGCTAAACATGCACATGCTTCCAGGCAGGAAGAAGTTAACCCCGTTTGAAATATTGTATGGGAGACCATTCCTACTACCAGAATTTAGACCATTTATCTCAGAAGATGAGAACATGAGTGAAAACTTAGCAGACTATATGAGAAAAATGTTAAGTAAGAAAGATATTACCTCCATCTCTCTCTCTCATCCACAGCAACAGCAGGGACCCTGCTTGGTACAACCAGGCCAGTGGGTCCTAATTAAAGTAATCAAGCGTAAAAATTGGGCATCGGCCAGGTGGGAAGGACCGTACCAAGTTCTGCTGTCAACACCCACTGCCTTGAAAGTTGCCGAACGAGCCACCTGGATACACCTGACTCACTGCAAGAGAGTAAAAGTGCCAGAGCTTGAGCCAGTTGATTCCTAAAAACCTGCTAGCTGACTCATTGCGAGTCAGGCTGGGCTACAAAGGGGGGGAAACTTGTCTCAAACCCAGTGAAGAACCGAATGGTGCGGGTTTTTGGGGTTCTCAACTGGCCCAAGAAAATGTCCTGGCACCTGTTCAAAAGACCTAACTGGTGTGGCCTAAGAATCTCACTGACATGCCTCATCTTGATAACTCTTTGCATAGTAGCACCCATAATCATATGGGAAGAAGTAACAAGACCCAGAGGCAACCAGACGCAATCTATTGGAGAGATGTGGATGCACAGAATGAGAAGAGACACGATGGAAGTCAATTTAACTGGCCAAGTGACCCTAGTGTTCAAGGAAGGGCAGATAGGAACCAACCAAATAGACCTATGTCAAGTACTAAGATGTGGACTTTCTGGAGGAGGACGTAGTGGAGGGGTGAGAAAAGCGCCAGTATATTTGTGTATAGCCTCTCCGTATGGAAATGAGAGATGTCCTAGCTGGAAACTGGCCTTATGGAATACAGGAGCTGACTGGGGTTACTCCCCACCTAATCACATGAAGTGCGAAAGTACAAAGAGACGCTTAAAGCTGACACGGGGTGTGGAGCCATCCTCTTGCAGCCAAAATCAGCTATGTAACCCCATCCGGATCACCCTCCAGGACCCACAAAAGTGTGATGAGGGGAGATATACTCTTGGAATTTACACCTCAGGCAGAGGTAACAACATGGAATATTTGCATATTCAGGTACTGCAAAAAGAGGAGCCCAGACAGACTATTGATCTCACCAAGGTGAGTCCTGTGAATAGGACTGTGCCCTCACAGGTCATTTATTTGGAACCTGACCGCCTGATTGACACTTTTGAAATTGAGACTGGGTATGCAGAAAAAAACATCTGGTTGGAATGGATGCTGTATACAGCAGCCTCCATGGAAATGAGTAACTGTATAGCATGTTCCACTGCCAGACCATCAATGGCAACGGTACCATTTAAACTGAACCAACAGAATGATGAAAAGGGACTGAAGTGCATGTTACAGTTGTTCCAACAAATAGCGCCAGTATCCAATTGTACTGCTCTACACTATTTGTACCCACCAGTGTCAAGGATCCAACCACCCCAATTTATGATGTACCCGGGTAATTTTACGTGCTTTAACCGTACCGGACAGAACTCAAGAATAAGTGTTGGGCAAGCACCGTATTGTTCGGACATTATACACGTGGGCAGTAAAGAATATCCAGACACATTGTTTTCCAACCACTTAGTTGGACGAGCAGATATCTGGTGGTATTGTGGAGGTAAACAAGTGAGACAAGTATTACCCTCACTGTGGGGTGGAATATGTACCCTGATCCAACTGGCTCAACCGTTTTATATATTGCCTGATAGAAGTGCTGGTATGATGTGGATAACCGAAAAAAACCTGAAGTGGGCCAGAAGGTAAGTTCCAAAGGGGAGCTTTGATAATCGAATATACATTGATTCTATTGGGATTCCGAGAGGAGTACCTGATGAGTTTAAAGCCCGAAATCAAGTGGCGGCTGGATTCGAAACCATCATCTCCTGGTGGGTGACTATAAATAAGAATGTAGATTGGATCAACTATATCTACTATAATCAACAGAGATTCGTAAATTATACCAGAGATGCAGTTCAAGGCTTGGCAGAGCAACTGGATAGAACTAGCCTGATGGCTTGGCAGAACCGGATAGCTCTGGACATGCTGTTGGTGAAAGAAGGAGGGGTATGTAAAATGTTTGGGACTGCCTGTTGCACTTTCATACCCAACAACACAGCTCCAGACGGATCTGTGACCAAAGCACTGGAAGGCCTCACTGCCCTGTCAAATGAACTAGTAGAAAATTCCGGTATTAATGATCCTCTGTCTAAATGGCTCCAAGACACCTTTGGTAAATGGGCAGCTTACATCAGAGGGATATTGATCACTGTTGGCACAGTCCTAACACTGATCATTTTGTTAGGATGCTGTGTGATACCATGCATCCGTGGATTGGTGAATAAGGTTGTTGACCAAGCAGTAACTCAACAATACCTAATAGAGACGATACCCCTCACTCAAGGAGAATCTGATTCTTATCTTGATCATGACATTGATGATGTATAAAAACAAGTGGATTAAGAGAAGCACCATGATGGTCCAGACCCCAACTCTTCACTAAAGAAAGGACTATGACCTGAACCTTGCCTTAAGACCTTGGTCTAATACATTTATAAGAGGAGGGATATGTTAGGTATTTTAATTTCTTCATTTAGAAATTAATTAGCTAAGAGTATCATGATTATAAAGAGTATGTCAGCATTTTTCTTATCTCACTAGAATGTTTAAGTGCGTCATCTGTAGAATGTTTATGTTTAAAACATCTGTATCCTGTGTCCTGTTTTTGCTTCAGATACTACTGAGACAATGTATCTGAAGCAAACAGGGGTTTTTAGATAATGTTTTGCTGAGTAAACATTACAAAGACAGTTGCTTGCAATTTTGTATTTAACCCTATTTCCAACTATGCTAATAAGTTGTGACGTATGTATGCTATATAAGAAACAGACTGTCTAAATAAAACTCAGAGATTATTCTGATGACACTCTGACTTCTGTGCATTATTTTTCTCTCATTATATCTAGGTGCCCAGATATAATTGACACACACATCAGAAAACATGATTACTCACTAATCTGATCCTATCATAACCCCAGGGGGTCTACAGGGATTCCTACTCAGAGAATCAGGGCAAAGTCCAGAGGGCAGGAAGATGTTTCTCCCTTGAGAGCCATAGACCAACTAAATTAGGTAGCCACACCTAGTGGGCGGCCCAGGGGAGGGGTCTGGAAGTTCCCAGAGCTTACCTCTAGTCCATTGGCTAGAGGTAATCAAGTTACTCTGGAGATTACCCCATTGGCCAAGAGGAAGATAAGGGTTGGACAAAGGGGTAGCCACTCCCTGTACTGGTTTTGTGAGTTGTTTAAATACTTGTGTAAAAATAAAGAAGTTGTTCATAATTTTCATCAAGACTTTGTGTGCAGGTGTATTATTGACCCAAGGGCATATGCTGGCAGAGGAGATCGTTTCTGACTTCCTTCCAGGGTTCCCAGCGCACACTACCTTAAGCTGGGACTTATGCTCTTGTATCCGCAAAGAAGGTCCATTGGTCTGAGTCACCCAAATCTTAGGTCTAAAACCTACAGGAGATAAGAGGACTAGGATCCTCTATACTCCATCATCATTGTAGGTTTTGACAATTGGTGGCATTGGTGAGAGACTCCACAGAAAGACCAAGAATGGAACAGACGGATATCACCAAAGAAGCAACAAGACGGTTTAAAGCAGCCAGGCACTTATACCCCAGTAAGATGACCGCACAAGAGGTGTCCAACGTACTAGACCAGTATTGCCAGAGGATCTGGCAGGAGCGCAATGGAGCGAGAACTCCAGCTCAGCAAAGACTTGGCTACAGAGAGACACTGCGTCTAGAGAAATGGATGGCGATTCTGAATCTATGGCAGGACGATGAGCTAATGGGCTGGCTGGAAGTACTAGTAAGAAAAGAGGTTGCCTTGGAGAACCAATATCACATTTTTCACGCCAAAATAGTTGGTGGCCTTGGAGAGGAGTTTGATTTCCGCTTGGAGATAGATTCTGGCCTCCAAGACATTGTGTATGGTGATCCGGAAGGGGGCATAGGAACCTTTAAAAGGCACAACAACTTGTTTGTGGAACGCTGTCGTGGTCTGGGACTGGAACCATGGTCCATGGAGGCTAATTTAATGGTACACCTGATTGAGCAGGAACTGCAGCTGGAGGAGGAGTATTTTGAGTTGTGGGACGAGATCTATGGGGAGACATTTTGCCCATCAAGAGGGGAACAACCCAGTCAAGAGGACTGGTCGCCAGATCGTTACAACACAGATGGTATGTACCGAAGTGATTGTGTGCAAGGGGTCTGGGGAGAACATAGTGATGGAGAATGCGTTCCTTTAAAAAATATAGAGACTGTGTCAGGGCCTACTCACCAGCTACAAGAGCCAGAGACCCAGGGGAATGTTCCCTGGGTGGGGTCAGATAACCCATGTTTGTCCCCTGATACCCCAAGAGACTTAATCCCATAGGAAATGCTAGCAGAGCACAGTTTCTCCAAACAGGTCTCACCTGAGGACTACCTTCCAGCACAAATCCTGGCAGAAACCCCAGTAACTGCTCAACAGGTAGGGCCAGATAAACTAAGTCTGCCCTCAGAAGTTCTAGGCAATGTGTATGGGCCAGAACTGCTAATGGAGCCAGGGGCTCAGGATAGCCACCCAAGAGACTATGGGGAGGGCTATGTAATGGACTGTGGGGAGGGAAAGGAACTGGTTCTTAGCTACAGTTAACCAGGCCTCACACAGCAAGAGTGCCAGGGGCACCAAGAGAGTGCCAGGGGCACCAAGAGCCCGACAGGGGCAGCAAGCTTGCCAGCCTTGGCAAAGGAGCCGTGGGTGCAGTGTGGCACCATAGTAGAGGGTGAACCAAGTGGGGAGATACCCTGGATAACCAATGTCCAGAGGCCCACTGGAACAGACACCGCTCCAAAGGCCCAGTTAAACCTGGAGGACTGGGATAAGGGTACCAAGCAAAAGGCCATAGAAGAAGAGGGTCAGCTGAGGGCCCCAAAGAACCAGCTGGGTGGGAATTGCGAGACTCCCCAGCCTACATCAGAGAGCCAAAGCACAGTCATTCAACCAAAGGCAATAGAAGAGGGTCAGCTGAGGGCCCCAAAGCACAGCCTGGGTGGGAACAGCGTAGTTCTCCAGGCTGCAACACAGACAGACCCAGGGGAAGAAAACCAGGAGGGTCTGTCCAAAGATACAGATCCCTAGGAGCCAGAGCAAACAGAGCATCCAAGTCCGGACTCCATCAGGGACGCTGGAGTCAAGCGCAGACCGGTATGTACTTTCCTGCAGTTATTGTGTTATTGGGCTCCCAACAATAATGATTTTGCTGAGGGAAGTACTGGACTGCCCCCTTGCAATCCCAAAGGCCCAGAGACTGTTTTAGAGACCCCAGCCCAGCTGTGGGGACTGGCTGGAGGGAAAGGGGTTGCTATGGGACAGGGGTTGTTTTATGGGGCTCCCAAAAATACGGTTTTGCCTCAGAAGAATGTATGGGTGCAACCCACTGTGTCCCCAGAGACTTCCATGCTGCTGCCAAAAACAGAGAGATGGGATCCTGGACTGTTTTGGGTGGAGGTGCAGGGCAAGAGCAATTTGCTCTATACAGTGGGAACAAAAGCCAAGGGCTGGGGGAGGTCTTTACTCTGCACCTTGGGACTGTGTGCGCACCGACATGAACTTGCCTAGCATGCAGCGGGCCTGGCCAAACCAGCAGATTCATGACTATCAGCGTTGCTGGGAAAATCTTGGATGTTCTCCGCCCGCTTGGGGAAGGATTGTCATGAATCAGCCAGTGGCCATGTTGGATTTGGTGTGAACTATGCTGGGGCCATTTTGTGACTGGCAGCGGTGGCCATTTTGGGCTGGGTGGTCTTCCACATGCTGTTGCCATGGGGAGGAACAAAAGGTTTGGGGCCCACTTGTTATGGATATATTGTTGTGTTGTGGTCTAGAGGATAAAGTATTATAAGTTTACCCCTTAGCATATCCCCATCCCTTCCATGTTTAGGCTCATTGTAATGGGTGTCATGTGAGGGAGCTGGTGGGATGTGTTGGTTGTATGTGTGTTAAACATTGAGTGTTATATTTGTAAATATGAATGTATGTTATTATATTAGTATGTTATTATATTGTTGAATACAGCCAAGCCTCCTTTGTTCCCAAAGGCCTGTTAATCCCATTAGCTAAGTGTCCACCAGAGAACCAACAATGGGAATCTCACAGCTGGAGAGCAGACAGGCAGGCACCATAACCCCAGGGGGTCTACAGGGATTCCTACTCAGAGAATCAGGGCAAAGTCCAGAGGGCAGGAAGATGTTTCTCCCTTGAGAGCCATAGACCAACTAAATTAGGTAGCCACACCTAGTGGGCGGCCCAGGGGAGGGGTCTGGAAGTTCCCAGAGCTTACCTCTAGTCCATTGGCTAGAGGTAATCAAGTTACTCTGGAGATTACCCCATTGGCCAAGAGGAAGATAAGGGTTGGACAAAGGGGTAGCCACTCCCTGTACTGGTTTTGTGAGTTTTTTAAATACTTGTGTAAAAATAAAGAAGTTGTTCATAATTTTCATCAAGACTTTGTGTGCAGGTGTATTATTGACCCAAGGGCATATGCTGGCAGAGGAGATCGTTTCTGACTTCCTTCCAGGGTTCCCAGCGCACACTACCTTAAGCTGGGACTTATGCTCTTGTATCCGCAAAGAAGGTCCATTGGTCTGAGTCACCCAAATCTTAGGTCTAAAACCTACAGGAGATAAGAGGACTAGGATCCTCTATACTCCATCATCATTGTAGGTTGTGACACTAGCTACCTGCATAACTTTCCCATGGTCATGCTGCCAGTCACTCTACATTTCCTGTGACATCTGCCATGAGGCCTGGCTATCTGCACCACTGTGTTCCTGGCTACCATGACACATGTCTTGCTGCCTGTCTATCTGCTTAGTTTTACATCAGTCCTGATGCCAGCTACCTACATTTGTTGTGACACCTGTCCTGAAGCCTGGCTATTTGCACTGCTGTGTTTTTGGCTTCCATGATACCTGCCTTGTTGCCTGACTAGTTGACATATCTTTCCATAGGTCCTGCTGATGCTTATTTGCAATGCTTTGGTGCCTGTTCTGTTTGGATTGCCAAGAACTCTTTTCCTATTTCCAGTATTGACACTACTACAGATTTTAGCGTAGAAGTTACCCCAGTCTCAGAGCCCTATAAAATTCGCCAAATTGTAGTTCCAGAAGCCTGTGAAGAAGCCCGCAAAAGTTACGGTTATTAAATTTTCCTCCTTTAGTTACCTGCACATGATCTCCAGTCAAATCTGCAATAAAAACATATTTTTTATGTTTATATCGATCCCGGCAATCAATGTGTTAATGCATATAACATTATTCCCATGAACTAGAATATTATATATATATATTTTTTTTTATATTACATTATTTCTGGAATGCTGGCCCGATCGCAACTCTGACTTCAAAACCGTAAGTGATTGAAATTTAACCTCTATGTTTTAGTGACGTAATGATGACGGTCTATTTTACTGTTGGCTCCGTCTAAACTCATAAATACGGGTTTTAATAATTTGCTACATGCAGAAGCATGGTTTACGGATTTGGATTCCGGCCATTTTGTTGGAGGCTTTTGTAATTTAATCGCTCTGTAACTTCAGCAAATTTCAAGCTCGCAGTGAAGAGACAGTATTTATCCAGGGAGAAGTCCGGTCACCAGTGTCTGGGATCAGGAGGGATTTTTTTTTTTATACAACTAATTAATTAATAGTTAATCTGTATATTGCATATCAGAGGAGATCTTAAAAGGTTGAACTTGATGGACTGAAAGTCTTTTTTCAACCTTAAATACTATGGGCCTCATTCTATTATCGGCCGTAGGAGATGCGGGGACGCAAGGACCGGCCGCAGGCTATTTGCCTATTGTATTCCCTTCCGGCCGAGGGCTCCGGCAGGCTTGTGGCCGGTGCCCTGTTATCCCTTGCGACCGCATGCGCAGCAGGAAAGCCTTTGATCTTAAACAGGCGCAAGAGTTCCGGCCGCAAGAAAGCCCCGGTTGCTATTCAATTGCTACGGGAACCCTCTTGGCAAGGTTAAAACCGAGCCGCAGCTTACTTGCACCAAAAAGGTCCCACAGGCACACAATTAAGCACATAATAAAGCCATAATAAAGCCATCCTGCACTCTGATGAGACGATAAAGTGATTGGAGGTGTTAGCACTCATAGCACAACATTCCCCTACACTCAAATCTTAAAATAATTTTTATTTTAATTCATGTCAAATATCCGTGGACAAAGTCCCGAGGGCTTGGAGCACCTCAGACCCGCCCAGGCTGCGGGACGGAAAATAAACCGTTAATGAAATAGCGGATTTGGGCGATGTGCAAGCTTGAGAGGGTGTTGTTATTAATCCTCATGTCCCCCATTATGATGCCTATCATTTACAGAGCTTTACAAAGCCATCTTGAATTTATATTTTCATTTAAATGTTTCTGACCTTGCGGCCGGTTGCATGATATGCGGCCGTCCGTAAGGGGGATATACTTGCGGCACCGTCCATTTGAATTGCAAGGTAAAGGTAGCTCTACACGGGGTCGTAAGACGGCCGCAAGGAATCGCAGCTTTGCGGCCGTTTTACGGCCGATAATAGAATGAGGCCCTATGTAAATACTACTATGTAACAGAGAGATTAAAGAAGAAAAGCCTGCAAGGAAATGGCCGGAATCAAAATCCGTAAACAATGCTTCTGGAATTTAATAGGGGCTCTGGAGTGGCATCTTGGACTTACTTTAGTTTTTGTTTGTTTAAGATCACTGATCTGTTGCAGTGGTGAGCCTAATAATAGAGTGGCATCTTGGATTTGCCTTATTTTTGTCTGCCTAGTTGACCCTAGTAATAGAGTAGCATTCTGCAATTTCCCTAAGTTTATCTTGCCAAAACATTTTCTCTGACCTTTGTTCCTGTCTGCCTGAGCTTTCTCCATGTTTTCATTTTTGGAGTTTTACAGATCTAACTAACAATGAGTTGTTACCTAATCGAGATACACCTAGTCAGATACACGTTCTTATTGTACATTATTTTTTTATAGTGTCATATAAGGTCTTCTTATACTTCTCATTGTCTGTGGAAGCTATTTGAAACAATGGTTTCTTGTTGTTTCCCCATCACCTTAATTTTTTGAATTTGAGTTATTTTCTGTCCTGAGTAACTGAACATATTGTCTTCCATGTTTTATACAATAAATGGATTTCATTCTTAGTATGAATTTTTAATTTTGTAAGTATATCTTTAAAGTGTGTTTATTAAACAGGTTTGAAGTACTTGTTCTTTCTTGTAGGTTCAGGTTCATCCAGTTGCCTGCTGATTTATGATATATCTCATGAAGGACTAAGGGCTGTGAATAATATATTTTGGCTTCTAATTCTTCCTCCATCACATATGCAGAAGCTTCCCAACCACTCTAAGGACCCTCTTTATTTTTACTGAGCTGATATTACTTTATTATAAGAAATGTAGACCCTGCTCATACCTATCTGTGTCCCTTAGCTTGTTCTGTCTACGTTGCTATCTGTACAAGTTTCCCTTTGCCTCTAAATAGATGACTACCATCACAAGTAGTTTTAATGATCTGTGTTGTGTTGCACAATGTTTAGGGGGAACAATATATTTCACCACATTGTCAGAAAATCATATAAACATCTTTCTCAGAATGACGATCAAGTTAAATATTATAAATATTAAATATTGGAACTCCCTTCCTTTATAGTAAACAAAGTGTTAAATGAACGCACAAAAAGTGATTTGTAGAATGGCTATCTGACTTTATTTCCCATGTATGAATATACATGTTTAAATTTACACATGAAGAGTGTTTATTTAATTAATGTATTTTTCACTTTTTGCAATGAGCTCCATGACTTCCATGATGTCCACCATGATCACCACAACTTTGATTTTCATGACCTTTCTCTCCATGATCCCCATGACCTCCACCATGAGACTGATGACATTGCCCTCCATGGCCTCCTTTATCTCCACCATGTCCTTGATGACCTTGTCCTCCATGGCCTCCGTGATCTCCACCATGTCCCTGATGACATTGCCCTCCATGGCCTCCATGATCTCCACCATGTCCTTGATGACACTGCCCTCCATGGCCTCCATTATCTCCACCATGTCCCTGATGACACTGCCCTCCATGGTCTCCATGATCACCACCGTGTCCCTGATGACACTGCCCTCCATGGCCTCCATGATCGCCACTATGTCCCTGATGACTTTGGCCTCCATGATCACCACCATCTAGAACACAATAATTAAATGAAGCATGAAGTATAATATTTTGCCTACAACTGCCTGACATTTCAAGAACTCAGTGCCACATCAGATAGTTACCAGGCTTTGCTATATTTGATATTTTTTAGTCCTGCTATTGAACAATATTCACTGAATGGTAAAATTATTAACCATTGCAATAACTTTCATTACTAACCTCATGAAGGGTCAAATAATAAATGGCTGGATATTACATTGCCCATTTTCTCCAATTATAGACCACATATGAGGAGGAGTAGCTTTATAAATAGATTTAACTCATGTGAATCTGCATGTGTCAAATTAGAGAATTTTCATTAGGTTCTTTGTTGATTGATTAACGGTTAATTAACCCTTAATGAGAGCTAAGTCCGATCAATGAGGATATAACCATATTCTGTATGTTTATCTAGACTGTCTATGTACTTGTATATGTGTGTGTGTGCATGTGTGTGTAATGCATATTAAAAAATAAATAAATAATAAGTCAGAGGTGCTTATCAGAGAATGAACCAACCTTAATAGGTTAGTTCTATGGCAATGCTAAGCCACTCTGAGAGCATCCTCTTTTAGCTCACTTGTGCCCTTCACAGGGAGAAATATCCTGTAGAATATCAGTCTGGTCCCACTCAAAAGAGTGACCCAGCCCGAAATACCAGGCAATTCTACCCTGAACAGGAGAAACAGCAAACTCCAGAAGCGTTTCGGCCTTTATGCGCCTCATCAGTGAGGTGCAGCTGAACTCCCTAAGGGAGAAGGAATAAGGAAGCATAAGGGGGAAGCAGGAGGAAGATGGGGAGGAGGAGAAAGATGGGGAGGAGGAGGAGGAAGATGGGGAGGAGGAAGGTGGGGAGGAGCAATAGTGTGCTGAGGGGGCCCAGGAAAACTCAGCAGCACTGTGCGCCCTCCACATCCTCCCTGCGGTAACCCCGAGTATGGCTCTGGGTTACTGATTTAGGAAGAGAAGATTAACCCCGAGTCGCACTCAGGATTACCGCTAGGAAGGTTAAACACATCTTGAAGGTTTTTTTAACCTTAAACCATCTTAATTTGATTGTCCGTTAAATAATTTGTACTGCTATTGAATTGTGTTATTAAATGGACTGCGAACAACAATTTTAAAGTAAAAAAGTCACTATGAGAAAGCAATAAAAAGTAATAAATAGTAATATCATATAATAAATAGTGATACATAGTACTAATAAATTTGCTTTTGAACAACCATAACATCATATAATGCAAACTAAGAAACTTAAAATTCATATTTTCAAAGCTTTGTTTGTGCAAGCTCTATTGTACAGCAACGATAGTAGGTAACTAAAGTACAATAAACAAAATGTCTGTGATAATCTATCTTGGGGATTTACATTTAAAGAACAGCATATCTATGTTATAACAGAACAACCATTACAGTTCAAATTGTATCAGTAATAAATAAAGATAGACATACAATTTCATTTTTACACATTGTTTGGAGATATATAGTAAATGATTATAATTAATTGCAGGATAGAAATACATAGATCAAATAAAGTGGGCTAATGGACTAAGTAGGAATGTGTAATGGGAGAAATGTTGTGACAAGACAGGGTGATAAGCTGTTTATAAGAGCAGAATGTTATATATTTCCCTCTCCATAGAGCAGGATAGGGTTGTATGCAAATTCTCAGATGGCCAAATGCAGTTGCTCTGCCCCAGTTGCCCATAGCAGTATTTTTTGCATTTGTTTTAACAAACCAAATATGTGACGTGCAACAATATATAATACAGCAAACTCACAGTACAATTCACGGTAATCATTTTTTACTTACTATCATGGCCGTGTTTCTGGTGACCAAAACCTTTAGTTCCAGGCATGGTTGTGGACTCTGCTAGAGAATACGAGATGAAGAAGAGATGAAGCTGTTGTAGTTGTATTAGCAGAGCTTTGAGATGCTGCTTTTATACATGGTTTGATGTCATTCCATAGTGAGTAAGACATATTATGTATTTAGATGTCTGTGTACCAGCCAGTAGGATTCAAGGATGACTTCTATAATCAAGCAAATAGGAGTCATTTAATTGCATCTATTATTTGAGCATCTGATGTGACTCTGCATTTGATCGTATGTGTTTTCTGACAAATTCCAAACTTAAATAAATAATTATACTTAGAATGGAAGCAGACAGATTGGGCTTTATCTGTAGTATTTAGAAAGATGAAAACAATTTGTTAGGACTGCCCAATCTAGTGTGTCAGATGGCTTTGGGTAAAGTAGTCATAAAACACAGGGACTTAAGGTTTGATCACAATGCTGTGGATAGAACTCTTAATAAAAAATCAATGGCATATATTTTTTAAAGTTTTCATTTTGTGGTACAACCGTATGTTACTACTGGCAATGCCATACTAAGATTGCTGTTTGCCACATCCTTCATCTTTTTAACCTTAAGCAGTAGGCCAGTTTTTGCACTCTCTTCCTTCACTCCTATCAATAGGTCCTTTAGTTCCACCTCACTTTCAGCCATCAGAGTAGTATCATCTGCGTATCTGAGGTTGTTGATATTTTTTTCAGCAATATTTATTCCGGTTTTCGATTCAGCCACCCCGGCCTTACTCATGATGTACTCTGCGTATAAGTTGAATAAGTAAGGTGACAATTTACACTCTTGTTGCACTCTTTTCCAGAGCTTTAACCATTCTGTATCTTTTTTTAGTTCTGACTATGGCTTATTGGTCCACATTAGGATTCCACAGGAGGTGTATGAGATAACAAAAAAATAGCTACAGAATTAGTTGCTCAATACTGACCCCTATAGTCCAAAATCAATAGTATATACATGTCTCTCAATCGTCAGCACATGGAGCGGTAAATGCATAATAATACTAATATTAATAATAATAATAATAATAATAGTACCATAAAAGTAAAACTTGGGCCAAAATTAGCAAATCCAGATAAAAATCAATTATATCCAGACCGTGAGTTAATATATTTCTATCCAAGATGAATGGTTGATAATATATGTAGGTATAATGTATTAGAATGTAATGACTGTGTATCGCTGCTTTGTCACCAGTATAAATCAATAATGCCTCATATCCTTATCTCTACACATAAGATCAATAATGACAAGATTTTAAGTGAATATGTGACATAATGCTGTCATTATTATCATTATTATTATTATCGTTTATTTGTAACGCGCCAACATATTCCGTAGCGCTATCCATAAATTAAGTTACAGGCAATGACAAGTTAAAGATTCATACATTGCAAAGAGTGGATGGCCCTGTCTTTGAGCTTGGAATCCAGTGTCCATAGCGCTTTCCCTAAAGCACTGCGCAAGATTGAAACTCGCAGACTTACAATCTAAAGGTTAAAGTTCGTATGTGGTACAGTAGGGAGAGAGTAGTGCTGAGCATGTTAGGGAGGAAGGTTATAGGCTTCTTTAAAGAGGTGCGTTTTTATTGATGTTTTGAAGGATTTAAGACAGGAGGATAGTTTGGTGAAGCGAGGTAGGGAGTTCCAAAGAATAGGGGCAGCGCGAGAAAAGTCCTGGAGGCGGGAGTGGGAGGAGGTGACAAGAGTGGTAGAAAGAAGAAGGTCGTTAGCAGAACGAAGAGGGCGGGTGGGGGACTATTTGGAGATGAGAGCAGAGATGTATGGGGGTGTGCTGTTGTTGAGGGCTTTATAAGTTAGAGTCAAGATTTTAAACTTTATTCTGCAGGCTAAGGGAAGCCAGTGAAGTGATTGACAAAGAGGAGCTGCTGACACTGAACGATGTGTACTGAAGATGATTCCGGCGGAGGCATTTATTATGGATTGAAGTGGGGAGAGGCGAGTGATTGGCAGGAGTGAGTTGCAATAGTCAAGACGAGAAATGATGAGAGAGTGTATTAGAATCTTAGTAGTGTCTTGTGTAACGTAATGGCGTATTTTGGATATGTTTTTTAGATGGAAAAGACAGGATTTGGTTAGAGACTGTATGTGTGGGATGAAAAAGAGGGCAGGGTCCAGTAGAACTCCGAGACAACGGGCTTGGGAGGTGGGAGTGATGATGGCGTTGTTGACAGAGAGAGAGATGTGAGGAATTGAAGCTGTAGTAGAGGGTGGGAAGATTAAGAGTTCAGTCTTAGACATGTTGAGTTTCAGATGGTGGGCGGACATCCAAGAGGATATACTAGAGAGGCAGTCAGAGACGTGTGCTAGAAGAGAGGGGGATAGATCTGGGGCTGAGAGATAGATTTGGGTGTCATCTGCATAGAGATGGTACTGGAACCCAAAAGAGTTTATTAGGGTGCCGAGTGAGGATGTGTAGATGGAGAAGAGGAGGGGGCCTAGGACTGATCCTTGGGGTACTCCAATAGACAGGGGGTGAGGAGAAGAAGATGTGCCGGAGAAGGAGACGCTAAATCATCAACCATGTATCAATACTTAGTATGACCATCCCCAGTATAGATAGGTGAGACATTTAACTACATAACACCATATGTACTTGATGGTAGTCTAGATTAAGGCTCTCTACTAGGAACCTAACATATACATAATAACTGTGACCTAAAAGTGCTGGGAAATGGTCAAAATGAAGATTGTAGCGCAGAGCACTATTATTTTGTGCAGGAATTATTTTTGATTTGTCATTATACTTCTATGATAAATATATGATGATTATATTTATTATTAAATTATTCATAATCCTATTAGTTGTGAAATAGTGTATATAGGGTGGTACGTCTTTCGCGCGATGGAGACCAGTGCGACGTCATCAGGGCGCGGAGAACTGCTCTCTGATGACGCTCTTGTCTGTAGCCTGCATCCTATCTGTCCCATTTCATATTTACTGGACCTGCTTGCTGAAGGCTGCCAAGCCTAAGGTAAGGGGCTGACAGTGTGCCATGTGGGACTGGCATGTGTATGCAATGTCACTGTCATTGTGTGCATGTGTCACTATGAGCATGTTGCATTGCATGTTTATCACTACATACACGATAAACATGCAATGCAACATGCCCCTAGTGACACATTCCCACAATGCCTGGCCCATACAGCACACTGTCAGACCCTTTTCTTGCCAAGCAGATCCAGTAAACATGAGACGAGGGCCTCTGTGGCAGATGGGGTGCAGGCTGGAGCGCAGAGCGCAGTTCTCGGAGCCCTGATAAGGGCTCGCCGTTCTGCAGTGCGAGATGGAGGCTGTTGTTTTTTTTTTCCTGAAGGTTATGTAGATTTCTTGCACAATCCACCCAAATTTCCAAGCCTAGAAATTCCAATCTATCCGAGCTAATGGTAGAAGTTAATCTCAGACTCAACTCATTATTGTTTAGCTCCACCACAGTGGAAATTGTGTGAAATTGTGGTTCAGAACCTTTCCATATCAGCAGGATATCATCTATGTATCTTATCCATAATGTTATATTATCAGTATACTTAGCCATCTCTTCACAAAACACCTTGGTTTCCTCCCACCAACCTAGATATAGGTTGCCGTATGAGGGGGCATATGGTACCGATAAGTTGTTTATAGAACCTTTTATCAAAGAGAAATAAATTTTGTATTAAGACTAATTTTAGTAAATCTAACACAAACTTGTTATAATTTGCTAAATAAATCACTTTCATTGATAAGTAAATGTCAACTGCTTTAAATCCATCTTTATGCGGGATGCTAGTATATAAAGATTCAACATTTAGATTTGCCAGTTTAGTGCCCTCTTCCATATTGCTGTCATCTAATTTTTGTAAAGTATGCTTAGTGTCTTTAACGTACAAACAAAGGCTCAGCACAGTCTTAAGATTTAATCAACATATGCGCTGATGTGTTCAGTGATGCTGCCATTACCCGATACTATCAGTCTTCAAGGAGGATAGTGAAGATTTTTGTGTATTTTAGGAAGCCAATAAAATGTTGCGCTAGTCACATGTTTGTTTATCAGATATTTTTTTCTTTTCATCAAGAATTTCATACAATCCCTTTTGATAATTCTTGACGGGTCAAAGGTAAGCTGCTGATAACTTCTAGTATCAGATCGTAATCACATGTTTTCCACATATTACGCCTTACAATCTCTTGTGCCGCTTCCTTTACAGAACCTGGCTTGCACATCTGATAGTTCCGGTCCATATATTGTTGGCGCCAGGCTTGTAAGATCTTTAGCATTACCTTGCTGGCATGTGAAATGAGAGCAATTGCTCGATAATTGGACCACTCTTTGGCACTGTCTTGTTTGGGGACTGGGCTGTAGACTGACCTTTTTCAGTCTATTGTTGGCATAAGGTTGTTGGCATAAGGCAGGCAAAAACATAATCTTTAAATAGTTCAGCTAGGATTCCATCAACTCCTGCAGCCTTGTTATCAGCAAGGCTTCCTAGGGCCCATCTCACTTCATTCTCCAAGACGACTCCAGCTCATGGAACAAAGTATTGAGGTCATCACTGCTGTTAAGATCCTTACTGTATAGATCTTCAGTGTATTCATGCCACCTCTTCTGTATTTGATCTGCTTTTGTTAACATTGGGGCATTTAATAGTATGATTAAAAATAAGTTAATGACACATTTTCTTATCAATAAATTGCCAATGTCGGCTGCAAAATAGAGAAAGCAGGAGAGTTTCAGAAAAAAACCCATCATAGATTATTCTAAAGCCTTTGACTGTGTGTCTCCCAATGAAATGTGGCAAGTTCTTAAAGAAATGGGAGTACCAGGTCATCTCATACACCTGCTGAGGAATCTGTATGTGGAACAATAAGCCACAGTCAGAACCAAAATTAGCCTGTGAAGGAGCCGTAAAAGTTATGGTTATTAAGTTGACCTCTTTTAGTTACCCATAAATGATTTGCAGGTTACAAGTGTAAAAAGTCTTAGCTATTTGCACTGCTGTGCTTTTGGTTTCCATGATACCTGTCTTGTTGCCTGACTACTTGCATATCATTCCCTAGGTCCTGCTAATGCTTATCTGCAATGCTTTGTTACCTGTTCTGTTTGGATTGCCAAGAACTATTTTCCTATTTCCAGTATTGACACTACTACAGATTTTAGTGTAGAAGTTATCCCAGTCCTAGAGCCCTATTAAATTTGCCAAATGGCAGTTCCAGAAGACTGTGAAAGAACCCGTAAAAGTTATGGTTATTTAGTTGACCTCTTTTAGTTACCCACAAATGATTTGCAGGTTACAGGTGTAAAAACCCTACGGGATGTCAAAATCTGAACTCTGACGCAGCTAAGCCTTTGATCTTTCAATCCTGTAAATGTTACAATCGCAAATCGCTATTAAATTGCTACAAGTCCTAAAGCCACAACTGTTTTCACACCATAAATGGCAAATGTAGCCAAAAATCCTACTGTTATTAGAGAGGGCCCGAAAGGGTGTTAAACTCCCTTTCTGTAGCACTGGAAGTGCAAATATAAACACACCACTGTATTTTAAATTAGAGGCAAAACGATGAAAGGAATTCAAATTAATACCACAAAATTCTAAGGTCACAAATCTTCAATATCATTTTTTTTATGTTTAATTTTCATGTTATATCAATTTTGGCAATCAGTGTGTTAATACAAATAATAGAATTCACATGAACTAGAATATTATATTTATTGATTTTTTCATATTGCATTATTTCTGTAATGCGGGCCTGGTCGCAACTTTGTCTTTAAAACTGTAAGTGATTGAAATTTAACCTCCATGTTTTAGTGACGTAATGAATGCGGTCTCTTTTACTATTGGCTCCGTCTAAACCCGTAAATACGGGTTTGAATAATTTGCTACATGCAAAAGCATGGTTTACGGATTTGGATTTGTTGTACAGCCCACATTTCTGCGGGCTTGAAATTTGCGTGAGTTACAGAGCGATTAAATTAGAAAAGCCTGCAAGGAAATGGCCGGAATCCAAATCCGTAAACCATGCTTCTGGAATTTAATACAGGCCCTGGAGTGGCATCTTGGATTTACTTTAGTTTTTGTTTTATTTAGACCACTGATCTGTTGCAGTGGTGAGCCTAATAATAGAGTGGCATCTTGGATTTGCCTTATTTTTGTCTGCCTAGTTAACCCTAGTAATAGTGTAGCATTTTGTACTTTCCCTAAGTTTAACTTGCCAAAACTTTTGCCCTGACATTTCTTCCTTCGTTCCTGTCTGCCTGAGCTTTCTCCATATTTTCATTTTTGGATTTGCCTTATTTTTGTCTGCCTAGTTAACCCTAGTAATAGTGTAGCATTTTGTACTTTCCCTAAGTTTAACTTGCCAAAACTTTTGCCCTGACATTTCTTCCTTCGTTCCTGTCTGCCTGAGCTTTCTCCATATTTTCATTTTTGGAGTTTTACAGATCTAACTAACAATGAGCTGTTATCTAATCGAGATACACCTAGTCAGATACACATTCTTATTGTACATTATTTTTTTATAGTGTCATATAAGGTCTTCTTATACTTCTCATTATCTGTGGAAGCTATTTGAAACAATACTTTCTTGTTGTTTCCCCATCAACTTAATTTGGAATAGTTATTTTTTGTCGTGTGTAAGACTCTTCATTTTTACTGCGCTAAGATCACTTGGTTATGAGAAATGTAGACCCTTCTCATACCTATCTGTGTCCCTTAGCTTGTTCTGTCTACGTTGCTATCTGTACAAGTTTCCCTTTGCCTCTAAATAGATCACTACCATCACAAGTAGTTTTAATGATCTGTGTCGTGTTGCACAATGTTTAGGGGGAACAATATATTTCACCACATTAGAAGAAAATCATATAAACATCTGTCTCAGAATGACAATTAAGTTAAATATTGTAAATATTAAATATTTTAACTCCCTTCCATTACAGTAAACAAAGTGTTAAATTAACGCACAAAAAGTGATTTGTAGAATATCTTTCTGACTTTATTTCCAATGTATGAATATACATGCTTAAATTTAAACATGAAGGGTGTTTATTTAATTAATGTATTCTTCACTTTTTGCAATGAACTCCATGACTTTCATGATGCCCACCATGATCACCACAACTTTGATCTCCATGACCTTTCTCTCCATGATCCCTTTGACCTCCACCATGAGACTGATGGTCTCCTTTATCTCCACCATGTCCTTGATGACCTTGTCCTCCATGGCCTCCGTGATCTCCACCATGTCCCTGATGACATTGCCCTCCATGGCCTCCATGATCTCCACCATGTCCTTGATGACACTGCCCTCCATGGCCTCCATGATCGCCACCATGTCCCTGATGACTTTGGCCTCCATGATCACCACCATCTAGAACACAATAATTAAATGAAGCATGAAGTAGAATATTTTGCCTACAACTGCCTGACATTTCTATAACTTGAGACCACATCAGATAGTTACCAGGGTTTGCTATATTTGATATTTTTTAGTCCTGCTATTGAACAATATTCACTGAATGGCAAAATTATTAACCATTACATTAACTTTCATTACTAACCTCATGAATGGTCAAATATTTTGCTTTCATTAGATGGCTGCATATTACATTGCCCATTTTTCTCCAATTATAGGCCACAAATGAGGAGTAGTAGTTGGATAAAGAGATTTAACCCATGTGAATCTGCATGTGGCAAATTAGAAAATTATCATTAGGTTCTTTTTTGGTTGATTAAGGGATAATTAACTTTTAATGAGAGCTAAATCCCATCAATGAGAATATAACCAGATTATGTATGTTTATCTATACTGTCTATATATTTGTATATGCGTGTGTGCGTAATGTATATTAAATACATCTTGAAGCTTTTTTTTAACTTTAAACCATCTTAATTTAATTGTTATTTAAATTATTGGTACTGCTATTGAATTGTGGTATTAAATGGATTGCGAACAACTTCAAAGTAAAAAAGTCACTATGAGAAAGTAATAAAAAGTAATAAATAGTACTAATAAAAAATAAATAGTGATATATAGTACTAATAAATTTGCTTTTGAACAACAAAAATATAATTTAATGCGAACTAAGAAACTTTCAATTAATATTTCCAATGCTTAGTTTGTGCAAGCTCTATTGTACAGATATAAACAAAATGTCTATCTTGGGGAAAAATCTATTTTGGGGATTTACATAGAAAGAACAGCAGACAAAATTGGTTCTTATTTGCTTTCATACAGTATGTATATTCTAACAGAACAACACTTACAGTTCAAATTTTATCAGTAATAAATAAAGATAGACATACAATTTTTTTTATAAATCGACAGCAAAATATTTGTACACATTGTTTAGATATATATATTAAAGAAATATAATTAATTGCAGGATAGAAATACATGGATGAAATAAAGTGGGCTAGAGGACTCAGTAGGAATGTGTAATGGGAGAAATGTTATGACAAAACAGGGTGATAAACTGTTTATAAGAGCAGCATTTTATATATTTCCCTCTCCATAGAGCAGGATAGGGTTGTATGCGAATTCTCAGATGGCCAAATGCAGTTGCTCTGTCCCAGTTGCCGATAGCAGTATTTTTACAATTGTTTTAACAAACCAAATACGTGACATGCAACAATATATAAAACAGCAAACTCACAGTACAATTCACAGTTATAATATTTTACTTACTATCATGGCCATGTTTCTGGTGACCAAAACCTTTAGTTCCAGGCATGGTTGTGGACTCTGCTAGAGAATACGAGATGAAGAAGAGATGAAGCTGTTGTAGTTGTATTAGCAGAGCTTTGAGATGCTGCTTTTATTACATGGTTTGATGTCATTCCATAGTGAGTAAGAGATATTATGTATTTAGATGTCTGTGCACCAGCCAGTAGGAAACAAGGATTACTTCTATAATCAAGCAATTAGGAGTAATTTAATTCCATCTATTATTTGAGCATCTGATGTGACTATGCATTTGATCTTCTGTGTTTTGTAATACATTCCAAACTTAAATAAATAATTATACTTAGAAGGGAAGTAGACAGATTTGGCTTTATCTGTTGTATTTAATTGCAATATTTTGTATTGACTCACAAGAAAATACAAGATAAAATAGAGAAAGAAAGATCAACCACTTCAAGCCATGACATATTTGATGTTGGTGTAGAAAATGTAAAGAAAAAAGCAAGTGATTGTACATTAATGATTCCCATGTGAGCAACACCACTAACCATTTTCCGTTTTCAAGAATAATAAAAAACAAACAAAAAAAAAACAAAAAAACAATTTAAAACAAAACAAGAGTAATTAGGTGAGGGGAAGGGAAGGAATGAAATGTGATTTAGAAATGTGATGCCCTGCTTCTCCAGACCAGCCCATCTCGGACACACATGTCAGGCTTATATTTTCTTATCCTGGCTCTACACTATGAGTCGAAGAAATCCAAGGCTCCAAAATGGTCAAGAAATTAGAATAAGTGTCAGAGACTACATGTATGAGTTTTTCATTCATCATTATAAAGTTTATCTTATTGAATATTTCTTTTAAGCACAGATTGGCATTCTTCCACCTACTGGCAATATGGTTTTTGACAGCTAGTAGAATATATTGGAGTAGTTTATCCTGAGGTTTAGTTAGTACAGGTGAATGGTGTCCCAAAAGACAAACTTCAATGGAAGATATTATCTGAGTATGAAAAAGATTCAAGGCCAATTGAATTATTTCAGACCATATAGTTTGAGCTTTTGGGCAGGTCCACCAAGTGTGTACAAAGGTCCCTATTTCTAAACATCCCCTCACTTTCTCCCTGGCTCCTTTCTGCTAAGAACATCACCTCTAACTCAGATACTTCTGGTTTTCTTCTCACTCTCTACCTGGCTCCAGTCTGCTAAGAACATCACCTCTAACTCAGAATACTTCTGTTTTTCATCTCACTCTCTCCCTGGATCCTGGCTGATAAGAACATCACCTATAACTCAGATACTTCAGGTTTTCTTCTCACTCTCTCCCTGGCGCCTGGCTGCTAAGAACATCACCTCTAACTCAGATACTTTTGGTTTTCTTCTCACTCTCTCCCTGGCTCCAGGCTGCTAAGAACATCACCTCTAACTCAGGTATCTGGACTTCTGAGGATTCTCTACCATTGTTCCTGATTATTTATCAATTTTGTGATTAATATCTTTTTATTATATCTACTGACATAGCCACTTTTCATCTAGATATAATTGTATTTCCTCTGTACCATCCCCCATCATTTGCATTGATTGTTAAGCCATGTGTTGTGGCCAGTAAAACTATACCCCATCTTAAATTATCTCCATTTGCTTTCAAATACTTGTGGTTTTCTTCTCACTCTCTCCCTGGCTCAATCCCCTCCCTCCCTGCCCCTCACCCAACCCACTCTTTAATTTATTGAATCACACTAATCTTCTACACCTGACCAATTAGCAGCTTTTGCTACCCTTTCCTATTAACTCTTTACACAATGTTTCCACTTGTCTGCTTCTTCCTCATACCCCCATGTCTTTTCCTCAGACTCTTCTTAACTTCTCCACCTTTTGTCTCCAACACAACCATCTCACCTCTCATGCCCTCCTCTCCTCATTTACTCTCCCATGAACTACTTCTACTTAAGATGTGGTTAAACTATGTGTCTCCTGACATTTCCATCTGCAGGTTACATTATCTGTTCACCAGGGACAGATACCATTTTACATAATAGTGCCATTCACTTTATATTACATATTTTCCCTCTCTAACTAATGGATAACTTAACCTCTTTATTTTCACAACTTCCTTCCTATGTACCTCTCACTTCCTTCCTAACCATGCTATTCCTTATCTACCCTTCCCAGGTCTCTGTCGCTTCCATTACCTTTAGATTGTAAGTGGCGAGTGTCTAATCTTGTGGGGTGCTTTGTGAAAAAGCACTTTTACAAGACTTGAAGTTTAAAACAGGACCCTCCATGTCTTGCTTGTTGTTATTATTGTATGTTGTATATTTCCTTGTTCTTCTCCCCTGTACAGCGCTACGGAATATGTTGGCGCGATACAAATACAAGATAATTATAATAATAATAAAAATCCCCTAAAACAGGTAGCAGGTTCCTGGGGGTTCATCTTGTGAAGTCTCTCTGGGGTAATATAGGTTCCATGGAAAACCTTTAGTGAAGTTTCTAGTAAGCTATAATTATAAGGGCCCTTACCTAGTCTCCGGCTAATTTGCCCCCATTTTTCCATATCCCAGGTCTGACCCAGGTCTTCTTCCCATCTAATCAAGGGCTTAGGTTTATGGTTATTGAGGGGGTTATTGAAAATCTCGTAGATTTGACCTAGAATACCCTTTGTTAGAGGAGCATCTTTGCAGATACAAGTCATCCAATTACCCTTGGGGGGAACAAATGTCCTCTTCAGGGTCAATATAAAGTGTCTAAACTTGCAGAAAATTAAGTGTTCCTTGAGAGGGAGATCAAAGTTATCCCTTAGGTATTCAAAATGATAATTTGATTGCCTGTTATCCATGCATCTATTCTGTCAAGACCACGTGTAATCCACCAAGCATTTGAGTCTGTGGAAAGGTCCTTTGAAAAGGGGGTAGAGGTAGTAATGGAGAGAAGGGGAGAGAGATCAGGGGTCAATTGACATTTGGAGTTTGCCCAGGACCAGTATCCCAAAGACAATCTAATCATGGGGTTGAGGTAGTTATTTGGGGGGCATTGAGATTTAGATATTATGGCATCCCACCCTAGGGGTTGTAACTGATGGTTCTCAATCAGAACCCAAATAGGTTGGTGTTCTAAGGAGTGACCTTGGGGTAGAAATGAAATGTGCACCTCTCTGTAGTAGAGCTTAAGGTGCGGGCACAAACGACCACATTTATCTTTATGTCTAAGCATTGCAGATTTGTTGTCTAGATCTTTAATGGGAACTTTGATAGGTAAGGATCTAAAATAGTATAAGATTCTAGGGAGGATGTTCATTTTGACCGTATGTATTCGGCCGAACTAGGTCGGTTGATAGTTCTTTAAAAAGAGCCAGATAATTAACCCTGAACAGATCTGAGATATTAGGGGTAATTTTTATTCCTAAATATTTCAAAAAAGGTTTTGGGCCCGAAAAAATGTAAAGATTTCTTTAAGTATTCCTGTTCAGAGTGTGGGAGGTAAGCCTGAAATTGATTTAAACCTATTTAATACATCCATAAGAGCCGTGATAGAGGATGAGGGGCATGTTCAAGTACACAATAGATCGTCTGCAAAGAGACAACACTTGTCATTTTGATTACCCAATGTCAAACCCTGAATCGTAAGGGAGATCCTAATAGTCTGTGCCAATGGTTCCATTGCAAAAGCAAAAAGTAGGGGGGATAAGAGGTATCCTTGCCTAGTGCCCCTTTGGATGTTTAAATGTGATTTCTCAAGGCCTGTTAATTTTAGAGTGGCCTTAGGAAAATTATGATAAGTTTTAACCAAATTACGCTAAAACAGCATAAATATATGGCCATTCCAGAGAATCAAAAGCTTTCTTAATAACCAAAGCTAGGGTGCAGAGTAGAGATTTTGAATGATGGCAAGATGAAGTACATTCAGCACTATCCTAATGTTATCCCCAGCCTGCCTGTGTGGAATAAAGCCTGCTTGATCCTTATGGACAAGCTTAGGCAAGAATCTGGAAATCCTATTCGGAAATTATGTTAGCTGATAATTTTATATCCCTGTTTAACAAGGAGTTGGGTGATAGTTTTTAACCTCTTGCATCTGTTCCCCTTGTAAAATAGCATTACATAATGTTACCAAAGGAGGAGTCAAGAATTTTTTATAATATAAATGAGAAAAGCCATCCGTCACAGGCGGTTTGCCCAATTTGAGAGATTTAATAGTGTCTTTGACTTCTTCTAGGTTAACATAAGAGTTAAGCAAATCCAGATCAGAGTTTTCCAAAGTGGGGAGGTTCAGTTTATCTAGAAAGTTAGCTAGAGAGTCCTCATCGAGCTGTGCATGGGAGGTATAAATATCCTGATAAAATGTAAGGAATGGAGCCTGAATCCTTGCCTGATTCATTGTAACTGAGCCAGACATTGTTTTAATCTGAGTGACTTTCGATTGCTGATATCTGGCATTCAACTTATTAGCTAAAAGGGGGCCTGGCTTATTTACTTGGGCAAAAAATTTGCTTTGGGTTTTCCTCAAGGCCTCCTCTGTTTGGACAGAAAGAATACTATCTAGTTCTAATCTAATAGTGTCAATCCGCTGGCGGGTTAAATCTGACTGATGTTACTGGTTTTGTTTCTCAAGTTTAAGGAGTTCTTTTAACAATTAGTTTTCACACTCTCTCAGGTTTTTCTTATAAGAGGAGGCTAAACATATACATGTACCCCTTATAAAAGCCTTGCGTGCCACCAAAAGCCAGCCTATGCTGGTGCAGGGGTTAGTGTTTGTTTGAAAGTAATCTTTAAGTTCCTTTATATTTTGGTCTTGTAAAATAGGGTTAGATAGGAGCCTATAATTTATAGGCCACCCATAAGACACATCTAAGTTGGGATTTAGATTCAGAACCAATGACACTAGACTGTGATCTTCCCAGGGGCAAGGGATAATATCTGAAGATTTTGTTTGTTCTAGCAATGTGGTGCCTTTTATAAGTGTGTCAATCCTAGAATAGGATTTGTGCATAGGCGAGTAAAACGTGTACTCCCTCTCACAAAAGATTCCTAATTTGTTTAGTTTTGTCCGTAAATCTATTTGCTCTCGGCCCTATGGACCTATCCAGATCTGAGTTTAAAACCAGGTAAAAATCTCCCCCTATGATTATCTTGCCCGTTTCCTGAGAGTCTAATGTCTCCAATAGATTTATGAGGGCCTTATGTGGAGCAGTAGTAGGGGCATAAATAGATACAAGGGTAAACTTGGTGTTTAATAGGGTTCCAGTGAGAATAACAAAGTTACCATCTTTATCTATTCTTTTATGGGTTACATTAAAAGGGAATTTTTGGTGGATCAGTATAGCTGCTCCCACTCTTTTGGTTTTCTGATTAGAGGTATAAAAAGTTGGATAGTTTTTTTGCAGGAAAAAAGGTGTTTTGTTTTGTGCAAAATGGGTCTCTTGGAGGAAGAGTACAGAGGGTTTGTCTTTCTTATATGAGATATAGGCTTTCCTCCTTTTATTAGGCGAATTGAAACCCCTGACATTGTGTGTGATAAAAGTATATTGTGAACTAGCCATTAGGAAGTGTAGAAGTCCGCAAGGACCACAAATGTGTTATTTCCCTAGTAGGTTCCGAGACAAGCCGGCCGTCAAGCAACTGTGGGAGGCATGGCACCGCTCCCTGGAAAATCAAAGGAGTTAGACTGGAACATTTAGGAAAGCCTTTAAGAAAGGAAAAGGTAAAGAAATTGTTCAGTACATTGAAGTATGTAATTTAACTCTTGAAGGGAAAACAGTGTGAAAACAACTATAAAAAAGCAACTTTATCATATACATTCCTGGTACTATGAATATATATGTGGGAGCCTGTAAAGGGCTCAGACAGGTACTAAATTAGTTACCTCAAACTACCATATTGCTACAGTCTAGAAAGACAGAAATGAAGTCTAGCATAGTAAAAGAGAAAGGCATCAACAAGTTAATAATTGAAAGCATAAGAAACTAGAAGTCTTAGACATTATGTTATACCATTCTAACAGCTATGTTGGATCAACCCAAGCTGCATCGCAATTAAAATCTTCTGTCTTAAACTGTAAACTAGACTAGCAAAATAGTCCAACTATGTTTTTAAGATAAACAAATAGAAATTAAAACAATCATCCTTTAGCTGTTGCTTGAACGGGTTCCAGCCTGCTGGGAGAGATGCCCAGAGGATCCGGAAAAAGAGTCGGTTGAAGGTCCAAAGCAGAAGTCGGGCAATTTGTTTTCTTGGATGTCAACCAAATTTTGGAAGGTCTTGGGTTGGGCAATTGTTCCTGGGTAGAACAGATCTCCTCTGGAGCTGCTAAATGAAGGCGGTGGAGAAGTTTGGCGCATTCCTCGGGCAAATGAATCAAGTAGGAAGTCCCCTTATGTTGAAAAGAAAGGGAAAAAGGAAATCCCCATCTGCATGGTATTTTGTGCTTAATAAGGATGGCTAGAGCTGGTTTCAAGGCTCTGCCAATGTCAATGGGGATAAGTCCATGTAAACTTGAAGCAGAGAGCCATCTGGTCCTTTGATGGTAGACATTTTCCAAGTTGCATTAAGAATCAAGTCTCTGGTTCTTTGCCTTAAGAAGCGTACAATTATGTCTTTGGGGAGCTCTTGGTTTCTTGAGGCCCCCAGAGCTCTATGAGCTCGCTTGATCTCCCAGGAACTATCTGCAAGGTCTGGTAAAATATTAGAAATTACAGCTGTGAGATATTGTACCAGTCTGTAACTGCTTTCGGTAGCCCACAAACTCTGATGTTGTGTCGCCTCAATCTATTTTCCAGATCATCTATTTTCTCATCTTGGACTAAAACTTTAGATGCAAAGGCTGACATTTCCACTGTATCATGTTCTTGAGCTTCCAAGATTTGATCTGTCGTTTCCTCTAGTAAATTAGTTCTTTGACCCAGTTCGTAAAGATCTTTCCTAATGTCTTTCACCAGTTGCGCTGATTGGGCCTGTAGCATTTGCCCTATTATAGGAATTGATTTGACTGAAAGGTTCATGTCAGGTGTTATATTTGGGTTGTCTCACCCTATCTCTGAAGATTCAGATTGCCTGTAGGGAGAGCTTGGAGGTTGAGAGGGGGGTACCTCAGGTTTATTAAAAAGCTCCTGTGTGCTTTTAGAAGGTAGATTCTTCTTTGATTTGCCCATTTTTAGCAGATGGGGATGATTGTTGTTTTCACTTTGTTAGTCAGAGATTGTTTTCACTTTGTTAGTCAGAGATTGTTAGAAAGTGGGGTAACTTATTCATGAGGAGTCTCCCTTAGATCATATTATTTGAAGCGAAGAGAGTGTAGCAATTTCAGGGAGAGTCTTGGGGATGATTAAGTCTGTGCCCATTTAGAGCCCCCTGCCACTCAACGTCTTACCCCATGGTGATTGTGATTGTTTTGTGAAAGTTCAAATGCTGCTCAGCCATAAAAAAGTAAGTCCGTGACCCTCCTTTAATCTTGATCTAGAGAAGATCTAGTCAGGGCTCTTCAAATGCTATTGAGGGATTTCTTATAGAGGGTGCAGTATACACAGGATTGGATATGCTTGTAAGTGAAACTCCAGTACCTTTAGTAACGTATGGCCAGTAGATGGCAGCAGAGAAATATGAGAACTGTTCAAGCTGCAGTGAAAAGATAGTTATCTGACTTAATGTGGGTCAGACGGCCAACAACCAGCTTATGTATATGTATATGTAAGTTATGCACTGTTGAAATATATTAGATAAAATGGATGATATCTATGAGATTAATTATTATGGCACTCAGAGGAGCCTGAGATATGGGTTTCAGGTAGTTAAACACAATAATATCCCTTATTGAGACTTAAGCTTTTAGAAATCAGTGATGATCAATACTGTAAACCTCCCTTGTTGTCCTGACCAAGGATCAGGGTATCTAGATAAAAGGTTTGAATATGTGGGAAGCTCTCCCAATTTCCAGGCTTAAGTAGTGCAGGCAACACTTGTCAGCATAGAAATGTCATAGCCACGTGAGCTGATCAAAATGGCTGCTTTAATATGTTCGGGCCACTCTCCCACTAAAATGTGCCTCTCCTCAGGTTAGGGGGGATAACTGAGGGCAGTGGGGTGTTGTGTGGAGGGTCTTTTCTCCAAGGGAAGGGCTACAGGAGTCTCTTGGGGTATGTTGGGTGCAAGGATATCACCAGCTCACTTGCCTTCCAGCAGCTCTGGATGTTAAGTCCCCTAGGGCCAACGCCGCCACACGTCTAAGCCGTCCCGCAGTCTGTGTGCGTAGTTCAGTGCGAGAAGACCAGATTCCTGGGTTCTGGTCGGTCTCCCCTGTGTACCCCCGATTGGGGTCCACTCAGGCAGCACTTAGGCAGCAGTTAGAGGCTTTTACCCGACCTGGCCACGAAGCCAATCTAGGATGCGTCCGCCATGTTAGGACGCTAGCTCCTCCCCCCCATCTGTAGTATTTAGAAGGATGACAACAATTTGTTAGCGCTACCCAGTATAATGTGTCAGATGAGTTTGGGTAAAGTAGTCATAAAACACAGTGACTTTAGGTTTGATCCCAATGCTGTGGATAGGGCTCTTTATAAAAAAGTTTTAATTTTGTGGTATCAAAAAATAAAAAATAAATCATATTTCTTCAATGACCTCATCTATCAATCTCCACCTCTGCCGGCCCCTTCTTTGTGTGCCTTTAATCTTTCCCAACATGAAAGTCTTCTCTATGGAATCCTGTCTTCTTGTGATATGGGCAAAATATTTGAGTTTCAGTGTCATAATCATACCTTCCAGTGAACAGTTTGTCTTTATTTCTTACTGATTTATTGAATCTTCTTGCAGTCCAAGGGAAGCAGTGTTCTCCAATATCACAATTCAAAGACATCTATTCTACAGAGCTCAACCTTCTTTAAGGTCCAGTCCCCACAACCGTATGTTACTACTGGTAATGACATACTGAGATTGCTGTTTGCCATGATCTTTATCTTTTTGTTGCGCAGCAGGCCAGCTTTTGCACTCCTCATATGTGCTTTAGTTCCTCCTCACTTTCAGCCATCAGAGTAGTATCATCCGCGTATCTGAGGTTTTTTCCAGCAATATTTAATCCAGTTTTGGATTCATCCACCCTGGCCTTACTCATGATGTACTCCGCATGTAAGTTGAATAAGTAAGGTGACAATTTAGACTCTTGTTGCACTCTTTTCCCGAGCTTGAACCATTCTGTTATTGGTCCACATACAGATTCCACAGGAGGTCTATGAGATGGAAAAAAAATAGCCACGGAATCAGTTGCTCAATACTGACCCCCCATATTCCAAAATCACTAGTATATACCTGGCTCTCAATCATCAGCACATGGAGTGGTAAATGGTGGCATAATAATAATACCATAAAAGCTGTCAGTTATGAAGACTCAACCCTAAATCAGGGCTTCATCATCCACCTAAAACATAACTTTATTACTGTCATTTAAAAACCTTAGGCCAAAATGAGCAAATTCAGATAAAAATCTATTATATCCAGACCGTGAGTTAATGTACTTCTATCCAAGATTAATGGTTGATAATATATGTAGATATAATGTATTAGAATGTAATGACTGTGTATCGCTGCTTTGTCACAGGTATAAATCAGTAATACCTCATATCCTTATCTTTACACATAAGATCAATAATTGCAAGATTTTAAATGAATATGTGGCTAAGGGACATAATGCTGTCATCAATCATGTATCAATATCTTGGATGACCATGCCCAGTGTAGATAGGTGAGACATTTAGCTATATAACACCATCATCCCTAATAAATTCCCCTAACGTGTAAAAATGTAACCCGCAAGACTTGCGGCTATTAAATTAGCCCCTTAAACCAAGCCGCTGCCGATCTGCAGGTTATGAGCAAAAAAAGCCTACGGTACGTGGGAATTTGGAACTTCGCAACCGCAAATCCTTTGTTCTGGCAAGCCCGTAAATGTTACATTTCAATTTCGCTATTAAATTGCAACAAACTTCCAAAGACTTTCATGGTGTTCAAGCCCGTAACCTGCAAGTGGAGGCAAAAACATTATGGCCTCCAAATAGGACCCGCAAAGGATTTCCAGACAACTTCTAAATATTGTAGAATACAATAGAAACACACCAATGGACATTAGAATATGTGGAAAGCATGGAAAGGCCTTACAATTACTTGCACAATAATCCCCCAATAAAAAATGGGCATTAAAAAAAATGTTTTTTATCATATATTGGAATGGTCATGCACATGCCAATATGAAAAGCCTTGCTGCAACATGCAGAAAGCAATTAAAGACACACTACCAGATTAAATAGCAATACAAAAACATGAAACCCATGCCATATTAACCCTTTCTCACTCACAGAGGCTCTAATGTGGACCCTGAAATATAAAGATAATTGCATATACATCTCTCTCATCACATCTACATTTGGGAAAACAAGTAGTGGCCATATTATACCGCCACATCACATATATCAAGTACCTGGGGAACATTTTAATATTTGTTGTTCAGTCTAGGGCTCATTAGTTTACATATATAGGAATGTGACACTAATGTGATGTATGTGGATGTCCCAGAACCCCAACCATTGAAAACACACTGACACGGTTAGAAAGGTATAACAAAGCTTTATTTTATACACAGACAACAATCAGAAATGGTCAAGACTGTGCATTAATATCATGGGTGTGGGCGGAACCCGGGAGAGCAACTGGCTTGTGGGAAAATGGGGAGACTTAAAGGGGGTAATTTCTGATGATCCTTTAGAATAAGCATGATGCATAGCACCTACCAGGGTCACATGTGGTCACTACAAAGCTGCAAGTGGAATCTGATGAAAAAAAGGATCATCAGAAATCACTCCATCTAATTGAAGTAATCATTAATGTGCATAGCACTTACAATTTGTCTAGATCTGCTCAATAAAACAGATGTTTCAACCTCTGGACTGTGTAATCCAATCCAGTTTCACACATACAGTTTGGTGACAAAAACAAAAATCTGAAACTAAAAAAAGGTGGAGGAGGTTAAAAAAACTAATCAACATGCATGTACAGTACAGTGATAAATACTGTAACTGCAACAGTATATCAACCAAGCATTACTAAACATTATCTATTAGCTAGGTCTCAGGATCATCAGAAATATGAGAAAATACTCATTTATACGGAGAGGACACAAAAGTCAGCAGCCAGATTCAATGTCACTTACATCAAACCCAAGGATCTGTTCTCAGACTGATATTGAGGTCACGATCACATGCTTCACTGGTGCATATATCAATGCTGGCTGTCATTAACATGCCATTGTGAGACTTTGCAAGTACATCGCTATAGCGGTATTAGTCTACATTTAAGCTAACAACAGGCATGTCTTAGATATCTGGCTATATGATAGCTTTAAGATTGTGGGAGCTACATGTTAAGCAGGGGTTATTATTGAAAGAATGTCTACTTGAGAGGCAAGGGGGGGGGGCAACCCCCCGGGAGGCAGCGGCACAACAAGCGGCAGTGGTGGAGGCATGGTGGGAGGAGAGGAGGGGCCAGATAGGACTCTGTCATTTGATGATGCCTCCTCTCTTCTCTATTGCGCCTTTTCATATTGCATTATTTCTGGAATGCGGGCCCGATCGCAACACAGACTTCAAAACGTAAGTGATTGAAATTTACCTCCATGTTTTAGTGATGTAATGATGACGGTCTCCTTTACTATTGGCTCCACCTAAACCTGTAACTACAGGTTTGAATAATTTGCTACGTGCCGAAGCATGGTTTACAGATTTGGATTCTGTCCATTTTCTTGCAGGCTTAATTTAATCGTTCTGTAACTCCAGCAAATTTCAAGCTTGTAGACTTATGGGCTGTAAAACGGCCACTGCGGGTTTGGAAGTTAATAGGGGCCCTAGAGTGGCATCTTGGACTTACTTTAGTTTTTGTTTGATTTAGACCATTGTGTGATTTATTGCAGTGGTGAGCCTAATGATAGAGTGGCATCTTGGATTTGCCTTATTTTTGTCTGCCTATTTGACCCTAGTAGTAGTAGAGTAACATTCTTGACTTCCCCTAAGTTTAGCTTGCCAAAACTTTTGCCCTGACATTTCTTCCTTTGTTTCTGTCTGCCTGAGCTTTCTCCATGTTTTCATTTTTGGAGTTTTATAGATCTAACTAACAATGAGTTGCTATCTAATCGAGATACACCTAGTCAGATACACATTCTTATTGTACATTATTTTTTATAGTGTCATATAAGGTTGTCTTATACTTCTCATTGTCTGTGGAAGCTATTTGAAACAATAGTTTCTAGTTGTTTCCCCATAAACTTAATTTTTGAATAGAGTTATTTTTTTTGTGTGACTGAACATATTGTCTTTCATGTTTTGAACAATAACTGCATTTATTCTTAGTATGATTTTTTTTTAAAATGTTTAGTATATTTTTAAAGTGTGTTTATTAAACATGTTTGAAGTACTTGTGCTCTCCAACGTTCTTCTAGGTTCAGGTTCATCCAGTTGCCTGCTGATTTATGATCTATCTCATAAAGGACTAAGGGCTGTGAATAATATTTTGTGGTTTCAAATTATTTTTCCATCACAGATGCAGAAGCTTCCCAACCACTCTAAGCACCCTCTTTATTTTTACTGAGCTGTGATCACTTTATTATGAGATTTGTAGACCCTTCTCATACCTATCTGTGTCCCTTAGCCTGTTCTGTCCATGTTGTTATCTGTACAAGTTTCCCCTTTGCCTCTAAATGGATGACTACTCAGTTTTACTGATTAATGACCTGTGTTGTGTTGCACAATGTTTAGGGGGGACAATATATTTCACCAGATTGGCAGAAAATCATATAAACATCTGTGGTGTATCACCAAATTAATATTACACAAGGTTCGTCTACATTAAAAGGTATTTATTAAAAGGCAGATAACACAATACTATAAATGTATTACAAACACAACAGCCCAGACCCACGGAGCAACACCCCCTTTTAAATCTATCTACCTATATATATATATATATATAGTAATTCCCTTCCCCAAACGCTTGATCTTACCCACGGTCAGACCATTGACATCACCTCCATCACCCTCACCAAGGAAGGAAAACAGGAAGCAGCACCAGTTTCCTGCCTGGATATATCCTTAGTTGAGATGATGTAATTTACATCACATCCTGTCCATGAGCAATTGTGGGAGGGAAGTAAAGATTCTCAGCCCTCCTACAAAGGCCTGTTTGAGGAAGTCCTGAATTACCATTCAAGGAAGACAAGTTACCACATTCCCTCACTTTTTCTTCTTCTATGTTGCTCAGTTTTCTAGTTATCCCTCTAGTACAGGAGAACCTAGTGGGAGCAAAAACCTGATATACAGGAGAAATTCAAGCCACCGTCCCTCCGGAATAGTTCCCTCAGCGACATAAGTTCTCCTGTACTTTCCTATGGCTGTCAATCCACATATTACACAAAAACAGAATTTATAGAATTTAGGTGAGAGTGTGTGATAAATGTTTATGTATGTGCAATGTAAAACTTTATTGAAGAATGTATGAGAGAGAGAAAGAAGAGGAAAAAGACACATTATTATATATCCTCCTTGCAAGTTTCATTGCCACACAAAAGTATATTATTATAATTGTCGTTAATACTTGAATGAACATGAGTACCAGCAACAGTGTTCGTAGGACTGGATGTGTCTCTGACTGAAGTTCCAAGGTAAAAAGCTTCATTATCAAATTTGTCCAATCTGCATTTGCAGTAAAATTGATCATTTCAGTGGTAAGGTTTCTTGATGGAAATACCATGATACAAGACCCTTCTTCCACCAAACATATTTCATCAACTGTCCTATATTCAGAGTGGCCGATAAAGCATGCAATGTCCCCTATGCGGATCACCTCTTGCACCAGGTTTTCTTTTATCAACTGCACCCAGCCATCCTCCTCAGCTCCTTTCTCCCAAACACAACTGCACAGCCATCGGTGTTGAGATTTCCTGCAACAGCTTTCATCCATCTCCAATCCTGTAATAGTGGCCAGTCTTTTTGATGGGAAGTGTTGCTTGTAGATTCCATCACTTAACGTGCCAATGCTATGTATAAAGTTCAGTTGCTCTGCCTGCCCCTCCCAACGGGGAATTGCCAGGATTAGTCCTATTGTCCCAGATTGTAGTCCATGTGGCATCCATTGATCTGGGCCTTCAATATAGCTGTATTTAAGATTGTCCTCAGTGATGTCCACTCCTTTACTTTTCAATGACGTGATAATCCTTGTTGCATTGATTTGTCTTGCCCACTTGTTTTCCTGGATGTCTTTAATAGTTTCCTTTAAATCTGCCAACAGCTTTCCTCCAATCATAGAACAGAAAATGGCAGTTCCCACTATTTCATTCTTAATGCTGTTAGCAATGGAAGCAATATTTTCCTCAACTAGATGCAGGTTGTTGGCAATGGTGTGTATGTCATCAACATTGTCTGTCAGTCTACTCACTATAAGGGAGTCAGCTACTCCACCTGTTTTCATAGCATGTCCCATGCCATCAGTAAGGGAGTTTATCCTGCTGTTCAGTCCAATGATGTCTGCTGAATTCCAAACTCCCAATCCAGTTCCGACTCCTCCTAAAAGGGCTGCAAGTGTGTCCCGTTTTTCTCGACTCCCTGCTCCGGTCCACTCAATGATGGTCTCTTGTATACTTTGCTTAAACCACTGCCGCTGTGATTCCGGGCACTTTGGAGGAATAGAAAAATCATTAAAATTTAGAATTATTGGGTAGTAAGTCCACCCAACCCCTTGCACAACTGTTTCATGTGTTGGTACCACCACCAATCCGCCTATTGGCCATGGTACCTTCTTCTGATCTTTACAACGTTGCAGCTCCTTTACAGAGACAAATACTTCATCTATTGTTAGAACACACCCCTTTCCAGTATCAAAATTGCAGAATTCCTCTAGGTCAGGCTGGGCAGCTATAACTGCAGCGTCCCATTCTCCACCTTCTTCTAATGTTAAGTTACTCACTACTACTGTAATATTTGTAAACCTCCCTTGTATTGGAGCTCTAAGAGCTAATCCCCTGGTACTATTATGTGGCAAAATAATGTTTACTTGTAACCCTCCACCCTCTTTTACTTCCAATTCCCTGGGCCAAATAAATCTATCTGCTTGAACATAATGTAACTCCAATCTTTTCAAACTCTCTCCCTTATTTGCGGTATCTTCTGGCCTTATTGCCTGTCTCCCCATTCCTACTGTGATACAGCTTATACTTATCCATCCTGGAACAAGGATCCACCACAATCTTCTGTTGACACGCATCTTCATTCTTATACAGCCTTGCTCTGTGGGAACACTAGATTCCATCATTAGAAACATATACATAACAAAAACAACAGGGGCCATTCTTTTTGCAAGTTTGTTCACGGCCCTGTAATCAATGGTAAGTCTCCATGATGAGGCTGCTTTTTCATCTCCATTCCCTTTTAACACAGCTTTTCTCACAGGCCAACATGGTGAGTTACATGCATACCCATTTCCAGATTTAATTATTCCACGTCTCTCCAGCATTTCTATCATCTCGGTAATTGCCCAAACAGGTATGTCTTGGATTAGCTTCTGCAGCCATTCTGGTTGTCCGTCTAGTTTCAGTTTGTCTTTTTCCAGACTTTTTATCGGAGAGACAATATATGCCATTGGGAGCACAACCCCTTTCGTCAACTCTGTACTTACCTGATTCACCTTTTCTGTCTTCCACAAACAAAAATTGGCAAGATCTACAATGAAATTTCCTTTTTTTAAAACTTCTATTCCCAATATTTCCTCTGGCCAACCCACTATTGCTGCTACTTGTATTGTTTTTTCTCCAACTGCTACATCAATTGGACCTGCTCTAACCTCCTGTGGATTCCCAGTAACTCCCATACTACTTACTGAAGAATCCCCATTTTTGACCCTGTTGGTCATTGTAACTGCTGCTCCTGTATCTACCAACATATTTTTCCCTACCCCTGCGATGACTGTATAACTGGTAGGCTGACCTGCCTCATCCATGGTTAAATTAGCTGAGTGAATGAGATGCTGAGGCGCAGGGGTTGGGATTTGTCATTGTGACTCACTTCTACTCCGTCCCTCTTTTATAACACTATATTGCATCTTTGCCTCACTTTCCTTCAATTTCTTCTCTGACTCAGCTACCTTGTTTTTAAGTATGTGATTTTCCTCTTCTATCCTATCCTTCTGTCTCCTGAGTTCCCAATAGCCCATGTTACCATTTCTCTCTCCCTCCTGATTAGCCCTCCAGTTGCTGCCATCCCTATTCCTATAGTCCCTAGGTGGATCTCTCCATCTTTTGTCAAAGTTCTGTTTTGGTCTCCAGTTTTGATCATCCTTCTTGATCTGGGGTACATCCCACGTCTGGTTTCTCCAATTACCATCTATATCTCTACCAGACTCGACCTTAAATGTTCTTACAGCTGAAACAGAGCAGGCCTGTTCTGTGAAAGGATGCTTGATCCACCCCGTATCAGCTCTAGTTAGTACCATTTCCAAGTCTGTTGGTGTTGGATCAAAAAGCCTGATAAATTCTTGACACTCCCGGGGAAGGGCTTCCATTACTTTTGCTATATGTTCTGGTGAGCCCAGCACTAGAGGCTGTTGCGGTTGTCGTAGAGTATACCAAAAAAATATCCTTTGAGCTACCTCTCTAGGACCATCTATTGGCCTCATGGTAATATTTGCTATTTCTTTTTCTATGCTAAGTAGATAGAAATTAGTTGCAGCAATTCTTCCTGCCTGATCAGACACACTGTTATTAAATCCCAATAGTCTACTAGCCAAAGGACCCATAGCGTATTCTAACAGTTCTGTCCATTCCTCTAAGTTAAGACCTCATTTTTTAGCTCTATCTGCTCCCCTCATAAACCAATGTGTAAATGTATTAAAGTTGTTAGTTGGCATACTTCCCCACCATTTCTGGAAATTGTCTTTATCTGCCATAGACATCGGTCGAGTCTGCATAGAAAATCCTGTAGGTGTTTGCCTTGCATTAAATAATTCTGAAACAATAACTGGTGCTTGTGGTATGGTATCTACTTGTGGAACAGAATAACATAAGAAATCTTTTCTATCTTGGTTCATTTTCGGCACTGGTTCTTTATTTTGTGCCACGAACATATCCAGATCTGGATATATTTTGGCAATGTCTCTGACTCCTTTTATCCCTTCTAACTTTGTTTTATTTTTATAGTCCATTATTATGTTTTGAAGTTCTGTTATTTTTACTCCATAAGCATCCCTCTGTTCCTCTATTTCCCCTAACTCTCTTTCTAGTTCCCCCACAATTGTAGTTGTTCTCAAAGCTGCAATTTTTAAACAATCCCTTTTGTCCATTGCTTCCTCCTTTTTATTTGTTGTTTCCAAATTATGCTGCCGTAATTCTACAACTAAGTCTATTAGGCCTCCTATTGTGGCTACAACAGCTTGTGTGACCAAACTTTTTCTCTTCTTTGTTCTATACTTTTTGTTATTTACAATTTGTTTTAGAACATCCATTAATCTCTTCTCTTTTCCACTGTCTGGGTTTGCTGGCTCTGGAAGCTCATATGGACCATCATGTTTTTGAATATGTTTCCTAAAGTACTCACGCACTTCTGTGGGAAAGTATTTGGCCCCTTGAAAAGACATTTCTACTCTTTTACTCACCCAAGTAAGAATCCAAATCAATTTGCGACTAAAGTAGCATGCTTCTGAGTAGCCAACAATAGTTGATGACTATTCAGTAGGCCAGGTGTAATATGTAGAAAAATAGATTAGTACCCACAATGCAAATTATACTTACCTTAGTATGGTGAAGGTAATACTTGCTAATTAACTTAAAATATAATAGCAAGGCCTGCAGGGTAGGAGATAAACCCGAACGAGGATATACAAGACACCCAAAATGTATAAGGTATGGAAGCCTATAGTGTATTAAAATGCACGCCTGAAATAATATATATATATATATATATATATATATATATATATATATATAATATTTAAAATGGTTTATTTATTATTTTTTTTTCCCAGGCCTGTACTATGATAAAGGACTAGAGAAAGAAAAAGAAAGAAGAGAAAAAAAAAAAGGAAAAAAAAAACAAAAAACAAAACAAACCCAAACTTGTATATTAAAATGTAGGCCCAAACTAGGATACAAAGGAAATCAGCATTCAAATACAACAAAAAGCCGCATGGAGCCTACCATATTGTATTCAAATGCAGGGCTAGGCCTGTACTCTGATATTCAACTCACTCAGATAGGCCTATGCTGGTAGTCTATTACAATAAAATAAAAATAAAGGCCTGAAAACTACTAGGCCTGCTAAATTGAGGCCTGATGAATAATAGTATTAACAAACTCAGGTATTTGAAACACACAACAACTAATTGTGGCCTGGTGCCCAAGCTTGTATAATAAAATGGAGACCCAAACTAGGATACAAAGGAAATCAGCATTCAAATACAACAAAAAGCCGCATGGAGCCTACCATATTGTATTCAAATGCAGGGCTAGGCCTGTACTCTGATATTCAACTCACTCAGATAGGCCTATGCTGGTAGTCTATTACAATAAAATAAAAATAAAGGCCTGAAAACTACTAGGCCTGCTAAATTGAGGCCTGATGAATAATAGTATTAACAAACTCAGGTATTTGAAACACACAACAACTAATTGTGGCCTGGTGCCCAAGCTTGTATAATAAAATGGAGACCCAAACTAGGATACAAAGGAAATCAGCATTCAAATACAACAAAAAGCCGCATGGAGCCTACCATATTGTATTCAAATGCAGGGCTAGGCCTGTACTCTGATATTCAACTCACTCAGATAGGCCTATGCTGGTAGTCTATTACAATAAAATAAAAATAAAGGCCTGAAAACTACTAGGCCTGCTAAATTGAGGCCTGATGAATAATAGTATTAACAAACTCAGGTATTTGAAACACACAACAAACTAATTGTGGCCTGGTGCCCAAGCTTGTATAATAAAATGGAGACCCAAACTAGACTCCACACACAATCAGCACTTGATTTCCCATGCAAAGGATAATTAAACAAAGTAATTTTTCTTCCCCCAAAAAATAAATCTGACTATCTATTAATGTGATATTACCTCATAAATAACCTTTGTAGAAGTCTAAAATTCGTGGTCGCCAAATGTGGTGTATCACCACATTAATATATATATTACACAAGGTTCGTCTACATTAAAAGGTATTTATTAAAAGGCAGATAACACAATACTATAAATGTATTACAAACACAACAGCCCAGACCCACGGAGCAACACCCCCTTTTAAATCTATCTACCTATATATATATATAGTAATTCCCTTCCCCAAACGCTTGATCTTACCCACGGTCAGACCATTGAAATCACCTCCTCACCCTCACCATCAAGGAAGAAAACAGGAAGCAGCACCAGTTTCCTGCCTGGATATATCCTTAGTTGAGATGATGTAATTTACATCACATCCTGTCCATGAGCAATTGTGGGAGGGAAGTAAAGATTCTCAGCCCTCCTACAAAGGCCTGTTTGAGGAAGTCCTGAATTACCATTCAAGGAAGACAAGTTACCACAACATCTTTCTCAGAATGGCAAATAAGTTAAATATTATGATTATTAAATATTTTAACTCCCTTCCATTACAGTAAACAAAGTGTTAATATACATGTTTCAATTTACACATAAGTGTTTATTTAATTAATGTATTCTTCACTTTTTGCAACTCGCTCCAAGACTTCCATGATGTCCAGCATGATCACCACAACTTTGATCTCCATGATGCCCATGACCTCCACCATGAGACTGATGACATTGCCCTCCATGGCATCCTTTATCTCCACCATGTCCTTGATGACATTGTCATCCATGTCCTCCGTTATCTCCACCATGTTAGTAATGACATTGCCCTCCATGGCCTCCGTGATCTCCACCATGTCCCTGATGACACTGCCCTCCATGTCCTCCATGATTGCCACCATGTCCCTGACGACACTGCCCTCCATGGCCTCCATGATCGCCACCATGTCCTTGATGACTTTGACCTCCATGATCACCACCATCTAGAACACAAGAATTAAAGAAAGCATGAAGTAGAATATTTTGCCTACACCTGCCTTACATTTCTACAGTGTGAGACCACATCAGATAGTTACCAGACTTTTTTATATTTGATATTTTTTTGTCCCGCTATTGAACAGTATTCACTGAATGGCAAAATGATTAACCATTACAATAACTTTCATTACTAACCTCATGAATGGTCAATTAATAAGTATTTTGCTTTCATTAGATGGCTAAATATTACATTGCCCATTTTTCTACAATTATAGGCCACATATGTGGAGTAGAAGTTGGATAAAAAAATTTAACCCATGTGAATCTGCATGTGGCAAATTAGAGAATTGTCATTAAGTTCTTTATTGTTTGATTAAGGGTTAATTAGCTTTTAATGAGAGCTAAGTCTCATCAATGAGAATATAACCAGATTCTGTATGGTTATCTAGACTGTCTATGTATTTGTATACTTGTGCGTGTGTGTGTAATGCATATCTTGAAGGTTTTTTTAACCTTAAACCATCAAAATTTGATTGTCTATTACATTTTTGGTACTGTTATTGAATTGTGGTATTATATGGACTGCAAACAACTTCAAAGTAAAAATGTAACTAAGAGAAATTAATAAAAAGTAATAAATAGTACTAATAAACAATAAATAGTGATACATAGTACTAATTAATTTGCTTTTGAACAACAAAAACATCATATAATGCAAACTAAGAAACTTTCAATTCATATTTCCAAAGCTTAGTTTGTACAAGCTCTATTGTACAGAAAGGGTAGTAGGTAACTAAAGTACAATAAACAAAATGTCTGTGATAATCTATCTTGGGGTTTTACATAAAAAGAGCAGCAGACAACATTGGTTCTTATTTGCTCTCATATCTATATTATTACAGAACAACACTTACAGTTCAAATTGTATCAGTAATAAATAAAGATAGACATACAATTTCATTTTTATAAATCGACAGCAACATTTTTTTACACATTGTTTGGATATATAGTAAAGAAATATAATTAATTGCAGGATAGAAATACGTGTATGAAATGAAGTGGGCTAAAGGACTCAGTAGGAATGTGTAATGGGAGAAATGTTGTGACATGACAAGAGAGATGGCCAAATGACCAAATGTAGTTTAAATTCATAACATGCAACAATATATAAAACAGCAAAGTCACAGTACATAATAGCTAAGTCAGGGGTGCTCATCAGAGAATGAACTAACCTTAATAGATTAGTTCTATGGACTTGATAACCCACTCTGAGAGCAACCTCTTTTAGCTCACTTGTGCCCTTCACATGGAGAAATATGCTGTAGTATATCAGTCTGGTCCCACTCACTAGAGTGGTCCAGCCCTTAAATACCAGGCAATTCTACCCTGAAACAGGAGAAACAGCAAACCCTTATCATGTCCATAGAACTAACGTATTAAGGTTAGTTTGTTCTCTGATGGGCACCTCTAACTTAGTTGTTTTGTATATGCAAATTACCTTTAGGATTTAGTCTCTGTAAGGGTGACAGAGGACTCCTGACATGGACCCCTTGCTCACTGTGCCTTAGGGAGTTAAGCTGCACCTCACTGACGAGACCCATAGAGGCCGAAGCACATCTGTGGTTTGCTGTTTCTCCTGTTCAGGATAGAATTGCCTGGTATTTCGGGGCTGGGTCACTCTTTTGAGTAGGACCCGACTGATTTACTACAGGATATTTCTCCCTGTGAAGGGCACAAGTGAGCTAAAAGAGGGTGCTCTCAGAATGCGTTATCGTGTCCATAGAACTAACCTATTAAGGTTACTTTGTTCTCTGATGAGCACCTCTGACTTATTTGTTTTGAATTTAGAAGGATGACAACAATTTGTTAGCACTGCCCAATCTAGCGGGTTAAATGACTATGTGGCTAAGGGACATAATGCTGTCATAAATCATCAACCATGTATCAATATTTAGTATGACCATCCCCATTATAGATAGGTGAGACATTTAAATATGTAACACCATATGTACTTGATGGTACTCTAGATTAAGGTTCTCCAATAGGAACCAAACATATACAGTACATGATAACTGAGACCAAAAAGTGCTGGGAGATGGTCAAAACTAAGATTGTAGAGCAGAACACCATTATTTCATGCAGGAATTATTTTTGATGTGTCATTATACTTCTTTAATAAATATATGATGATTATGTTTATTATTAAATTATTCATAATCCTATTAGTTGTGAAGTAGTGTATATAGACATGAGGTGGTTGAACTATTACAACGGTATTGAATAGTGTAATATTAAAGAAACTCTATGTTCCTATTTTTATTAATACATAATCTGCTCTATCAAAGTGAATATTATAATATAACAAGACTCTGCTTCCTTAAACTGTACATTCCTATTACAGGACCATGTATTCTTACCAGATAATGCATAATATCTAGTAACATGTACTTGCTTTGCCATTTACACAATATTGCATAACCAAAAGATGGTAACTGTAAAAGCTATTTAATTGTATTTCTATAGTAGATTTTTTAGCTGCTCTATTCAAATGTGTATTTATACCCAAAATAGAACAATTGAGCAAAAAATGTCTCCTCCAAGACAGTCACTAAATTACATTTACAACACATGCATTCCTGTCTGTGTTCGTGTGATAAGATATACAACTTAAAAATGATAATAATTATTAAGTAATATTTAATTGTTCTAGTAAGGCTATTACTATATACATATGGAACTACCAGAAGTCTCTGCAAGATCTGGCTCCCATTATACTTCATTAATGTACTTGTTGACCAATGTTGATTTATAAAAAATGGGCTAAAAGTAAAGCCTTCATTTAGTACTGTAGGGGACAGTGTGTCTAGTAAAAAAATCCATTGAGATTCACATTGCATACATTTTCTTTCTGAAATCTCGAACGCCAACAGCTCTTGTGCTGGTCATTGACGGGGTGTCTGAAAGGATATCTGGCAAATCTTGATCCCATGGCAAAATGTCCCAGTGTTTAGTGATCATTTGCCACACTTTGTCCCATTGGTTGTTAAATGTGCATTCTCCTCATTATGTTATTTCTTGGTCTATCCACAAGTAGATCTGAACAGGATATTTGTAAGGTTTTATGGTACTCACTTTTCAAGCAGTTGTGACTATATCCTCTGTCTCTAAACCTGCAATATAGTTATCTTTTTTAAATAAAAAAGTTCTTGTTTGTACTGCAATTTCATTCTATTCTTAAATATTGTCCATAAGGAATATTGCATATTTCTTGGGGAAGATGGTGACTTTCATTGAGAAGGAGGCTGATGGTTGTAGTTTTTTTCCCAGAAGGTTCTTGTTTGTAGATTTCTTTCACGATCCACCCAAATTTCCAAGTCTAGAAATTCTAATCTGTCCGAGCTAATGGTAGAAGTTAATCTCAGCTCAACTCATTATTGTTTAGCTCCGCTACAAAAGTATGAAATTCTGGTTTAGAACCTTTCCATATCAGCAGGATATCATCTATGTATCTTATCCATAATGTTATATTATCAGTATACTTAGCCATCTCTTCACAAAACACCTTGGTTTCCTCCCACCAGTCTAGATATAGGTTGGCGTATGAGGGGACACATGGTGTACCCATGGAGGTACCGATACGTTGTGTTAAGACAACATTTTAGTAAATCTAACAAAAACTTGTTATGGTTTGCTGAATGAAACCCTCTCATTAATAAGTTATAATCAACTTCTTTAAATCCATCCTTATGTGGGATGCTGGTATATAAAGATTCAACATCTAGACTTGCCAGTTTAGTGCCCTCTTCCATATTGATGTCATCCAAGTATGCTCAGTGACTTTAACATACAAAGAAAGGCTCAGCACAAACGGTTTTAAGATTGATTCAATATATGCGTTGAAGTGTTCCGTGATGCTGCCATTACCAGATACTATCGGTTTTCCAGGATATTGAAGTCTTTTGAGTATTTTAGGAATCAAATAAAATGTCATGATGTTTGTTCATCAGATAATTTTTTTCCCTTCATCAAGAATTTCATACAATTCCTCTTGATAATTATTTGACGGCTCAAAGGTAAGCTACTGATAACTTCTAGTATCAGACAGTAATCACATGTTTTCCACATAATATGCCTTATGATCTCTTGTGCCTCTTCCTTTACAGAACCCGGCTTGCACATCTGGTAGTTCCGGTCCATATATTGTTAGAGCCAAGCTTGTAATATCTTAAGCATTACCTCGATGGCATGTGAAATTAAAGCATTTGTTAGATTAATTGGACCACTCTTCGGTACCACATTTTTGGGGGACTGGGATGTAGACGGACCTTTTCCATTCTATTGTTGGCATAAGGTTGTTGGCATAAGGCAAGCAACAGTATTATCTTCGAATAGTTAAGCTGGGATTCCCCTAACCCTTGCAGCCTTGTTATCAGCAAGGCTTTCAAGGACCCATCTCACTTTATTCTCCAAGTATAGATGCGCTCAGATGCCAACGCGCGCTTTTTCACAGGATTATTTAGGCGCGATGAAGTCAGGGTGCCGATCTTCAGTGTATTCCTTTCACCTCTTCTTTATTTGATCTGCTTCTGTTAAGTTCCTACTGTCACACCCTACAATGATGATGGAGTATAGAGAATCCTAGTCCTCTTATCTCCTGTAGGTTTTAGACCTAAGATTTGGGTGACTCAGACCAATGGACAGTCTTTGTAGATGCAAGAGCATAAGTCCCAGCTTTTGGTAGTGTGTCTGGGAAACCTGGAAGGGAGTCAGAAACGATCTCCTCTACCAGCATATGCCCCTGGGTCAATAATACACTTGCACACAAAGTCTTGATGAAAATTATGAAAACCATGTTTTTTTTCAGAACAGCATATTTAACCACATCACACAAGGATGGGGGAAGTGGCTACCCTTAGCCAGCCCCAAATGACCTCTGGCCAATCATGAAGGGGAACTGTGTGTGAACCAATAGTCCCCTCCCAGGTCCACCCACTAGGTGGGGCCAACTAATTCATTTGGGCTCTGAATCTCCAGGGGAAAGCACCTTGGCTCTCCTGTGCCCATGCTATGAAGGCTAAGAGGCCTCAGGCCATCCCATTGTTTCTGGGTGCCTGCCTATCTGCTCTCCAGCTGTGAGCTCCCCATTGCTGGACACTTAGCTAATGGGATTAACAGGCCTTTGGGAACAAAGGAGGTTTGGCTGTATTCAACGGACTTCCCCTCTACAATATAATAACATACTAATATAATAACATACATTCATATTTACAAATATAACACCCAATGTTTCACCCACATACAACCAATATATCCCATTAGATCCCTCACAGGATACTCATTACAATGAGCCTAAACATGGGAGGTATGGGAATATGCTAAGGGATAAACTTATAATGCTTTATCCCCTAGACCACAAAATAACAATATATCCATAACAAGTGGGCCCCAAACCTTTTCTTCCACAGCATGAGCCATGAACTTGGTCCAAACACAATATGGCCACTGGCTGATTCATGACAAACCTACCATTTTTGTCTTTTATCACACCCACTTTGGCATGAAATTCCCTTGAGATCCCAATTTTATTGAAGAGACCTCTTGGCTTTCCCTTTCTGTTACCTTCTTCTATCTTCTTCTATATCTTCACATAACTTATTGTATAATGTCTCCTTGTGTCTTCTTGATATCCTTTGGAATTCTGCATTCATTGGGTCAAATCATTTATTTTCCTCTACCTGTCTTTTTCTCCTTTCCTGGCCTACTTTCATAGTCTCATCAGATAACCAGTTTGCCTTCTTCATTTTCTTTCTTTGTGGCTGTTTCCTAGTAATGTGGTGGGCACCTTCTGACCTGAGGGGCTTATCTTCTGATGCCATGTCTTTATGTCTCTGGTTGTGCTTGTCCATAAGGTTATCCTGATAAAAATACTGTTGTGGGTTGCCAGTTCCTTCTCCAGTGGACCAGTGTGTCTGACCTCTATACTATGACCTTCCCATCTTGGATGACCCTATATGATATAACTCACAGCTTCATTGAAGTGCACAAGCCCCTTCACTATGCCAAGGTAGCGATCCAGAACGGGGTGGATGTACAACTATTCTGTGACTCCACAAGCTATTTGGAGTAAAATAGGTTTAGGTTGGAATAAGGAAGGAGCAGAAGGTAGGACTATTACTACATCTATAGTTATAGCATTTGGGGCTTTACGGCCTTGTACTCTAAATATCTCAGTGGGCAATATGCTCTGTACCCGGTGACAGATGTTCCAATTTGAAAGGACCTGGCCTATGTTGTTACTGAAACCGTAAAATATGTATTGTTAAATCCCATCAAGAGGCCCGGCTACTAATGTCCGTATTGTTGTGGGTAGGTTTGGTATGGTTGTTTTTTTTATCTTACTTCTCAGAAAGTATTACTTTTTCAAACCCACTTAAGAACAAACTTTTATCAATATTACATTTCTACAGGTACAGGCAGAAGACAGATCAGAAATACAAATAGTTCATTGTGGCCATAATCTTCATTCAATGAAGATAAATGTGATTGAATAGTCTGGTTTTGACTACCTTTATTTTAAGGGTGGAGTATGGGGAGCAACTTGGGAAGCGTCTCCTGCTCCACAAACTAAAACCTTAACCAGTTGCCACTGAACTAGAGCTGCTCAATTAATCATTTTTGTAGTATTTAATTGACGCTTTGCACTTGACTTTCATTAAAACATCACTTCTATATACATAGCAGACCAAAAGCTTCTATGAAATATTCCCTCTTTAGCTTTGTTTAGCCTAAATTGACCCCAAGTAAGTGGGTACATGACACAATATAAGGCACACTGTTCATGTTTACCCAATGCAAACCTGTTCAAGATATCAAATTTTTTGCCTTTTCCCTTATAATGTTTCATTTAGTTCCGTTAACTTTTTCATAACATTTTGTAATTAAAATGAAACACATTTGTGTAGGAGGGACGTCACCCATTGCTTTAAGACAAGCAGTGATGCTTTTATTTATTTATGTTAATATAAACATGTCATTATTTGGAGTGACCTGGTATCAGGGACCCCATGGGGATCCCTCTACTTAGCCATGATCATTCTCCATAACGCTTACCTCTGTTCCTGTAGGCACATGTAGGCACATGTGTGTGCTACTAGCTGACATTTAAAGGGGCCATGCATCATTTCAAGTTAGCTTGATAATTTGGGACATAGAAGTAAGTTACGCCATGGTCTCCATGGCTGTTTTCTGTGTATGCTGGCCCTCCGTGCAGCGCCTGGCTTTCTATCACTGTATTTCTGGTCCTGCTGTCTAGCTACCTGCATAACAGCATAACTTTCCAATGGTCATGCTGTCCGGCTCTCTGCATTTCCTGTGACATCATCGTCATGAGGCCTGGCTATCTGAACCACAGTGTTCCTGGCTGCCATGACACCTGTCTTGCTCCCTGCGTATCTGCTTAGTTTTACATCAGTCCTGATGCCAGCTACCTACATTTGTTATGACACCTATCCTGAAGCCTAGCTATTTGCTCTGCTATGTTTTTGGCTTCCATTATACCTGCCTTGTTGCCTGACTAGTTGCATATCTTCCCATAGGTCCTGCTGATGCTTATCTGCAATGGTTTGGTGCCTGTTCTTTTTGGATTGCCAAGAACTCTTTTCCTATTTCCAGTATTGACACTACTAGAGATTTTAGTGTAAAAGTTATCCCAGTCCTAGAGTGGCATCTTGGACTTACTTTAGTTTTTGTTTGATTTAGACCACTGTGAGATCGGTTGCAGTGGTGAACCTAATAATAGAGTGGCATCTTGGATTTGCCTGATTTTTCTCTGCCTAGTTGACCCTAGTAGTAGTAGAGTAGCATTCTGCACTTTCCCTATGTTTAGCTTGCCAAAACTTTTGCCCTGACATTTCTTCCTTTGTTCCTGTCTGCTTGAGCTTTTTCCATACTTTAATTTTGGGAGTTTTACAGATTTAACTAAAAACGAGTTGTTATCTAATTGAGATACACCTAGTCAGGTACAAGTTTTTATAGTACAACATTTTTTTTATAGTGTCATTTAAGGTCTTCTTATACTTCTCATTGTCTGTGGAAGCTATTTGAAACAATAGTTTCTTGTTGTTTCCCCATGAACTTAATTTGTGAACTGAACATATTGTATTCCATGTTGTATAAAATAACTGGATTTCATTCTTAGTATGAATTTTTTTCTAGGTTCAGGTTTATCCCGCTGCCTGCTGATTTATGATCTATCTCATGAAGGACTAAGGGCTGTGAATAATATTTTATTTTATCACAGATGCAGAAGCTTCCCAACCACTCTAAGCACTCTAAGCACCCTGTTTATTTTTCCTGAGCTGAGATTACTTTGTTATGAGAAATGAAGACCCTTCTCACCTATCTGTGTCCCTTGGCTTGTTCTGTCTACATTGCTATATACACGTTTCCCTTTGCCACTAAATAGGTGACTACCATCACTAGTAGTTTTATTCATTAATGATCTGTGTTGTGTTGCACAATGTTTGGGAACAATATATTTCACCACATTGGCAGAAAAATCATATAAACATCTTTCTCAGAATGACAATTAAGTTAAATATTATAAATATTAAATATTAAATATTTTAACTCCCTTCCATTACAGTAATCAAAGTGTTAAATTAACGCACAAAAAGTGATTTGTAGAATGGCTATCTGACTTTATTTCCAATGTTTGAATATACATGTTTAGATTTACACAGTGTTTATTTAATAAATGTATTCTTCACTTTTTGCAATGAGCTCCATGACTTCCTTGATGACCATGATCACCACAACTTTGATCTCCATGACCTTTCTCTCCATGATCTCCATGACCTCCACCATGAGACTGATGACATTGCCCTCCATGGCCTCCTTTATCTCCACCATGTCCTTGATGACCTTGTCCTTCATGGCCTCCGTGATCTCCACCATGTCCCTGATGACATTGCCCTGCATGGCCTCCATGATCTCCACCATGTCCCTGATGACACTGCCCTCCATAGCTTCCATGATCGCTACCATGTCCCTGATGACTTTGACCTCCATGATCCCTACCATCTAGAACACAATAATTAAATAAAGCATGAAGTAGAATATTCTGCCTACAACTGCTTGACATTTTTACAACTTGAGACCAAATCAGATAGTTAGCAGGCTTTGCTATATTTGATATTTTTTAGTCCTGCTATTGAACAATATTCATTGAATTGAAAAATGATTAACCGTTACAATAACTTTCATTACTAACCTCATGAATGGTCAAAGAATAAATATTTTGCTTTCATTAGATGGCTGAATACCACATTGACCATTTTTCTCCAATTATAGGCCACATATGAGGAGTAGTAGCTGGATAAAGAAAATTGAACCCATGTGAATCTGCATGTGGCAAATTAGAGAATTGTCATTAGGTTTTTTCTTGATTGATTAAGGTTTAATGAACTTTTAATGAGAGCTAAGTCCCATCAATGAGAATATAACCAGATTCTGAATGTTTATCTAGACTGTCTAAGTATTTGTATGTGTGTGTGTGTGTGTGTGTGTGTGTAATGCATAATAAACACATCTTGAAGGTTTTTTTTAACCTTAAACCATGTTAATTTGATTGTACATTAAATTATTGGTACTGCTATTGAATTGTGGTAGTAAATAAACTGTGAACAACTTAATAAAAAAAAAAAATGAAAAAAGTTACTATGAAAAAGTAATAAAATGTAATAACTAGTTCTAATAAATAATAAATAGTGATACATAGTACCAATAAATTTGCTTTTGAACAACATAAACATCATGTAATGCAAAATAAGAAGTATATAAATACATGGATGAAATAAAGTGTGCTAAAGGTCTAAATAGGTATGTGTAATGGGAGAAATGTTGTGACAAGACAGGGCGATAAGCTGTTTATAAGGGCAGAATTTTATATCTTTCCCCTCTCAATAGATCAGGATAGGGTTGTATGCAAATTCTCAGATGGCCAAATGCAATTACTCTGTCCCAGTTGTCCATAGCAGTATTTTTGCATTTGTTTTAACAAACCAAATATGTGACATGCAACAATATATAATATAGCAAACTCACAGTACAATTCACACTAATAATATAATATTTTACTTACTATCATGGCCATGTTTCTGGTGACCAAAACCTTTAGTTCCAGGCATGGTTGTGGACTCTGCTGGAGAATACGAGATGAAGAAGAGATGAAGCTGTTGTAGTTGTATCAGCAGAGCTTTGAGATGCTGCTTTTATACATGGTTTGATGTCATTACATGGTGAGTAAGATATATTATTTATTTAGATGTCTGTGCACTAGCCAGTAGGATTCAAGGATGACTTCTATAATCAAGCAAATAGGAGTCATTTCATTTCATCTATTATTTGAGCATCTGATGCGACTCTGCATTTGATTGTATGTGTTTTCTAATAAATTCCAAACTTAAATAATTATACTTAGAATGGAAGCAGACAGATTGGGTTTTATCTGTAGTATTTAGAAGGATGACAACAATTTGTTAGCTTCTTAGTATAATGTGTCAGATGGATGTGGTAAAATAGTCATAAAATACAGTGACGTGAGATTTGATCACAATGCTGCGGATAGGGCTCTTAATAAAAAATCGGCAGCATATTTTTTTTTAAGTTTTCATTTTGTGGTATAAAAAATTAGAAAATTGTATATCTGGGTTAAACTATTGGTGGAGATTGTAGGGACAGTGTTGATCAATTAAGTTTGAAATTAGTGAATTATTTTGTTTTATGGATAAATATTATTTATTAAGGATGGGATCTGACTCAAAATAAAGTACCAAATGATAATATATGTATATATAATGTATTTAAATGTAATAACTGTGTATTGCTGCTTTGTCAAAGGTATACATAAATAATGCCTCATATCCTTATCTTTACACATAAGATCAATAATGACAAGATTGTAAATGAATATGTGACTAAGGGACATAATGCTGTCATAAATCATCTATCATGTACCAATATTTAGTATGACCATCTCCAGTATAGATAGGTGAGACATTTAACTATATAACACCATATGTACTTGATGGTAGTCTAGATTAAGGCTCTCCTCTAGGAACCAAACATATACACAATAACTGAGATCAAAAAGTACTGGGAGATGGTCAAAACTAAGATTGTAGCGCAGAGCACTATTATTTTGTGCAGGAATTATTTTTGATGTGCCATTTTACTTCTATGATAAATATATGATGATTATGTTTATTATTAAACTATTCATAATCCTATTAGTTGTGAAGTAGTGTATATAGACATGAAGTGGTTGAACTATTACCACGGTATTGAATAGTGTAATATCAGTATATTAAAGAAACGTTGTTATTTATGTACCTATGTTTATTAATATTTAATATACTCTATCAAAGTAAATAGTATAATATATTACGACTCTGCTTCCTTTTATTGTACATTCCTATTTCAGGACCATGTATTCTTACCAGATAATGAATAATATATAGTAACATGTACTTGCTTTGCCATTCACACAATATTGCATAACCTAAAGATTGTAACTTTAAAAGCTATTTAATTGTATTCTTATAGTGAATTTTTAGCTTCTCTATTTAAATGTATATTTACACCCAAAATAGAACAATTGAGCAAAAAATGCCTCCTCCAAGACAGTCACTAAATTAAATTTACAACACACACATTCCTGTGTGTGTTTGTGTGATAAGATATACAATTTAAACATGATAATAATTATTAAGTAATAATTCCTTGTTCTATGTAAGGCTATTACTGCAGCAAACTCCTGATTATCTGGCACTCAACCAACCAGGACTCTCAAGCAACTGGCACCTGCCATTATTCCCCAATTGACAAAAACTCTCACTTAATCGTCATTATCCGGTACAACTGGCATCCAATTTTTATTTTAAATGTCAACTTTTTTTCTGTAGTTTTTTTTTTAGCTTTAAATGACTTAGATTCGATAACAGTAGCTGTTTAATAGATAGTTTAAGGGTTTTTAGGGGGTTTAAGATTAATTATGCTTTCTTAAACAGTGACTCTCAAGCAGCCAGCAACTACACTTATCCAGCAATAGGCAGTCCCCGTGAGTGTCGGATAACAGGAAGTTTACTGTATATACATATGGAACTGCCAGAAGTCTCTGCAAGATCTGGCTTCTGTTATACTTCATTAATGTTCTTGTTGCCCAATGTTGGTTTATATAAATGCGCTAAAAGTAAAGCCCTTGTTTAGTACTGTGGGAGACAGTGTGTCTAGAGAGAAAATCCATTGAGATTCACATTTCATTAGTTTTTTGTCTATGTCTCCCTTTCTCTCTAAAGGACATACTCTGTATATCCCAATGAACCGTAATATATCTTGATTCTCACTGTGTTCATTATTAAAATGTTGAGCCACAGGAACATCATGTTTATTCAAAATTGACTTCACATGTTCAAGCACCCTCCTACGCAACTGGTGGGTGGTTACTCCCACACATTGCTTTTTGCACTGAAACTGTATGAGGGGATAGGCACAAACATCTTATATTTAATGCAATAGTTGCAAGTTTCCAATTGTTTATGAAATTCAGTAGTGTTGAACATATATAGTTATGCTTTAGACCCACATTGGGATCTACTTATCCAGTGCTTGGGTATCATCAGTTCTCTCTTGTGCTGGTCATTGACTGGGTTTCTGAAAGGATGTCTGGCAAATCTTGATCTGATAGCAAAATGTTCCAGTGTCTAGTGATAAATCGCCTTACTTTGTCCCACTGGTTGTTAAATGTGCCAATAATCCTTATTGTGTTCTTCCCATTATGTTTTCCTGGTCTGTCCACAAGTAGGTCTGCTAAAAAAGATAAGAAAATAACCCCAAAATAAAGAGAGAATCCTCCTATTATACAAAAACATGTTTTATGTAATAATCTTAATAATAAGTATAAGTAGTAACAAGTAGTGATAAGTATATATTGTCATATAAGATAATATTTTTAATAATTTACTATATTTTATATATATTAATATTTTGGAGGATAATTTTAGATGACGAGTGTGAAATAATAATTTAAACCAAAAAGAAAGAAAAGACACCCATATATTCATCATTATGTCTCTCAAGAATGGCAAAGAGAATCTAGGGTCAGACCATTATATTTAAATGTAACTTTTATTCTTAAAGTATATAAAACAAAGAAAATTAAAACATATCTAAAACAAGGTACAAATCTAAAATAGATTAAGCTGAAACCAGCAAAGGCAGAATACCAAAAATATATATTGTAAGGTCAATAATACATTCTAAATTATTAAGACTGACAATGGAAATAATTGATAAAATAAAATACATAAATCAGGTTCAATGAAACAATATATATTGCAAACAATGTTGACTGTTCAAACAATTAATAACTGTCAATATTTTACTGACAATATATTTTACTAAATTGCATACCCACAGCGCATAAGGTACTTATAAAAGTACGATGGAAACGAAAGGTGCAGTAAAAAAGGAAATATACCATTTCTATAAAAATAAATGTGTAAATATAGTGTAATGATTAAAGAAAAAACCCTATACTCATATCCCTATAGAAGAATTATGTGGCAGTACTGGAGGTTCACGTATACAATCAATGATCAAGCCCTTGAATTTTTGGATCTATGCATCAAGAAGGATCTGGAAGGTAATCTACATACGACTGTGTTCAGAAAGAACACTGAAACAAACTGCCTGCTCAACTGGAAAAGCGAACATCCACTACTTCTCAAATGTGGAATACCAACAGGACAGTATATTCGTTTAAGGAGGAACTGTAATAACATTGAGGATTTTAAAGAGCAATTTAAAGAACTAAGAGAACTGTTTAAGAACCAAGGGTATCCAAACAGAGTTCTGAAACTTGCCTATAAAAATGCTCTAGAGAAACAAAGGCCTCAATCACTATATAATTATAAAGAAAGGAAGCAAGATAAAGAACAAATAAGATGCATTTTAACCTTTGGTTCGGACAGTACCGAAATTCGTGCCATCATGGATAAATACTGGTACCTTCTCAAGGATGACACCACTTTAAATGAAGTTATATCAGAAAAGGCATCAGTCGCGTTTAGACGAGGCATGAGTGTCAGAGAAAAATTGACGCACAGCTTCTACACATCCAAAAAGGAGCACGAGTGGCTCAAACCACCTAGTGGACTCTTTCAATACGGACACTGTAAAGCGTGCAAATATATCGCAACTGAAAAAGTTTTAAGCATCCACTTACAAAGAAAAAATACCCACTAAGGATGTTTTACAACTGTAAGTCCACATCTGTAGTATATGCGGCAGTCTGTAGATGTAATAAAATTTATGTGGGTAAGACTGATCGCCAATTGAGGAGGCGGATTTTGGAGCACATTCTATAAATAAGAAACCAATTAGACACCCGGTTTCTAAACATGTAAGAATACACCATCAAGGAGATCTGGAAAGCTTAAAATTCCATATAATTGACAGTGTCCAATTAAGATCCAGAGGCGGAGACAGTAGCAAAAAACTGGTACAGTCCGAATGCAGGTGTATATACACCTTGTGAGCTCTCAGTCCAAAGGGCCTGAATGAGGATGCTTCCTTTTCAGCCTTCCTTTAGAATCTTATAAATACATACAATTTAAGGAACAACAAAAACCCCTATCCTATATTCAAGAAATGAATGACTTGCTCTATAAATCCATAAAAGAGTAAACATACAATTATGTAAATATAAGTAACAAATATACCAATTTGGCATCTTATTTTATTCCTTATCTTTCCACCTCCAATTATATTCTTTATTCCCAAACAACAAGCCCTCACAAAATAGTAGTTAGAAAACAACGTTTAACTAAACAAGGTATCTAGACCAGTCTTCCCAAAAAGTAGTCTTATTATTGGATTATATCTTAAATAGAATAAGGTGATGATGTCCCTCAAATATAGATGAAAAAATTAAACAAGGTTACAACGTAGTGAATAGCTAGTCAAAATTGATCTTATGCTACATCAAACATAGTAGGACACTTAGTACCTCTAGATAAATTGACAACCTTGGCAATAAAGGGAAAGACTGGTCTATTTGGTCCATAGCCCGTGGCCATAGATGGCTATTTTGAAATTTCAGAGACTATGAGTCAATTAAGCCAACGTGGCACGCATTATGAATGCGTCATCGCGTTCACGCCGATTTACGCTAACGAAGCCAAGCATTGTGAATGCGTCATCACATTGGTGATGACGCTCCATCGAGTGAGGGATGCGATGATGCTCCACCAAGTTCACCAATCGGACCGCTGAATGTGCTGGGAAACGGACTAACAAAATGCCTGCAAAGGGTGAAAGAAGACGTGGCAAGCTTTTGAGAAAGTTACCGGGCAGGTAACGAAACCGGTCAGGCAATAGCTGCATTTTTTCCAAAGCAACCAGGACAGGACATTGGAGCTTGTCACAGTAGCATAGCACAGTAAGTAACAGCTAAATAAGTGCGCAAGCACTTAATAAAACTGTTTCTTTCTGAGCATACTCACCACTAGGTCCCCTTATTAGGGTAAACCCTTTTGAGTATACTTCATCATGAGATCCAAAGGGTAGATTAAGACCGCATGGGTGTGCAGCTCGGATATTATATTTAGTATATGTGCAATATAACAGCATTTTTCAAAGCTCTGAATAAAATTGGCCCTTTAAAATCCTGGTTGCATTTTTTTTAAAGCATCATTTTTTAGCCTTTATATAATTTTTCTTTTTGTTTATCCTATGATTTACAATTTTTTGTTCATATGAGGATAACCCAGTTTGCAGTTAATTTCTTGGCCCCACTAGTGGCTCTATGCACTGTTTTTTATTTTTTGTATATATATTTTTTTCATTTCAGCTTTATTCCTTATTTTTTGTTTTTTAGATTTAAGGGATATTTCACTTATATATAGTCACAATTAGATATTTACAGTGTATCTACATCTATGATATAATAATACTTATATAATGGTAATTCAGAGCCATTGTTAGCTCTATGTATATATATTACACATCATTATTATAATGAATTAAGAATCTCCTTAGTTAAGGAGTGTACATAATATTATCACATTTCATCATATAATCACAATCTTTCATAAGCACTGCTAAGACACTATTTAATAGATAGTCTATACTATTTAATAGTATATTGTCACCCACTAGGTGGGTGAGCCAGCAAGCAGTGGTCACCCTTATATGAAAGAGAGGCCAAATTATTATTTTTAACATGTGTTCTTATTTTAATAAGTAAGCCATTCATGGCAGCTTGTAATAAAGGTTATTTGGGTTTTCTCAGTTTAATACTTCAGTATATACCATTGACAAAAAATTGATTCTCATTGATATAAGATGGTGTCCGCCATTATAGATATTATTTATATATAAAAACTGATTATAATAAGGACCTCATTAATAAGGATACCTAAGTACTCATCAGTCATTTGTGAATAAACGTATAGATGTGCAATTTTTGATTATCGTAAATATTATATCAGTTAAATATAAGGAAGCTGAATAAATATATCATAAGTCTGAAACAATAACATAGTATGTCTATCAAGAATATAGCATGTAGCATTTATACATAAACTTCCCTGCTATCATTCATCTGGAATCATTAGGCTGGACACCTCGTTGAGTCTCAGATGGCATCTGATGTCATCACGCTGCGGCGGCACGAATCAGCTGACTTGACGCACATGTTTTGTGTCACATGCTTCCTCTGAAGTCAGTTACATTTTAATATAATGGTCTGACCCTACATTCTCTTTGCCATTCTTGAGAGATATAATGATGATTATATGGGTGTCTTTTCTTTCTTTTTGGTTTACACAAGTAGGTCTGCACAGGATTTTTGTAAGGTTTTATGGTACGCACTTTTCAAGCAGATGTGACTATATCCTCTTTCTCTAAACCTGCAGTATAGTTCTCTTGCTTGAATACAAAAATCCTCATTTGTACTGCAATTTTGTTTTATTCCTTAATATTGCCCTTAAGGAATATTGTATAAGATGGTGATTTTCATTGAGAAGGAGGCTGTTGGTTGTAGTTTTTTTTCCTGAAAGTTCTTGTTTGTAGATTTCTTTCATGACCTACCCAAATTCTAATCTGTCCGAGCTAATGGTACAAGTTAATATCAGACTCAATTAATTATTGTTTAGCTCCTCAACAAAAGTATGAAATTGTGGTTCAGAACCTTTCCATATCAGCAGAATATCATCTATGTATCTTATCCATAATGTTATATTATCAGTATACTCAGCCATCTCTTCACAAAACACATTGGTTTCCTTCCACCAACCTAGATGCAGGTTAGTGTATGAGGGGGCACTTGGTGTACCCATGGAGGTACCTATAAGTTGTTTATAGAACCTTTTATCAAAGAGGAATGAATTATGTGTTAAGACAACATTTTAGTAAATCTAACACAAACTTGTTATGGTTTGCTAAATTAAACCCTCTCCTTGATAAGTAATAGTCAACTGCTTTAAATCGATCTTTATGTGGGATGCTGGTATTTAAGGATTCAACATCTAACATATGATTTAGAAAAGTGATAAGGTGTGTTTTGATCCCCTGACCCTTTTTCTCTCCACCCGTTCTCCACCTCTACAACTTTTAAAGCACTTACTCTCTGCTAAAAGGGAAGGCTGGCGTCTTCCTTTTCTTTTATTTCTTGAGTTTTTTTGTTTTTTTTAGGGATGTATTATTTATGTGTGAATTAATGTGTCTGTTATTCATTGCGTGTTATGAAATAGGTGACTGTCCTGAGAATTAATGTATACAGTCAGGTCCATAAATATTGGGACATCGACACAATTCTAATCTTTTTGGCTCTATACACCACCACAATGGATTTGAAATGAAACGAACAAGATGTGCTGTAACTGCAGACTTTCAGCTTTAATTTGAGGGTATTTACATCCATATCAGGTGAACGGTGTAGGAATTACAACAGTTTGTATATGTGCCTCCCACTTTTTAAGGGACCAAAAGTAATGGGACAACTGGCTGCTCAGCTGTTTCATGGCCAGGTGTGTGTTATTCCCTCATTATCCCATTTACAAAGAGCAGATAAAAGGTCCAGAGTTCATTTCAAGTGTGCTATTTGCATTTGTTGCTGTTAACTCTCAATATGAGATCCAAAGAGCTGTCACTATCAGTGAAGCAAGCCATCATTAGGCTGAAGAAACAAAACAAACCCATCAGAGAGATAGCAAAAACATTAGGTGTGGCCAAATCAACTGTTTGGCACATCCTTAAAAAGAAAGAACGCACTGGTGAGCTCAGCAACACCAAAAGGCCCGGAAGACCACGGAAAACAACTGTGAAAACACGTAGGTGTAGGAGGGACGTCACCCATTGCTGTATTACAAGCAGCAATGCTTTTATTTATTTGGGTTAATATAGACCTAATTTTCTGGCGTTACCTGGTGTCAGGGACCCCATGTGGATCCCTCTACATAGTCATGATAATTCTCCATAACACATACCTCCGGTGAGCCTTTCTGTTCCTGTAGGCACTTGTGTGTGCTACTAGTTGACATTTAAAGGGGCCATGCATCATTTTAAGTTAGCGTGATCTTTTGGGATATAGAAGTCAGTTACATTGTGGTTTCCCTGGCTGTTATCTGTGTATGCTGGTCCTCTGTGTAGCTCCTGGCTTTCTATCACTGTATTTCTGGTTTCCTGTGTCGCTGGTCCTGCTAGCTAGCCACCTGCATAACTTTTCAATGGTCATGCTGCCCGGCTCTCTGCATTTCGTTTGACATTTGTCATGAAGCCTGGCTATCTGCACCTCTGTGTTCCTGGCTACCATGACACCTGTCGTGCTGCCTGTCTATCTGCTTAGTTTTACATCAGTCCTGATGCCACCTACCTACATTTGTTGTGACACCTGTCCTGAAGCCTGGCTATTTGCACTGCTGTGTTTTTGGCTTCCATGATACCTGTCTTGTCGCCTGACTAGTTGCATATCTTTCCATAGGTCCTGCTGATGCTTATCTGCAATGCTTTGGTAGCTGTTCTGTTTGGATTGCCAAGAACTCTTTTCCTATTTCCAGTATTGACACTACTACAGATTTTAGTGTAGAAGTTATCCCAGTCCTAGAGTCCTTATTAAATTTGCCAAATCACAGTTTCAGAAGCCTGTGAAGGAGCCCGCAAAAGTTACTGTTATTAAATTGACCTCTTTTAGCTACCCCCAAATGATGTGCAGGTTACAGGCGGAAAAACCCTACGGGCTGTCAAAATCTGATCTCCGACTCAGCTAAGTATTTGATCTTTCAATCCCGTAAATAAACATTACAATCGCAAATCGCTATTATATTGCTACAAATCGTCAAGCCGCAACTGTTTTTACAGCAGTAAATGGCAAATGTAGCCAAAAAGCCTACGGTTATTAGAGAGGACCGGCAAGCGGATTAAACTCCTGTCCGTAGCACTGTAAGTGCAAATATAAACACACTGCTGCATTTTAAATTACAGGGAAAGCGATGGAAGGTATTAAAATTAATAGCAGGACATTCTTAAGCTCGCAAATCTGCAGTAATGTTTTTTTTTTATGTTTAATTTCCGTGTTATATCGATCCCTGCAATCAATGCATTTAATAGAATTTGATTGGACTAGAATATTATATTTATTGATTTTTTCGTATTGCATTATTTTTGGAAAGTGGGCCGCAACTTGGACTTCAAAATCGGAAGTGATTGAAATGTAACCTCCATGTTTTAGTGACGCAATGATGACAGTCTCTTTTACTATTAGCTCCATCTAAACCTGTAACTATGGGTTTGAATAATTTGCTACGTGCCGAAGCATGGTTTACGGATTTGGATTTCCGGCTATTTCCTTGCAGTCTTTTTTAATTTAATCGCTTTGTAACTCCAGCAAATTTCAAGCCAGCAGTGGCCATTGTACAGCCTGTATCTAATAGGGGCCCTAGAGTGTCATCTTTGACTTACTTTAGATTTTTTTTTATTTAGACCACTATGTGATCTGTTGCAGTGGTGAGCCTAATAATAGAGTGGCATCTTGGATTTGCCTTATTTTTGTCTGCCTAGTTGACCCTAGTAATAGAGTAGCATTCTGCACTTTCCATAAGTTTAGCTTGTCAAATTTTTTGCCCTGACATTTCTTCCTTTATTCCTGTCCGTCTGAGATTCCTCTATATTATAATTTTTGTAGCTTTACAGATCTAACTAACAATGAGTTGTTATCTAATCAAGATACACCTAGTCAGATACACATTTTTTATTGTACATTATATTATTATAGTGTCATATAGGGTCCTATACTTCCCATTGTCTGTGAAAGCTATTTGAAACAATAGTTTCTTGTTAATTTTGAGTTATTATTTGTCTTGTGTAACTGAACATATTGTATTCCATGTTTTATACAATAACTGGATTTCATTCTTAGTATAAATTTTTAATTTTGTAAATATATTTTTAAATTCTGTTTATTAAACATGTTTGAAGTACTTGTGCTCTCCAACGTTCTTCTAGGTTCAGGTTTATCCAGTTGCCTGCTGATTTATGATCTATCCCATGAAGGACTAAGGGCTGTGAATAATATTTTTTGGTTTCTCATTTCTTCCTCTATCACAGATGCAAAAGCTTCCCAACCATTCTAAGCACCCTCTTTATTTTTACTGAGCTGAGATCACTTTGTTATGAGAACTGTAGACCCTTCTCATACCTATCTGTGTTCCTTAGCCTGTTCTGTCTACATTGCTATCTGTACAAGTTTCCCTTTGCCTCTAAATAGATGACTACCATCACAAGTAGTTTTAAAGATCTGTGTTGTGTTGCACAATGTTTAGGGGGAACAATGTATTTCACCACATTGGCAGAAAATCATATAAACATCTTTCTCATTACAGTAAACAAAGTGTTAAATTATTCGCACAAAAAGTAATTTGTAGAATGGCTTTCTGACTTTATTTCCAATGTATGAATAAACATGTTTAAATTTACACATGAAGAGTGTTTATTTAATTAATGTATTTTTCACTTTTTGCAATGAGCTCCATGACTTCCATGATGTCCACCATGATCACCACAACTTTGATCTTCATGACCTTTTTCTCCATGATCCCCATGACCTCCACCATGAGACTGATGACATTGCCCTCCATGGCCTCCTTTATCTCCACCATGTCCTTGATGACATTGTCCTCCATGGCCTCCGTGATCTCCACCATGTCCCTGATGACATTGACCTCCATGGCCTCCATGATCTCCACCATGTCCCTGATGACACTGCCCTCCATGGCCTCCATGATCGCCACCATGTCCCTGATGACACTGCCCTCCATGGCCTCCATGATCGCCACCATGTCCCTGATGACTTTGACCTCCATGATCACCACCATCTAGAACACAATAATTAAATAAAGCAGAAGAATATTTTGCCTACAACTGTCTGACATTTCTACAACTTGAGACCACATCAGATAGTTACCAGGCTTTGCTATATTTGATATTTTTTAGTCCTGCTATTGAACAATATTCACTGAATGGCAACATGATTACTAACCTCATGAATGGTCAAAGAATAAATATTTTGCTTTCATTAGATGGCTGAATATTAACTTAAAGTTAAATTCAGCCCCTGGTCCAGATGGCTTTGTAAGTTATTATTACAAAACCTTTAAAACTGTACTTATGAAACATCTAGCTGAAGTGTTCAATGAAATTAAAAGAAAAGGGAGTGCACCCAAAGAAATGCTAGAGGCAGTTATAATTAATATTCCAAAGCAACATAAAGATTTAAGGTGGTGTAAGAATTATAAACCGATATCTTTAATGAACACGGATATACAATTATATGCAAAAATTTTAGCTAAAAGATTGAGCTTGTGCCTTGGTAAATTAATAAATATGGATCAATCAGGTTTTTTACAAGATAGGCAGGGAGCCGATAATACAAGGAGATTAATTGACGTAGTTTCTTTTTGTAAAGATAATTATAAACCTTCTATAGTTATCACATTAGATGAAGAAAAGGCCTTTGACAGGCTAAACTGGGATTTTATGAATCAAGTATTACTAAAATTCGGTTTTGAAGATTTTGGAGTGAAATCTATAGGGGCTTTATATTCAAACCCCACTGCCTGTGTTGTAGGAAATGGCCTAAAAACAAACACTTTCTCTATTACCAATGGGATCTGTCAGGGTTGTCCACTATCTTCTTTAATTTTTGTTTTAATCATGGAACCTTTGGCAGAATCCATTAGAATAATTAAGAAAATTCATGGAATTAGAATTAGTGATTCTGAGCATAAAATTATGCTTTATGCTGATGATGTGATATTAACTATAGCCGAACCTAGAAAGTCTTTACTTCAGATTCAGGATTTAATAAACAAATTTGGTTTAATTTCTTACTATAAAATAAATTGGTCGAAGACAGAGGTATTAACGATAAATATAGATGAAGATGAAATAACTTCTCTGAAAAATATTTGCAAAATTGATTGGGAGTTAAATAAAATCAATTATTTGGCAATAGAATTCTCTGAAAAATTGGAAAATCTAACTAAAATTAATTTCTTGAAATTATATGACAAAATTAAAAACCAACTAATAAATTGGAAATCAAATAGATTATCCTGGTTCAGTAGAATAGCAGCTGTAAAAATGTCCATATTACCGCAAATAAATTATTTATTTAGATGTTTGCCTTTATCCGTTCCTGAAACTATAATTAAAAAATACCAAACCTTGATCGATTCATTTATATATACTGGGAAAAAATCTAGAATTAATACAAGGATTGCTAGGAAGAGCTTTATAAAAGGAGGCATTGCGTCCCCTTGTGTTGAAGAATATTATATGGCTGCAATACTGTCTCATTTTATACCCTGGTCCACTAAAACAAAACAAAATAAGTGGATAACTATAGAACAATGTTTAGCTAAGGGCTTATCATTAAGTGATTGGCTTTGGTATGATAAATTTCCCAATAATAATATTACGTCAATAATAATTAAATCAGGGTTTAAATTTTGGTTTAAATGGAAGAAAAAACAAAACCTTTCAACAATTCCGTGTTCGGAAATGTCACTGTTAGGTGTAAGTAATGTTCTTAACTTGGCCTGTCTTCGTAATTGGAGTAATTGGAATATACAGACATTGGGAGATCTGTTCAATAAAGGTGAAATTAAGTCTTTTTCCAAATTATGTGCTGATTTTAGTATTCCATCGTCTAAATGGTTGGAATATGAGAGAGTTAAAAAAGCTATTTTAAATTCGAAATATTTAATTACCTCAAACAGATCCTTAACCAATTTTGAAAAGTTAGTACTTTATAATGACAGGAAACATATAATTTCCAAATGCTATGAAATATTAAGAAAACAGGATAAGATGGAAAAATGTTCAGGTATGCTTAAGTGGGAACAAGAATGTAATAACTTAATTGACCTGGAAAATTGGTCAAGAGCGTTTGCGTTCTCACAGAAAATTATTAAATATCAAGCATATATAGAAGTCAATTTTAAAGTGATCCAGAGGTGGTACTTTGTCCCAGTAAAGATAGCAATTATTAACAATAATCCTAATAAGGGGCTTTGTATTCAGCAGGGGATGCACAAACATATTTGGTGGGACTGTGACCCCATTAAGAAACTTTGGAGTTTGATTTTTTAATATATTTCTAAAATTTGCGGTAAAATCATTAAGTCGACATGTGAAATAGCTATTCTTCACATCATGGACAATAGGCTTAAGATGGAAGAACAAGCTTTAATTATACAGGTAGTCTCAGTAGTCAAATGGCTTATTGCCAAACGCTGGAAATCAGAACATATTCCATCACTGAATGAAGTATTAACAATTCTGAAAAAGAACATAGAATTCGAAAAGAATTTATACGAGATGGGCATTGTTTTATCCAGGTTTAACAGTTGGCTGATTTGGGATAAATATTTCCATTCTTTAAACTCATAAGACATAACACTTTTTTTTTTTTACTTTAGTTTTTGTATGACTGTAATATATCTTGTATTTGTATATTTGTGTTTCGTATAATTTTGTAATATCTGTTTGTTATTTGTAGAAACTGAAGAAAAAAAAAATTATAAAAAAAAAAAAAAAGATGGCTGAATATTACATTTTTCTCCAATTATAGGCCACATATAAGAAGTAGTAGCTGGATAAAAATATTTAACCCATGTGAATCTGCATGTGGCAAATTAGAGAATTGTCATTAGGTTCTTTGGTGATTGATTAAGTGTTAATGAACTTTTAATGAGAGCTACATCCCATCAATGAGGATATAACCAGATTATGTGTGTTTATCTAGACTGTCTATGTATTTGTATATGTGTGTGTGCACGTGAGAAAGTAAAAAAAAGTAATAAATAATACTAATAGATAATAAATAGTGATAAATAGTACTAATACATTTGCTTTTGAACAACAAAAACATAATGTAATGCAAACTAAGAAATTTTCAATTTATATTTCCAAAGCTTAGTCTGTGCAAGCTCTATTGTACAGAAAGGGTAGTAGGTAACTAAAGTACAATAAACAAAATATCTGTGATAATCTATCTTGGGGATTTACATAGAAAGAACAGCATACAACTTTGGTTCTTATTTGCTGTCATATCTATATTGTGATAGAACAACACTTACAGCTCAAATTGTATCAGTAATAAATTAAGATAGACATACAATTTCATTTTTTATAAATCAACAGCAAAATATTTGTACACATTGTTTAGATTTATATATATTAAAGACATATAATTAATTGCAGGATAGAAATACATGGATGAAATAAAGTGGGCTAGAGGACTCAGTAGGAATGTGTAATGGGAGAAATGTTGTGACAAGACAGGGTGATAAGCTGTTTATAAGAGCAGAATTTTATATCTTTCTCTCTCCATAGATCAGGATAGGGTTGTATGAGAATTCTCAGATGGCCAAATGCAGTTGCTCTGTCCTAGTTGCCCATAGCATTTTTTCTGCATTTGTTTTAACAAACCAAATACGTGACATACAACAATATATAATAAAGCAAACTCACATTACAATTCACAGTAATCAAGTTTTACTTACTATCATGGCCGTGTTTCTGGTGACCAAAACCTTTAGTTCCAGGCATGGTTGTGGACTGCTAGAAGATACGAGATGAAGAAGAGATGACGCTGTTGTAGCTGTATCAGCAGAGCTTTGAGATGCTGCTTTTATACATGGTTTGATGTCATTCCATAGTGAGTAAGAGATATTATGTATTTAGGTGTCTGTGCACCAGCCAGTAGGATTCAAGGAAGACTTCTATAATCAAGCAAATATGAGTCATTTAATTTCATCTATTATTTGAGCATCTGATGTGACTCTGCATTTGATCTTATGTGTTTTCTAATAAATTCCAAACTTAAATAATTATACTTAGAATGGAAGCAGACAGATTGGGTTTTATCTGTAGTATTTAGAAGGATGACAACAATTTGTTAGCGCTGCCCAGTCTAGTGTGTCAGATGGGTGTGGTAAAGTAGTCATAAAACACAGTGACTTAAGGTTTGATCACAATGCTGTGGATAGGGCTCTTAACAAAAAATTGGCTGCATATTTTTTTTAAATTTTAATTTTTTGGTATCAGAAAATCTATTGGTGGAGATTGTAGGGACAGTGTTGACCAATTAAGTTTGAAATTAGTGAATTATTTTGTTTTATGGATGAAGATTATTTAAATAAATTACCAAATGTATTATGTATACAATACATGACTTAAGTTTAAGTTTGCCACACACAAAATATGCATTTGAATATACAAATATGAAGTTATGTTTTAAATTGTGTAACAGTGTTGTTGATTAGTCTGTTAACTGTGTCTGACTGCGTAACCCTATGGACCACATACACATATGTCAGCCACTGCTCCTCTGATCTTCATCAAGCTCATGCTCATTGCAGACCTCATCTATCCATCTCCACCTCTGCCGGCCCCTTCTTTGTGTGCCTTTAATCTTTCCCAACATGAAAGTTTTCTGTATGGAATCCTGTCTTGTCGTGATATGAGCAAAATATTTGAGCTTCAGTGTCATAATCATACCTTCCAGTGAACAGTTTGTCTTGATTTCCTACTGATTTATTGGATCTTCTTGCCGTCCAAGGGACTCAAAGCAGTTTTCTCCAACATCACAATTCAAAGGCATCAATTCTACAGCGCTCAGACTTCTTTATGGTCTAGCCCCCACAACCGTATGGTACTACTGGTAATGTAATACTGATATTGCTGTTTGCCCTGAGCTTTGTCTTTTTAACGTTAAGCAGTAGGCCAGCTTTTGCACTCTTATCAACAGGTCCTTTAGTTCCTCCTCACTTTCAGTTCAGCCATCAGAGTAGTATCATCCACGTATCTGAGATTGTTGATATTTTTTCCAGCAATATTGATTCCAGTTTTGAAATTAATCCAGCCCGCCCATAATCATGATATACTCCGCGTATGAGCTGAATAAATAAGGTGACAATTTACACTCTTGTTGCACTCTTTTCCTGAGCTTGAACCATTCTGTATTTGTTTTTATTTCTGACTGTGGCTTTTTGGTCCACATTCAGATTCCATAGGAGGTGTATGAGATGACAAAAAAATTGCTATGGAATTAGTTGCTCAATACTGACCTCTATAGTCCAAAATCAATAGTATATACATGGCTCTCAATCATCAGCACATGGAGTGGTAAATGGTGGCATAATAATAATAATACCATAAAAGCTGTCAGTCATGAAGACCCAACCCTAAATAAGGGCTTCATCATCAACCTAAAACATAACTTTATTACTGTCATTTAAAAACCTTAGGCCAAAATTAGCAAATCCAGAAAAAAATCCATTGTATCCAGACCGTGAGTTAATGTACTTCTATCCAAGATGAATGGTTTATAATATATGTAGATATAATGTATTAGAATGTAGTGACTGTGTATCGCTGCTTTGTCATAGGTATTAATCAATAATGCTTCATATCCTTATCTTTACACATAAGATCTATGACAAGATTTTAAATGAATATGTGGCTAAGGGACATAATGCTATCATAAATCATCAACCATGTATCAATATTTAGTATGACCATCCCCAGTATAGATAGGTGAGACATTTAGCTATATAACACCATATGTACTTGATGGTACTCTAGATTAAGGCTCTCCACTAGGAACCTAACATATATAGGATAACTGAGTTCAAAAAGTGCTGAGAGATGGTCAAAACTAAGATTGTAGCACAGAGCACTATTATTTTGTGCAGGAATTATTTTTGATGTGCCATTTTACTTCTATGATAAATATATGATGATTATGTTTAATATTAAACAATTCATAATCCTATTAGTTGTGAAGTAGAGTGTATAGACATGAGGTGGTTGAACTATTACCACAGTACTGAATAGTGTAATATCAATATATTAAAGAAACTTTGTTATTTATGTTCCTATGTTTATTAATACATAATCTATTTTGTGAAAGTGAATTATATAATATAAGAAGACTTTGCTTCATTATTTTTGTACATTCCAATTACAGGACCATGTAATGAATAATATATAGTAACATGTACTTGTTTTGTCATTTACACAATATTGCATAACTTAAAAATGGTAAATGTAAAAGCTATTTAATTGTATTCCTATAGTGGACTTTTAGCTTCTCTATTCGAATGTGTATTTATACCCAAAATAGAACAATTAAGGCAAAAAATGCCTCCTCCCAGACATTTACAACACATACATTCCTGTGTGTGTATATGATAAGATATACAACTTACACATGATAACAATTATTAAGTAATAATTACTTTTTCTATGTAAGGCTATTACTATATACATATGGAACCGCCAGAAGTCTCTGCAAGATCTGGCTCCTGTTATACTTCGTTGGCACGGGCGTAGGAAATTTAAAAACTCTGGGGGTGACAGAGTATATTTACCTCCACTCATTTGCAATGTGTTAACAAAACATTGTGTTGTCTTCTGCTTAACCCTTGTACAGCTCTGCGGAATATGTTGTTGCGTTACAAATAAAGGTTAATACATATATAATACATACATATATATGGCACCCTGTATAAAGTAAATTGCGCAGGCAATTGAGCAGTGTCAATTGAGCAAGGTAGAAAAATGCGCACCGACAAAAGCGCATCAAATAAACTCATTGCTAATGCAAAATCCCTTCAATATACCTTTCAATGTAATTAAATTCTAGGTGCTTACAAGGAAAAGTAGATGAGCTGCAGCTTTTAAATAAAAGACAATTCCTGTGGACAAACATTTGCTTTGTAAATAAAACTCCTTCACTTGAAATCCCTCCACGGAGACAGCAGCTTCTTTTCCACCTAGCTATACATGAGAGAACAGGTACACAGACAACCAGCATCTGTAATATATCCACTTCTATAGGACCCTCTATCAGTCTATCCACTTCTATAGGACCCTCTATCAAACCATTCATTTCTGTAGAACCTCTTTCATACCATCCAATTCAATAGGGCCCTCTATTACACCATTCACTTTTATAGGGCCTCCCTATCACATGATTCACTTCTATAGAACCCCCTCCCCCTATTTCACCATCCCCTTCTATTTAAACCCCTCCATCAAACCATCAACTTCTATAGGACCTTCTCTATCATGCCATCAACTTCTATCGGGCACACCTCTATCACACATTAATTTCTAAAGGAACCGACACCCCATCTATACACCCCTACCCTAACCCTTACACCCCTACCCTATCCCTTACAACCCTACCCTAACCCTTAAACCACTACCCTAACCCTTACCCTTACACCCCTACCCTAACCCAAACCATATGTGTGGATCTGCGCAAAGATGTGTGGATCGCGCAAATAACGGCTGCACATTTGTCCTTGCGCATTTGGAGTGCGCTGAGAGGCCGTGCTACAATATATATATATATATATATATATATATATATATATACATACATACACACACACATATATATTAATATATCACATATATAGTTGTGAGCATGCGGGCTGTTGCTAACAAAATTTACGGAGTTACGAAAGCAAAATACGAGACACGTTACGACCCATTACGACCTTGCAAAAAACGTCTGAAACCTGCGCACATGAAAACATGAAAAACACAATCAATACACACAACAAATACATAAAAAGCTTACCTACAGCAAGTGGGGGGGGGCACCCAAGGACCTCAAAAACTGAAGTTACACCTCAATTTAACTCCAAATAAAAGAGTTTAGACACTCAAAAATCCCCTAAGCGAGAGAAAAAATGGCCGCCGAAAAAAACTAAAATGAGGCTACAGCACTCTAAAGACGCAAAACACCACCAAACACCTACGGATTTCCCGAAAAAGACGTACGAGATCCGAAAACAGGGATGCAACCCGCGCGACCCCAAAAACATTAGAAACACAATAAATACACACAACAAACACATAAAAAGCTTACCCACAGCAAGGGAGGGCACCCAGGACCTGTGCAAGTGAAGTTACACCTCGATTTAAGTCAAAATTTCGGGGTTTAAACACCCGAAAATCACCTAAGCGAGAGAAAAAATGGCCGCCGAACAAAACGAAAACGAGGCTAAAGGACCCTAAACACGCAAAACACCACCAAACACCTACGGATTTTCCGAAAAAGTCGGACGACATCCGATAACAAGGACGCTAAATCAGCCATAGCCGCATACCACACATTAGGCACCATTTTAGAACAATAACTTATACAATCCGGAAGTACACAGCTACCCTAACGGATTTGCCTCGCGCACGCACACTTTTACACTGCACACATTCATGGCGCTTACGCAGCAGCTCCACAGCACTGATGCTGCAGCAACATGAAAACAGATTGCCAGCTCTTCAACACAATGCTTCCTGCATATATTACTTCACAATAGGTAAAGTATATTAATTTATTAGTTTATTAATTATTCATTGCCATACCCAAAAAAAACACCAACGCTGCTCATAGCACACAAACAACCAAGAGCCTCGCAATGAGCACCGAAGGTGCTCAGCGCAAGGATCGCAATGAGCGCCGAAGGATCTTAAAACACCAACAAAATTAATTTTGCACGCAAACAACATTACCTGCCTTACAATCTTATTGCCATCATTTTTTGACGGGCAAGTCGCTAGTACATTCATATATTGATTAACATGTACAGTGGGAGGAAACAGTATTTGATCCCCTGCTGATTTTGAAAGTTTGTCCACTGACAAAGAAATTATCAGTCTATCATTTTAATGGTAGGTGTATTTTAGCAGTGAGAGACAGAATAACAAAAAAAAAAACAAGACAAAAGCATGGCAAAAAAGTTATAAATTGATTTACAGGTCAATGAAGGAAATAAGTATTTGACCCCTTTGACTTAGTACCTGGTGGCAAAACCCTTGTTGGCAATCACAGAGGTCAAACGTTTCTTGTAATTGGCCACCAAGTTTGCACACATGTCAGGAGGGATTTTGTTTCACTCCTCTTTGTAGATCCTCTCCAAGAGCCTCATTCAATTGTGAGTTGGCCAATTGAATAGGGCTCTATATAAGCACATAACATATTTTTTATACAGAAATTTTTAGTTAATGAACTTCGATACAAAATCAAGGTCTTCACTAACTAAAAACTTTGGTCAAAAAATATGTTATGTGCTTATATAGAGCCCTCTTCAATTGGCAAAATTGCAATTGAATGAGGACCCAAGTCATTAAGGTTTTGAGGCTGATGTTTGGCAACTCGAACCTTCAGCTACCTCCACAGATTTTCTGTGAGATTAAGATCTGGAGACTGGCTAGGCCACACCCGGACCTTAATGTGCTTCTTCTTGAGAAACTCCTTTGTTGCCTTGGCTGTGTGTTTTGGGTCATTGTCATGCTGGAATACCCATCCACGACCCATTTTCAATGCCCTGGCTGAGGGAAGGAGATTCTCACCCAAGATTTGACGATACCTGGCACCGTCCATCGCCATTTGATGCGGTGCAGTTGTCCTGTCCCCTTAGCAGAAAAGAATAGAATATCAGTCCTTCACGGCGTTGTGTGTTACCAATTGTTTTCCTGTGACTATGGTCCCAGCTGCCTTCAGATCATTAACAAGATCCTCCCATGTAGTTCTGGGCTGATTCCTCACTGTTCTCATGATCATTGAAATTCCATGAGGGGAGATCTTTCATGGAGAATCAGACTGAGGGAGACTGTCAGTTATTTTGTGCTTCTTCCATTTGCTAATAATCGCACCAACTGTTGTCACCTTCTCACCAAGCTGCTTGGTGATGGTCTTGTAGGCCATTCCAGCCTTGTGTAGGTCTACAATCTTGTCCCTGACATCCTTGGACAGCTCTTCGGTCTTAGCCATGGTGGAGAGTTTGGAATCTGATCGATTGATTGCTTTTGTGGACAAGTGTCTTTTATACAGGTAACAAGCTGAGATTAGGAGCACTCCTTTTAAGACAGTGCTCCTAATCTCATCTCGTTACCTGTATAAAAGACACATGGGAGCCAGAAATTTTGCTGATTGATAGGGGATCAAATACTTATTTCCCTCACTGACCTACAAACCAATTTATAACTTTTTTGACATGTGTTTTTCTTGTTTTTTTGTTGTTGTTGTTATTCTGTCTCTCACAGTTAAAATACACCTACCATTAAAAATATAGACTGATCATTTAGCGAAATAGAGAAGTATGGAGAAAGGGAGAGGAGGCAGCAGGGGGGGATGTGCCCCCAGATGTAGGCACACACAATGTAGGAGCAGAGTGTCAGGGGCCCGATCCCAGGGGGGAGGTAGTGGGGATGAGAGGCAGGCCCCAGGGAGAGAACAGGGAGGCCAGGAACACCAGGCACAGCTGGCAGGGCAAAAGGTTGTGACAAATCAGAGGGCCCACAATTATAGCCAAGAAGAGACAGAAACCCTCCTCACGGAAGTCCAAACGTAGCATCATCCATGGTGGTAGGGATGTGAGGCACATGCCTGGAATGAGGTGATTGCAGCTGTGGCTTCATTAGGGGTTGCAAACCGTGATGTTCGATCGGTTAAAAGCAGATATGATGACTGCTGAATGAAGTTGAAGAAGAAGATTGCATCAGATCCCAGAGCAGCCCGTGGGACTGGTGGTGGCCCACCACTTAACATCACACACTGTAGATGGGTGCGGACTATCAAGGAGTCTTTGGAGCCAGCAGCAGTAGTGGGCCTTCTAGGACAGTTAAATACTGGCTATCAGGAAACCCTGCAAAGTGAGTATCATATGCACCATCACACCCTCATATGCACACGCATGAACCCCACACACATTGATAACTGAATTACAATAGCACTAAGACTTCTGACTACAGATATATGGGGCATTAATTACCATGTACATATTCTAACATATTATATTATCATCATATTGTCATCCTAATTGTTATCAATGAAATGTCAGTCCAATACCTGTAGTTTAAATGGATTCTGAATAGCAGTTGCCAATGTGTTAGTTTTATTTTTGCTGTGTGTTCAAAGTTAATGTAAAATAAAACAGTTTGCAATTGTATATATTTTGTAATGAGTTCCCCTATCCCTATCTTCCCCATGTTTCACTGCACCGTTTAAAGCTGTGTCACTCAACAGTCCAACTGCTTGGAAGCTATCCCCAGCGTTAAACAAGATCCACAATGATCTTACATCCGATAGAGAGTACATGTATGGGTGTGCACACTGCAGCATATCCGGATACAGACTCTGAGGGACTTCATGTCATGGACAAGCCTAAAATGGACCATGTTTCATAAGCATGTTGAGCAGTGTGTGAGATTGGTCAGTCTCACACACTGCACAGCAGATTCACATGAGCATGCATCCTAATATATATATATATATATATTTATATATATTGTGGTAGTTTGACCTGCGACCCTCTAGATTAACAGCAAGAAGATCACGTATTCTTTTAATCTTTTTATTAAAAGTCCAAAAAGTACACCACATTATGGATTACATCACCCAAAGGTATAACAAACCACACAGTTCAATTGTAAATATTTTCAACAGTAGAAAGGGGAGCATTTGGCCCGCCCGTCTCTTAGAAATACTCCAACCTCCAGGGACACTTAAACAGTCTTTTGAGATACTCTGTCCTATTCACAGTTATACTGCTGCCTTCTACCTGGGGTTACTTTACACAGACTCTTGTAAGGAAAATATAATCCTTTATTTCCTCTGCGAGCAATCTCTGGAACAGCAGTCTTCTGACTGCAAACAGCTTTCTCTGCGAGCAATCTCTGGAAAAACAATCTTCAGTCTCTCAATCTAAATCACACATCAGATTAGAGATCCAAACAGGAATAGTCAGCAAGCTTCTCTCTGTAGCTTGCTCTTTGCTGCTAACAGCAGCTCACCAACAGGAGAAGATTTCACACACTGGCCACACTGCTTAGGCCCAAGCCTAAGTGAGAGACTCCACCCATCTCTCTGCTGTTGTCTTAAAGGCAATACACAGCTGGGCTTCAATAAGCCTCTGATCACTGCCCAGAGTTAACTCTTTCTTTCTCCAGAGAAATCTTCCAGCCTATTTAAATTAACCCACGTCTAGGGGCATTCTTTGCTTGACTCTGTTACAATATATATATATATATATATATATATATATATATATATATATATATATATATATTACTTTAAGACATGATCCACAATGATCATGATACAGTTCAATGTTTATCTGCAGGAAACAATCACCACAGCCAATTACAAGTGACAAGTGACAATTGTTCAGAGAATCAATAATCAAATACTATTATCCTCTTATTTTAGTACCCAGGAGGCATACCCTGCCCGCAGAGACAGAGGCGTGGCTCCACCAAAGGCACTACTATCACCAATGCAGGTGGTGGTGGGGGAAGCTGAGGGACCGGGCTCATCACAGGAGACTGGACCATCAGCAGCAGGACCATTGTGGGAATCACCCCCGGTCCCTCACACACATCATTGGCACGTTCCCAGCCCTTTCAAATTACTGTAAGTTGAATGAGCCACCAACCATCTGCAGAGCTGTTGAGCTCATGGGGACCACTCTCAACACCTAGTGACATTCAAGCAGCATATGTGCCATATCCCAATCCCCCCCCCCCCCACTCTTGACCGGGCCACAACAGATGTTGCCACAGCAGTGGTTTTCCCAGCAGTGGTTGTCCCAGCAGTTGGTGCAGCCATTGTTTCCCCAGCACATGTAGCAGGCATTGTTACCCCAGCTCATGTTGCATCTGTTAATAAATGTGATTGACTTCCTTTATTTTGATTACCTTTATTTTGACTACCTTTTAAGGAGTCACTTCCTCTCATCTTTTACCATCTACGGTCTAGGAAAGGAGGCAAGGGTGGAATTAGGGGGAGCAACCTGGGAAGCGTCTCCTGCTCCACAAACTAAAACCTTAACTAGTTGCCACTGAACTAGGGCAGCTCAATTAATAATGTATGTAGTACTTAATTGACACTTAGCACTTGACTTTCAATAAAACACCACTTCTATATACATAGCAGAACAAATATTCTATGAAATATTCACTCATTAAATTTGTTTAGCCTAAGGTGACCCCAAGTAAGTGGGTATATGCCACACTATAAGGCACACTGATCATGTTTACCAGATGCAAACCTGTAAAAGAGATAACATTATTTGCTTTTTTCTTATAATGTAGCATTTAGTTCCATTAACATTTTCCTAACATTTTGTACTTTTGGGTATTCAGCCGCCTGGGAAAACTAATTAAAAGGAAACACGAAGGTGTAGGAGGGACGTCACCCATTGCTGTATTACAAACAGCGATGCTTTTATTTATTTATTTTAATATAGACATGTCATTATTTGGAGTGACCTGTTGTCAGGGACCCCATGGGGATCCCTATACATAACCATGATCATTCTCCATAACGCTTACCTCCGTTCCTGTAGAAACATGTGTGTGATACTAGTTGACATTTAAAGGGACCATGCATCATTTCAAGTTAGCTTGACCATTTGGGATATAGAAGTCAGTTAAGCTCTGGTCTCCCTGGCTGTGTATGCTGGTCCTCTGTGTAGCTCCTGGCTTTCTATCACTGTATTTCTGGTTTCCTGTGTCACTGGTCCTGCTACCTTGCTACTTGCATAACTTTCCAATGGTCATGCTGCCCGGCTCTCTGCATTTCCTTTGACATCTGTCATGAGGCCTGGCTATCTGCACCACTGTGTTCCTGGCTATTAGACACATATCTTGCTGCCTTGCTATCTACTTAGTTTTCCTTCAGTCCTTATGCCAGCTACCTACATTTGTTGTGACACCTGTCCTGAAGCCTGGCTATTTGCACTGCTGTGCTTTTGGCTTCCATGATACCTGTCTTGTTGCCTGACTAGTTACATGTCTTTCCATAGGTCCTGCTGATGCGTATCGCCAATGTTTGGGTGCCTGTTCTGTTTGGATTGCTAAGAAATCTTTTCCTATTTCCAGTATTGACACAACTACAGATTTTAGTGTAGAAGTTATCTCAATCCTAGTGTCCTATTAAATTTGCCAAATCTCAGTTCCAGAAGCCCATGAAGGAGCCCGCAAAAGTTACGGTTCTTAAATTTACCTCTTTTAGCTACCCGCAAATTATCTGCAGGTTGCAGGCGGAAAAACCCTACGGGCTGTCAAAATCTGAACTCCGACCCAGTTAAGTCTTTGATCTTTCAATCCCGTAAATGTTACAATTGTAAATCGCTATTCAATTGCTACAAGTCCTCAAGCTGCAACTGTTTTCACAGCCGTAAATGACAAATGTAGCCCAAAATCCTATGGTTATTAGAGAGAACCCGCAAGGGGGTTGAACTCCTATCCATAGCACTGTAAGTGCAAATATAAACAGACTACTGTATTTTAAATTATAGGGAAAGCGATGAAAGGTGTTAAAATTAATAGCACAACATTCTCAATCTTGCAAATCTGCAATAAAAATAGTTTTTTAATGTTTAATTTCCGTGTTATATCAATCCCGGCAATCAATGTGTAAATACATATAATAGAATTTGCATGCACTAGAATATTATATTTATTGATTTTTTCATATTGCATTATTTCTGGAATGCGGGCCGGATTGCAACCCAGACTTCAAACCCGTAAGTGACGGAAATTTAACCTCCATATTTGAGTGACGTAATAATCAGGGTCCTGTTTACTATTGGCTCTGTCTAAACCCGTAACTACGGGTTTGAATATTTTGCTACGTGCCGAAGCATGGTTTCCAAATTTTGATTCTGGACATTTCCTTGCAGGCTTTTCTTATTTAATCGTCCTGTAACTCCAGCATTTGGAATTTCACAGGGGCCCTAGAGTGGCATCTTGGACTTGCTTTAGTTTTTGTTTGATTTAGACCACTGTGTGATCTGTTGCAGTGGTGAGTGCTAATGATAGAGTGTCATCTTCGATTTGCCTTATTTTTGTCTACCTAGTTGACCCTAGTAGTAAAGTAGCATTCTGCACTTTCCCTAAGTTTAGCTTGCCAAAACTTTTGCCCTGACATTGATTCCTTTGTTCCTGTCTGCCTGAGCTTCCTCAACATTTTAATTTTTTGAGGTTTATAGATCTAACTAACAATGAGTTGTTATGTAATCAAGATACGCCAAGTCAGATACACATTTTTATTGTACAATATTTTTTTATAGTGTCATATAAGGTCTCCTTATACTTCTCATTGTCTGTGGAAGCTATTTGAAACAATAGTTTCTTGTTGTTTTTGAATAGAGTTATTTTTTGTCTTGTTTAACTGAACATATTGTTTTATACAATAACTGGATTTTATTCTTAGTATGATTTTTTTTTTTTGTAAGTATATTTTAAAGTGTGTTTATTAAATATGTTTGAACTACTTGTGCTCTCCAATGTTTTTCTAGGTTCAGGTTTATCCCGCTGCCTGCTGATTTATGGACTAAGGGCTGTGAATAATATTTTTTGGTCACACAGATGCAGAAGCTTCCCAACCACTCTAAGCACTCTAAGCCCCTTTTTTACTTTTTTATTTTTACTGAGCTGAGATCACTTTATTATGAGAAATGTAGACCCTTCTCATACCTATCTGTGTCCCTAAGCTTGTTCTGTCTACTTTGCTATCTGTACATGTTTCCCTTTGCCACTAAATAGATGACTACCATCACAAGTAGTTTTATTGATTAATGATCTGTGTTGTGTTGCACAATGTTTAGGGGGAACAATATATTTCCCCACATTGGCACAAAATCATATACACATTTTTCTCAGAATGACAATTAAGTTAAATATTATAAATATTAAATATTAAATATTTTAACTCCTTTCCATTACAGTAAACAAAGTGTTCAATTAACGCACAAAAAGTGATTTGTAGAATTGCTTTCTGACTTTATTTCCAATGTATGAATATACATGTTTAAATTTACACATGAAGAGTGTTTATTTAATTAATGTATTCTTCACTTTTTGCAATGAGCTCCATGACTTCCATGATGTCCACCATGATCACCACAACTTTGATCTCCATGACCTTTCTCTCCATGATCCCCATGACCTCCACCATGAGACTGATGACATTGTCCTCCATGGTCTCCTTTATCTCCACCATGTCCTTGATGACCTTGTCCTCCATGGCCTCCGTGATCTCCACCATGTCCCTGATGACATTGCCCTCCATGGCCTCCATGATCTCCACCATGTCCCTGATGACACTGCCCTCCATGGCCTCCATGATCGCCACCATGTCCCTGATGACACTGTCCTCCATGGCCTCCATGATCGCCACCATGTCCCTGATGACTTTGGCCTCCATGATCACCACCATCTAGAACACAATAATTAAATGAAGCATGAAGTAGAATATTTTGCCTAGAACTGCCTGACATTTCTACAACTTGAGACCACATCAATAGTTACCAGGCTTTGCTATATTTGATATCTTTTAGTTCTGCTATTGAACAATATTCAGTGAATGGCAAAATGATAAACCATTACAATAACTTTCATTACTAACCTCATGAATGGTCAATTAATAAATATTTTGCTTTCATTAGATGGCTAAATATTACATTGCCCATTTTTCTACAATCATAGGCCACATATGAGGAGTAGAAGCTGGATAAAGACATTTAACCCATGTGAATCTGCATGTGGCAAATTAGAGAATTGTCATATGGGCTCTTTGTTGATTGATTAAGTGTTAATGAACTTTTAACGAAATATAACCATATTATGTATGCTTATATAGACTGCCTATGTTTTTGTATTTGTGTGTGTGTGTGCGTGTATGTGTAATGCATCGTGAAGCTTTTTTTAACCTTAAACCATCTTAATTTAACTGCCCATTAAATTATTTGTACTGCCACCCAGAAGAATTGGATTGTACAGGTTTTTTTTTCTTGCCTCCACAGAGTCTATACTAGATTAGACTATTTCTTTGTAGATTTAGATATCCTGGAGATAGTAGATAAGGTAGAAATTGGCCCAATACTACAAAAAAATAAAAATAAATAGAAGGGTAGAGAAAATGAAAGATTCAAAAGGTAATATCAAGCATAATGCAAGCAAAATATGAGAGATTTTTGCAGAATATTATCGCTCATTGTATAATTTGGAGGATAATTTGAAGTTCACTAAACCATCTGTGGGGGATATATCTGATGTGCTTAGAAAATTTAAATAAAAAAAAAGTTAACAAAGGATCAACTTGAGATCTTGGATGAAGAGATTTCGGTACTAGAAATAGAAAAATGTGTTAGCATTGAATAATAACAAAGCTCCAGGACCGGATGGATTTCCAACCAGTTATTATAAGCTGTTTTAACATCCTTAGTAGAATATATGGCGAAGACCTTTAGCGAGATCAAGGACTAAGGCAGTGCACTTAAAGAGATGCTGGAAGTGGCAATTATATCAATTTCCGAAGGAGGGTAAGGATGCTTTAATATGTACGAATTATCGGCCAATTTCTTTATTGAATATTGACATAACCTTTTTTTCTAAGATCCTAGCTCAATGTCTAAACCCGTTTTTACAGCAGCTTATAGATCCAGACTCCAAAAACCTGACAGGGACCCCATATTATATACGAAAACTTATTGAAAAGACGTTTGATAGAATTTATTGGGATTTCATTTAAAGCGACACTGGAGGAGATGGGTTTGGGTAGTTTTGGATCTAGGGCCATAATGGCCTTATATACAAACCCTTCTGCATTTGTAAGGGGTTGGGATTTTAGCTCAGACCCATTCTCATTAAAGAATGGAACTAGACAGTGGTGCCCGTTGTATCCCTTGATTTTTGATCTCTGCATCGAGGTATTAGCTCAATTGATAAAAGGTAATAGCGACATAAAAGGGATTGATTGTGGAGGGGTAGAGACAAAGTTAACTTTATTCGCTGACGATATAGTAGTCGTACTATCTGACCCGGTCAAGTCTATTAGTCATCTTATGCTGAGTTTGGACATTCAGAGTCATTTGTCATATTATAAAATCAACTCTATGAAATCAGAGGTGTTATGGATGAATATAAGTTAAGCAGATTTAGAGTCTATACAAAAAAAGCTATAGTTTTAGATGGAAACAAAATCGATTTACACACTTGGGGATTGATTTTACACCATGCCTTTCCTCTATGATGAAGAATAATTTAGAAAAGATATACCTCCCAATTAGTAGTAGTCTTAAGTTGTGGGTGGCCTGAATTTATCTTGGTCTGGCAGGATTGCCAGTGTAAAAATGTTTATCCTCCCAAAAATGACAAAGGGACAAATGAATACATTTAAAAAATGTATATATTATTTCATTAATAGAGGTCAGAGGGCAAGGGAGAGCAATGAGATAGTTAAGAAGAAGTATAAACATGGGGGGTTGGCCTCACCAAGAATACTGAATTATGCGGCGGCAATAAATCTATATCATTTTATGAAATTGGCTGAGATTAGTAATAAACCCAAGTTTATCCTGATTGAATCAAGTCTGTTTCCGATAGTAACATTAAATCAATTAATGTGGTATAATAATGCAGTTTATAGTATATTGCACTGAAACATCTAGTTGGGAAGTTGGGTTATTATCAGAGGAAAGTGGTTGATAGTACATAGATGGAAAAACGGGCCTCTTCCCAGCTGGAACGAGGTTAGCGTCACAATTGCACGCAATCGAAAAATGTAATTGGACTATCTTATTTTTGAAACGGACAAAAGAAATAGAATTGTTTCGAAATGGTTAATGTGGGACGATTATTTGACTAACATCCCTTCAATCAATGTCTAAGCAAAGTGCAAACTTCCTTCTCCTCACCTTGTAGTGTATGTGTGATTGTATGGGCATTTGTGTATTCATTATTGTACTGCTATTGAATTGTGGTATTAAATGTACTGCAAACAACTTCAAAGTAAAAAAGTCACTATGAGAAAGTAATAAAAAGTAGTTGTACTATATAATAATAGTAATAATAAAAAAGTAATAGTACTAATAAATAATAAATAGTTATACATAGTACTAATAAATTTGCTTTTGAACAACATAAACATCATATAATGCAAACTAAGAAACTTACAGTTCATATTTCCAAAGCTTAGGTTGTGGAAGCTCTATTGTACAGAAAGGGTAGTAAGTAACTAAAGTACAATAAACAAAATGTCTGTGATAATCTATCTTGAGGATTTACATTCAAAGAACAGCAGACAGCATTGGTTATTATTTGCTGTCAAATAGATTTTATAACAGAACAACACTTACAGTTCAAATTGTATCAGTAATAAATAAAGATAGACATGCAATTTTATTTTTATAAATCGACAGCAAAATATTTTTACACATTGCTTGGATATATTTATAGTAAAGAAATATAATTAATTGCAGGATAGAAATACATGGATGAAATAAAGTGGGCTAAAGGACTAAGTAGGAATATTTAATGGGAGAAATGTTGTGACATGACAAGAGAGATGGCCAAATGACCAAATGCAGTTTGAACAAACTAAATTCATAACATGCAACAATATATAAAACAGCAAACTCACAGTACAATTCACAGTAATAATATTTTACTTACTTTCATGGCCGTGTTTCTGGTGACTAAAACCTTTAGTTCCAGGCATGGTTGTGGACTCTGCTAGAGGATACGAGATGAAGAATAGATGAAGCTGTTGTAGTTGTATCAGCAGAGCTTTGAGATGCTACTTTTATACATGGTTTGATGTCATTCCATAGTGAGTAAGTGATATTATGTATTTAGATGTCTGTGCACCAGCCAGTAGGATTCAAGGATGACTTATATATAATCAAGCAAATAGGAGTCATTTAATGTCATCTAATATTTGAGCATCTGATGTAACTCTGCATTTGTTCTTATGTGTTTTCTGATAAATTCCAAACTTAACTAAATAATTATACTTGGAATGGAAGCAGACAGATTGGGCTTTATCTGTAGTATTTAGAAGGATGACAACATTTCGTTAGCACTGCCCCGTCTAGTGTGTAAGATGGATTTGGGTACAGTAGTCATAAAAGACAGTGACTTAAGGTTTGATCACAATGCTGTGAATAGAGCTCTTAATAAAACAATTGGCAGCACATTTTTTTTAAAGATTTTATTTTGTGGTATCAAAAAAGTTGAGAATTTCATATCTGGGCTAAACTATTGATGGAGCTTGTAGGGACAGTTTTGACCAATTAAGTTTGAATTTTTTTGTTTTAAGGTATAATGATTATTTATTTAGGGTGGGATCTGACTGACAGTTTGTGTGGCATGTCCTCAACCACATGTTTTTCTACTAACGTCAAACATTGATTACTAAATAAAGTACCAAATGTATTATATATACAATACATGACTTGCGTTTAAAGGTAAGCCACACACAAAATGTGCATTTGAATATCCAAATATGAAGTTATGTTTTAAATTGTGTAATAGTGTTGTGATTAGTCTGTTAACTCTGACTCTGCACATACACATATGTCAGCCTCTGCTCCTCTGATCTTCATCAAGCTCATGCCCATTGCTTCAATTACCTCATCTAGCCATCTCCACCTCTGCTGGCCCCTTTTTTGTTTGCCTTTAATCTTTCCCAACATGAAAGTCTTTTCTATGGAATCTTGCCTTCTCGTGATATGGAAAAATATTTGAGCTTCAGTGTCATAATCATACCTTCCAGTGATCAGTTTGTCTTGATTTCCTACAGATGTATTGGATCTTCTTGCAGTCCAAGAGACTCAAAGCAGTTTTCTGCATCATCACACTTCAAAGGCATAAATTCTACAGCGCTCAGACTTCTTTATGGTCCAGCCCCCACAACCGCATGTTACTACTGGTAATGCCATACTGAGATTGCTGCCTGCCATGACCTTCATCTTTTTAACATTGATCAGCAAGCAAGCTTTTGCACTCTCTTTGTTCACTCTTATGAATAGCTCTTTCACTTTCAGTAATCATAGTAGTATCATCCGCGTATCTGAGGTTGTTGATTTTTTTTCCAGCAATATTGATTCATGTTTTGGGTTCATCTAGCCAGGCCTTACTCATGATGTACTCCTCATATAAGTTGAATAAATAAGGTGACAATTTACACTCTTGTTGCACTCTTTTCCCGATCTTGAACCATTGTGTATTTTTTTATTTATTTCTGACTGTGGCTTATTGGTCCATATAAATATTCCACAGGAGGTGTATGAGATGACAAAAAAATTGCTACGGAATTAGTTGCTCAAAAATCAATAGTATATACATGGCTCTCAATCATTAGCACATGGAGTGGTAAATGGTGGCATAATAATAATAATAATAATAATAATAATAATAATAATACCATAAAAGCTGTCAGTCAAGAAGACTCAACCCTAAATAAGGGCTTCATAATCCACCTAAAACATAACTTTATTGCTGCCATTTAAAAAAAGTAGGCCAAAATGAGAAAATCCAGATGTAAATCAATTATATACAGACCGAGTGTTAATGTACTTCTATCCAAGATGAATGGTTGATAATATACAGTATGTGGATATAATGTATTAGAATGTAATGACTGTGTATCGCTGCTTTGTCACAGGTATTAATCAATAATGCCTCATATCCTTATCTTTACACATAAGATCAATAATGACAATATTTTAAATGAATATGTGGCTAAGGGACATAATGCTATCATAAATCACCAATCATGTACCAATATTTAGTATGCCCATCCCCAGTATGCATAGGTGAGACATTTAACCATTTAACTACATAACACCATATGTACTTGATGGTAGTCTAGATTAAGGCTCTCCACTAGGAACCAAACATATACACGATAACTGAGATCAAAAAGTGCTCAGAGATGGTCAAAACTAAGATTGTAGTGCAGAGCACTATTATTTGGGCAGGAATTATTTTTGATGTGTCATTATACTTCTATGATGAATATATGATGATTATGTTTATTATTAAACTATTCATAATCCTATGAGTTGTGAAGTAGTGTATATAGACATGAAGTGGATGAACTATTACCACGGTATTGAATAGTGTAATATAGGTATATTAAAGAAACTTTGTTATGTATGTTCCTATGTTTATTAATACATAATCTACTCTATCAAATTGAATAGTATAATATAATAAGACTCACAAAATTGCATAACCTAGATGGTCACTGTACAAGCTATTTAATTGTATTCCTATAGTGGATTTTTAGTTGCTCTATTCAAATATGTATTTATACCCAAAATAAAACAATTGAGCAAAAAATGCCTCCTCCAAGTCACTAAATTAAATTTACAACACACACATCCTGTGTGTTTGTGTGATAAGATATACCACTTTATAAAAAGGACATTTTAGAGCTGGAAAAGGTACAGAGAAGGGCAACAAAACTAATAAGGGGAATGGAGGGGCTAAGTTATGATGAAAGACTAACCAAATAAATCTTATTTTCTCTAGAAAAAAGGCTTCTAAGAGGAGATATGATTACCTTACATAAATACATCCAGGGTCAGTATAAAGATTTGATAAGGGAGCTTTTTGTGCCAGGAGGTTTTCAGCTGACAAGAGGACATCCCTTGAGGTTAGAAGTAAAAAGATTCCACCTTAAAGACATAAAATTGTTCTTCACAGTAAGGGTGGTTAATCCGTGGAATTCTCTACCAGAGGAGGTGGTGACAGTGGATTCGACAGATAACTTTAAAAGTGGACTGGATTTATTTGTAATTGAAAAGGGAATTCAGGGTTATCCTGAATAGGATTAGTGAGTGTTGATCCAGGTAGAAATCCGATCGCCAGTATCTGGGGTCAGGAAGGAATTCATTGTTTTTCCCCTTATGATTGGCTAAGTTTCACTTGGATTTTTTTCCGGTTTGCCTTCCTCTGGATTAATTAATAATAAAAATAAATAAATAAATAGTTGATTAATAATTAATTAACAATAAATAAACAACTAATTAATAAATAACTAATCTGCATATTGCAGATCAGAGGAGATCTTAAAAGGTTGAACTTGATGGACCGAATGTATTTTTTCAACCCTAAATACTATGGGCCTCATTCTATTATCGGCCGTAAATCGGCCGTAAGGCTGCGATTCCTTGCGGGGGTTCAGTTTACTCACGATTCTATTATACGGCCTTGCAAGGATCTCCTTTTACGGCCGGCCGCATATCTTGGAACCGGCCGTAATCTGTGAAATATAAAAAGTCAAAAATAAATTCAAGCCTGCACTGTACAGCTCTGTAAATGCTAGGGATCATATTGGGGGACACGAGGATTAAAAGGAACCCACTCTCAAGCTTGCACATCTGCCCAAACCCGAGTTCAAATTAACTGTTTATTTTCCGGCTGCGGCGTGGGTGTGTCTTAGGTGCTCCAAGCACTCTGGACTTTTTACAGGGATATTTTACGGATATTAAAAATAAAATATTTTACGGATTTAAGTACAGGATAATTATGTGCTATTTTTTCTAACACCTAAAATCCCTTTATAGTCTTCTCAAAGTGCAGGATGGCTTTATTTGAGCTATTTTATGTGCTTAATTGGTGCTAGCGAGACCTTTTTCCTGCAAGTAACTGCGGCTCGTTTTTAGCCTTGCAGAGAGGTTTCCCGGAGCAATTGAATTGCAAATCTCTTGCGGCCGTTTTAGATCAAAGGCTTTCCTCCGGCGCGAGCGGCCGCAAGAGATAGCAAGGCACCGGCCGCAAGCCTGCCGGAGCCTACGGCCGTAAGGGAATAGAATAGCCGAATAGCTTGCGGCCGGTCCTTGCGGCCCCGCAGCGGCTGCGGCCGATAATAGAATGAGGCCCTATGTAACTATCAGCCTTATAAAATTGCGATTTGGCCAATTGAATAGGGCTCTATGTAAGCACAGAGCATTATTTTTACAGAAGTTTTAAGTTAGTGAAGACCTTGCTTTTGGATAGAAGTTCACTAACTTAAAACTTCTGTAAAAAACATATGCTCTGTGCTTATATAGAGCCCTTTTCAATTGGCCGAATCACAATTTAATAAGGCTGTGTGTAACTATGTAACTATGTAATTTACAGATGATAACAATTATAAAGTAATTAATTACTTGTTCTATGTAAGGCTATTACTATATCCATATGGAACCGCCAGAAATCTCTGCAAGATCTGGCTCCTGTTATACTTCATTAATGTAATTGTTGACCAATGTTGGTTTCTATAAATGGGCTAAAAGTAAAGCCCTCATTTAGTGCTGTGGAGGACAGTGTGTCTAGAGTGAAAATCCATTGAGATTCACATTGCCTTAATTTTCTGTCTATGTCTTCCTTTCTCTCTGAAGGACATACTCTGTCTATCCCAGTGAATCATAATATATTGTGATTCCCACTGTGTTCATTATTAATATGTCGAGCACATCATGTTTATTCAAAATTGAGTTCACATGTTCAAGTACCCTCCTGCGCAACTGGCGGGTGGTTTTTCCCACATATTGCTTTTTGCATTGAAACTGTATGAGATAAACTGTGGCTGTGGATAGGCATAAAATCTTATATTTAATGCGATAGTTGCAAGTTTCCAATGAATTATGAAATTCGGTAGTGTTGGACATATACAGGCATGCTTTGCATGAATTATATGCTTTAGACCCACATTGGGTCTATCCAGTGCTTGGGTATCATCCTTCCCACATAATGACTCCGTGCTAGCAGACCTCGAACGCCAGGAGCTCTTGTGCTGGTCATTGATGAGGTGTCTGAAAGGATGTCTGGCAAATGTACCAGTGTTTAGTAATTATTTGCCTAACTTTGTTCCACTGGTTGTTAAATGTGCCAATAATCCTTATTGAGTTCTCTTCATTATGTTTTCTTGGTCTGTCCACAAGTAGGTCTGCACAGTATTTTTGTAAGGTTTTTTGGCACTCATTTTTCAAACAGTTGTGACTATATCCTCTGTCTCTAAACCTGCAGTATTAGTTATTTCTTGAATACAAAAATCCTTGCTTGTACTGCAATTTAGTTCTATTCTTAAATATTGTCCATAAAGAATATTGCATATTTGTTGGGATAGATGGTGACGTTCATTGAGAAGGAGGCTGTTGGTTGTATTTCTTTTCCTGAACGTTGTTGTTTGTAGATTTCTTTCACCATCCACTCAAGTCTAGAAATTTAATCTGTCAAAGCTAATGGTAGAAGTTAATCTCAGACTCAACTTGTTATTGTTCAACTCCCCCACAAAAGTATGAAATTCTGGTCCAAAACCTTTCCATATCAGCAGGATATCATCTATGTATCTTATCCATAATGTTATATTGACATGGCCATCCACTGAAGAAGCCGTTTATTTTCGGAGAAACAATTGTCTGTTTTTTGGCAACTGGCAACCTTCAGATAAGAAGATTCTTTGGATAATTTAGAGCATAATTAATTTATTGCATTATTAAACTATTTAAGTACTATATGCTAGACTTTATTCAGATATATGTATATATTTAAATAGGCAGATATATCTGCCATCTTCTATATCTACTAAGACTGAGGCCTCGTTATTAAGTATATATATATGGCATACAATTTTAGCGTTTATTTGTATTACTAATAACCAGTTTTTGAGGCATTTTTTGCACGGTTTATCTGGATAGAGTAAACCATACTTGTTGATTGTTAGGGACCACACATATACTTCATATACCATGTTCAATAATAGTTTTTAGTTTTTATGTATTTTACTTCTGTATTAGCCCCACCAGTATATTATTACTATTAAATAGATGAGTTTTTCATCCTTTATATAGATACTATCTCTGTTTCAAGGTAGACAAGTGGCACTCAGCTTTTATCCTATTGAGCTGGAGGGTTATTAGCCAGAATAAGGGTCTTCCTACACTAGGTAGAGTCCCTGATGTAAGAGGCATCCACAGAGATCATATGGTTCCTACTTTTTTAACCCAGGTATGGAGGTCTCTACCACATTTATTTCGTCCTTGCTCCCTTGAGATATGTATCTTTTTTTGAATAGATGATTTTGCATATACTGGTGGGTTATAGTAAAAGAACCTTATTTATTTCGGCGTTGTGTGGAGTGCACAATAAAGTTTTCATGTACTTTTGACAGATATATATATACTGTATAGTTTCAGTGTTATGCATTGAAAAACCTTAAAAATGTATGGTTCTAGATGCCTTAAATCCATCTTTATGCTGGAGGCTGGTATATAAAGATTCAAAAGCTACAGCCACATTAAATTTGAAACCCGCAACAGCTATGGGACACCCGCAAAGCCTAGCTTGAAATTCGTCTGCGTTACATAACTATTACATTACACATATTTGCAATACAAATAATTTAAAGGACACACATATAAACCTATATAGTATGGTCACCACACCCCCATCTCCCACACCCCATTCCCCAACAGTTATTCATTACACATAATACATACATTTTATTTTTCCAGCGGACAAATACAGTCACATCCTTAGTAGAGGGACAGAGGGAAGGGGCCTGATCCCAGGGGGGTGGTAGTTCGGGGAAGGGACAGGCCTCAGGGATAGTTTAGGGAGACAAGGGTTACCGTCCACAGTTGAGAGGGCAAGAGTCTAAGGGCAAGCACAGGGCCCACAATTACTCGCACGGGGAGAATGTGGTTCTCTTCTGTGCTATCCGTGGCTGCCCCGTGATTCTTGAAAGGGGAAGGAAGGTAAAGCCAGGGCCTAGGTCTCATGCTTGGAAGGAGGTAGCAGCTGAGGTTGGGATGTGAGGGATGTGAGGTCTGTCAAGCACAGGTTCAACGACATCAGGGCCAATGTGAGGAGGATTATGGCTAAGGAGGACAAGGACCAGAGCGTGACCTATAATGAGTGGGAGAGGGTTGCCAGGGACCTTCTGAGACAATTGCCCACCTCTGGAGCTTCAGGCCTGATGGCCCAGCAGGACCCAGCCTCCATGTCAGGTGAATATCACATACACCAACATGCCACCACATGTGCATCACATACACTACACCAGTACATGATGACTGTCATGATTACATTGTTTAAGGACTGATATTGCCAGTAACTATGGATACGGCCAAGGGAGCATGACATTGTTGCATTGGGATTATGTATTATTGTGTGTGATTATATGTGGCCTATACATGGTTATTAAGTATCTTAGTTATAAGTTATTATAAGAGGGAAAATGTGGTTTAGAACACATATCATTGCACCCTCACACATACAGGCCTTGAATCAAGACAGGTGACTGCTCCTTAGCAGTCCTGAGTAAACACTTGAGCTTTACATCAAGGTTTTCTGCCCTAGGTAATGATGGAACCGCACAATTCTGCTGGGGTCGGTTTGAGCTAGGTTCATACAAAGCCCCCTTGAAGAAGCAGATCATGGCAATTGGCTATCAGTTGTGGGATCTCTGTATAAAACACAGAAGGGTTGCAACTTACAAGAACATGATGGGACTAAGACCAGAGGAAATATCTGTCCTGACAAAAATCATACATCAGTTCAGTGGGAGTGAAGAGGGGTAAGCAACAACCCTGTTATAGCTCCTGTGTAGTGGAGATGTTTATCCCCAGGAGAGACAGAAAATATTGACTGTCAAGAAATGGCCCTTCTAAACTAATAGATGGTGTTTCTGGGACTATGGCCGGGTCATGAGCTGACAGAGTGGCTGGAGGACCAGGTGGTGCAGGAAAGGGATTTAGAGGACAAGTATGCAGCCTGGTTGGGAGCTGTTGGAATCCCTGGTGTGGAGCCCTATTTGCCATTTTGGCTGAAAAATGCACTCTGGGAGCTGACAGATGGCCATCTGGGTTGTGGGGTGGGCACTTTTCAGCGCACAATAGATGTGCTCAAGAGACGTTGTAACTCTCTGGCGGTGGCCCAATGGTCAGATGAGGCTCTGTCACTGATGCCATTGATCCGACAGGAAGTACAACTGGAAGCAGGATATCTGGACCTGCTAGATGAAACAGAAACACATAGCAGAGACTACAGGGACCCAGCTAAATTGTGTCCAGGCTGGGTTACAAGCGAAAGATATGGATTGTTGGGAGAAATCTGATCTCAGGTATTCTAAAAGTAACAAGGATGCCTTCATGCAGTGGGGAGACTGAGAAGAAGAAGAACTGGTCCCTATCTTTAGGGGACTGAGCCTTGCTCAGTTAGAGGTATTAGGACAGGGCCAAACCACAGCAGTGCCAGGCCCAGGTGAAGAACTGGGGAAAAGCTACCCTACTCCTAGAGCAGGGGTCACCAAACTCGGTCCTGGAGGACCACACCCAGGCCTGAATTTGTGGATATCCTTGCTGCAAGCAGGTGAGACTATTGCTTCTTCGGTCATTCTGATTGACTCACCTGTGCACCGAAAGGAAATCCTCAAATCCAGGCCTGTGTGCGGCCCTCCAGGACCGACCCCTGTCATAGAGTCACAGAAGAACCTAATGAGCACTGGACACTACCAATGGACTGTGTAAATAGTGGGGTGGTTCCTTGGATGACCATTGTCCAGGAGTCAGCCACAGATCTTGGAGTAGAAACAGAAAGTAGCCATGCTCTTCAGTCTGAACAAGAGGCAGTAGCAGCTGCTTCTTAAGGGCTGCCTGTATCTACACACCAGGCAGAGAGAGCCAGGAAGTTCCACCTGAGGATCCACAGACCAAACAGCCAGAGGGTACCCCAGATTGTGGTTTATCTTCTGCTCTTCCTACATTGACTGTCTTACAGCTGCCCAAAAACGCTGTTTGTGTACCGTTAACCCTTGGAAAGGATGGGCCACTGGCCAGGCTTGTTGGGAGGGGGGTTGGCTACTGAACCACATTGGCTCATGGCAGAACTGCCCATTAATCCGGCATGGATGATACCAGAGAATGTCACTAGCCCATGTTGCAACTCCAGCATCCCAGGTCATTCAGGAGAAAGCTCATGTCTGACAATCGGCAACTTGTGCTCCTCAACTTTACACAAGGGACTGAGTACTGCTCTAGAATCAGCAGAACAGGAGGTCTCCCTAGCCTGGAAGGAGAGGGCTTTGCTGGGGAAGGCCCCTCCCAAGTTTCCCCTGGACTACCGTGAAGGGTCCTCCAGGGCAGTTCTCTTATAAGTCTCCTCAGGGTCTTGGGAAGGCTACTAGGCCACTGGGAAGGAGTGAGTATTTGCCGTGGACAGGGGAAGGCAGGGTGCCCAGAGAGCCACTGAGGCTATCACATGGATGGACGGTCACGTCAAGAGGACTGGTAACCACCTGTATAGTTGGAAAGTTATCTGACACGATAAACTTACTATGCTATACTAAAAAGGAAAGGGGAAGAAATTGTCATGATTATATTATTTAAGGACTGATATTGCCAGTAATTATGGATATGGCCAAGGGAGCATGACATTGTTGCATTGGGTTTATGTATTATTGTGTGTGATTGTATGCTGCCTGTTCATTTTTATTATGCATCCTAGTTATAAGATATTATAAAAGGGAAAATGTGATATAGAATATGTGGAAATGGTAAAAATGCTCTGCACATACAGGCCTTGAGTCTAGCCCGATGACTGCTCCTTACCAGTCCTGAGTAAACACTTGAGCTTTACATCAAGGTTTTCTGCCCTAGCTAACCATGGACACCTGGCCTATCATTTAGATATCTGATGAGTGCTATCTCAAATGTTAGAGCAACCAAGGCTACAAGGCAGTTGTGTTTCATCACACATTTACACAAAGGTACACAAGGTTGTGGTATGAGGGAGTATAAATATGTTGGTTTGATAATTCAATAAAGGTACAGTTCTAGTTTTTACATATGCAAGGTGTGAGATTGTTTCTGTGTTTCGTATCCTGAATTGGGGGGTGGTCTTGCCATAGGCCACTAGTAACCTGTATCCAGCATTCTCTGCCTGTACCTTTGGGCATTGCCCTCTTCAAAAGCCACGATTCTGCTGGGGTAGGTTTGAACTAGACTCATATCAAGCCCCCTTGAAGAAGCAGATTGTGACAATGACAGATTATGACAACTCCATGGAATTAACAATGGATAGATGGATGCGTCATTAAATCCATGAAGCTGACAAATTACTGTCAATTCTGGGCACAACAGCAGTAATCAAGCAATAGAGAGTCCATTTATTGGTGTGCCCACTGCAGCCTATACAGTTACAGAACCCAGCCAAAATCAAGATAGCTTTGGAGCCAAGAACGATCAAGACCATAAACCAAATAATAGATCATATCTAGCATATGAGAGCTAATCTGAGTTGCAATTGGGAGATTCCTTCAGGTTCAAGCCTAGATGTCAGATTGTTAGGAATAAACACATAACAATGTATTATTCATCATACTAATGACATATACCTTTCTTTTCTATCTTTCAGCATCCAGGAGGAGGTCTGGGTATAGTGGTGAACCAGAGGCGGGGGCGTCGGCTCCATCAAAGCAGGAAGTGGAGGAGCAAGCCCCCGCCCAAGAGGAACCGGCACAGGGGGAGGAGGAAGGAAGAGGATCTGAGGGCCCTGGCTTGAAGAGGGGATGTCATATGGCTAGTGGGGTCACCAGCTGGACCACCGACAACACCACCAGGTTTTGACCCCACTATCCCCCTCCTCCAAAGACTGAGCATTTCGCCAGGGCCCTCTAACTGGACATACGCACAGGACAGCAGCCATCCACCACCTTCTCCCGCCACAGCTGTGTGCTGGCCTGGCCGACAGCCACCACCACCGGGCCCAATCACACCACCGCTAGCTTGGACCCAGGCTCCAGCCGGGTCCCAGACCCTCCCCACTCCATCACCGCAACCTCCTCCCCTGGCCACGCCCCATAGGCCTCCATCCCCACATCAGGCCAGGCTGCGCAGGCGGAGATGCGGGCTCTCATGCGGCAGCAGGTGGACTTACTTCGGGGGATCCAGGCCAGCATCTTCGCATGCGCAGCCTGGCAAGGCACAATAGGGAAGAAAGGAGGCATCATCTAATGAGTCCTATCTGGCCGGGCTGCTGAGGATTGGACTTGTCCCCAGCCCTGCCTCCTCTACTCCTGAGGCATCCCGAGGACAACCGCAGCCCGGACCCTTCTCTCCTCCCACTATGCATCTGTCTCCCAGGGCAATGCCTCCACCTGAGCTGCCGCAGAGGATGTAGGCTATGTGGCAAGGTGAGGAGCATATAGGGGCTGCACATATGCCTGTGCCTTCTCAACAGCACTCCTCAGTGACAGTCTATTGGTCACAATGTTAATCTAATCTAGCCTGGCTACAGAGTCTTGGATCTTGGCCTATGTGATGATGATATTTTGTACGTAGATAGCTACCTCCCATCACATGGTCCATGATCCTCTTCTCTGTGGACACGTAGGGTTCCGTTTAACATGCCGCCAATTGATGGTCACTGAGGAATGCTGTTGAGAAGACATGCTGAAGTCCCTATGGCAGTGGAATTGCAAAGTCTCACAAGAGCATGTTAATGACAGCCAGCACTAATACTGTATATGCACTAGTGAAGCATGTGATCCTGACCTCAATATCAGTCAGAGAACAGATCCTTGGGTCTGATGTAATTAACATTGAATCTGGCTGCTGACCTTTGTGTCCTCTCAAAAGGTATTTTTCCATATTTCTGTTTATCCAGAGACCTAGCTAATAGGTAGTAATGCTTGCAGATGGGAATCAGGTGAGTTGGTTTATTGTTACAGTTTGAAAAGAAGAAGGATGGGGGAGAGATAGCGCTCACAAACCTAGTGCACGTCACTTCTTGTATTTTAGATCACTTCATATGTACAAAAATAGAGACTCTCACCTTATGGAACCTCAGCAATTTTAAGGTATTATAATCGCTTGTGATAATTAGTCCTTGAAGTCGGTGTCTAAATCCAATAGACAATCTTCTTTCTTGAAGATCTAGTGTATGTTCTGTATAATTGTCTGTGCTGACAATATACAACTAGGGTCTGTTTGCATACATGCACTTAAAGCTGACACTCTACTAAGAACACTATGTATTCATTGTAACGAAAAAATATTGATGGTGGCCATGTGCCAAGATGTATAGCCATTCCCATTTGGTGACCTCAAATTATGTTCTGCTATTCATCAATTTACATTAGTGTGGATTGCTAAGTGGGGGTGGTGAAGGGGCTTGTGTACCTGAATGAAGCTGTGAGTTATACCTTGAAGGGCCACTGTAGGTGGGCAGTTGATAGCAGAGAGGTCAGACAAATTACAGTCCACTAGAGAAGGAACTGGCAACCCACTCCAGTATCTTTGGCATGCAAACCTTGTGGAACAGCACAGAGACACAGCTAAATGTGCTGCAGTCCATAGGGTTACAGAGAGTCGCACACGACTGAAGGACTGAACAACAAATACTAAAATGTTCCCTTGGTACTTGATATATGTGATTTGGTGATGAAATATGGCCACTATTTGTTTTCCCAAATGTAGATGTGATGAGAGCGATGTATATGCAATTATATTTATATTTTAGGGTCCACAATAGAGCCTTTGTGAGTGGGAAAGGGTTAATGTGGCATGAGTTTCATGTTTGTGTGTTGCAATTTAATCAGGTAGTGTGTCTTTAATTGCTGTCTGCATGTTGCAGCATGGCTTTTCATATTTGGCATATGCATGACCGTTCCAACATATGATTAAAAATATTTTTTTAATGCATTTTTTTTAATTGGGGGATTATTATGCAAGTAATTGCTTTCCCCATATTTTAAGGTCCACTGGTGTGTTTATATTGCAATTTACAGTGTGGAAAAGTTGTCTGTAAACCCTTTGTGGGTCCTATTTGGAGCCCGTAATGTTTTTGCCTCCATTTGCGGATTACAGGCTTGAACGCCAGGCCGTCTTTGGAAATGTGTTGCAATTTAATAGTAAAATTGTAACGTAGCAGTTACGGGCTTGAGAGAACAAAGTTCAAATTCCCACGACCCGTAGGCTTTTTTTCGCACTTAAGCCGCAGAGCGGGTTGCTTTACGGGGCCAATTTAATAGCCATAAGTCTTGCGGCCTACGTTACAGGCTACGGTTTTACACATATGGGGAATTTAATGGGGCAGTGAGTGTACTCAAGAACCTGCTCCCCTTAGCTGAACTGTTGGTCTCCAGTTTATTTCAGGGTAGTTAAAATCTCCCATTATTAGAACTTGATCATACTGAGCTGCATTTCCAATCTGTAGCAATAATTGCAAATTCCTCACTTCCAATTTTATTTGGGAGTTTATAGAAAATTCCTACCAATATTCTTTTAGAATTTGTTCCTCCACTATTTAACTCAACAAACAAGGATTACCATTTTTTTTAGTTCCACCATTAATATTTTCTCTGATTATAGGCTTAAATTCAGGCTTAAAGGCATATCTATGTTACCTGGATTATGAATGCATCTGATAGTGTATGAAAACATTTGGTAGCGTGGCACCATGGTAGAAGGTGCTATGTATTTTAATATAAAAGTCTCTCTGTACAGCATATCCACACTTGATTACCATCCCTGTAGATTATCCATTCCCTGCATTAACTACTACTGCTGCTGGTGTTTTTTTCTCTTTTACACACTCTCTCACCCACTTACTCACCTCTCACTCTCTCTCACTCTCTCTGGTGACAGCTCTCTCATACACAGAACAGCTCTGTCTGCTGATCTCTGGTGAGGGGCGGGAGCAGCACAGCAGAGAGCAGACACCGCAGAAAGCAGGAAGTAGTTGTGTGGGTCACATCCCAGCAGTGACTTTAAGGGTGACATCAATGCTCACATATTGGGTGAGGAAGACACAGCAGATGAGTAATTGGTTAAAATTGGTCCCCAAATACACTATGCTGATTGAGAGGATCAGGCGCCTGTGTATAAAGCCCTGGGGCGCCAACATAATGATTAGAGGGATTTTTAGATATTAATAAAAATAAAATGTTTTATGAAATGTGCTGCATATAGAAATGATGCTTTTTGCCAAAGGATTGCAGAAATATAATAATCCATTAAACTTAGATAACACACATACAAATCCCTCCTCCTCTTCTGCCATTGCCCTCTCTTTCCTAAATAGGTTATAAACATTCAAATTAACAGTCCAGTCATGAGAGTCATCCCACCAATTTCTCATTTGCTGATAATAATTCTAACCATTTTTTTCCTGGAAAGCTTCTGGCATAATCAATCGTACACTTTATGGTACTATGACTGCAGTGTTAAGATTGCTTACCACTGTATTTGAGTTACTTAGCAAAACCTCCCAATTGACTATACTAACCCAACACTCCTCCTTCTCCCCCCCCCCCCAAGTAGTTAATTCATCCCTTACCTCAATACACTTTCTACCCCATTACTTCAATCTAGTCCCTCCCTCACACCGACTAGTTTAAAAAATCCCTAAACATTTCTACTATCCTTTCCCCTAGTACACAAACTTGCTCTTCATTAAGGTGCATATCATCACTGCTATAGAGTTTGTGCCATATGGAGAAGTCAGCCCAGTGCTCTAAAAACCCCAAACCCTCCTTAATGCACCACTTTTTTAGCCAAACATTAACCTTGCTAAGCCCCCATCTGTCTCCCTGGGCTAGCACGTGACACTGGTAGTATCTTGGAAAATACTACTTTGGAGGTCCTTGCCTTAAGCTTATTTCCTAGTTCTATAAAATCATTTTATAGGACACTCCATTTTCCGCTTACTTTGTCATTGGTACCCATATGTACCAAGACCACTGGTTAATTTTCAAATGCTCCCAATAATTTTTATACCCAATCCACAACATGCCTTACCAATGCACACTGGAGACAGCAAACTGTTCGATTGCTGGTATCTGGGTGACAAATCCTCCTGTCTACATTCCAATTAGTAGAGCCTCCTTCCACTAAAACCTGTCTGTTGCTCTGCCTATTCTGCCCTCCGTCTTCTCCAGTAGAACTGTTCTCTCGGCTGTTAGAGGCAACAGCTCTATCTGGCATTGCCTTTCCTGAAAGAACATTGCCAACAGTTTCACTCAATCTGGCAAATCTGTTGGTGCTTGCCAACTCAGAGCTGGTCTGTCTCCTCCCCTGTTCACTCTGCTTCCTTTTCTAACTTTAATTCAGCTTGGGTTAAGTGTTACCCAAGGCAGTAACACTTAACCCAAGGCAGTAGGCCCCTAAACTACACAGGCATATAAAGTACACAGGGGGAGAAGCTCGCAATGAGCGCTGAAGGCGATCAGCAGGGAGGTCGCAATGAGTGCCGAAGGGGATCATTGCAAAGCCAGAAAGGTGTGGCTTGGCAAAAACGGCAATGAACTGCAAAGCCAGCCATTTCATGGCTTGAGATGAGCAGCGAAGGCGCTCATCGCGGGGTATGTAAAGTAGATGGGGGAAGAGACTCGCAATGAGGGCCGCAGCTCTGGGCTCGCGATGAGCGCTGAAGTTGTTCAGAGGGCCCATATCCTCTCATTTTGTGGCAAACAGCTTTGCAAGGCTTCAAATTGTATTGCTTTAATTTTTGATGAACAAGTCGCTGGTATTTGTATAAAGCTTGTTTTTTATAACCTAATATACATTTTTTTTTGTTTTATTTAAACTTCCACATATACTGTAATTGTGCTTGCACTAGAACTGTTCACTAGCTGCCAAAATCACTCCTCCAGGAAGAGGTGGGGGTGGGAGAATAACTACTTATGATATTCCTATACTAGTAATCCTATAATCAATGGAAATAAAGCCAAGTTTTGCTTTAGGATATACTAAGCAAAATATTATATAGTGGTATCTAATATCTTTCCAATAGCAAAGGTGATATGGGAGATCACATTTAATAGTTGTTGTATTGCGAGTTTATCCATAACGCTGTGTTAGAAATTACGGCGTTGCCGGCAAACTTGCAAATCCGACAACTATTACAGCCTGCTGAGCTGCGCAAGCGCATAGTGGGGGGTGTGCACACACAACTGGGCGCATGTGCATTGCGCCAGATGTCGCGCGCACAAGCAAGCAAGGGCGTGAGCGCACACACAAGCAGGCGGGGGGCCAGTAGAGGGGGGGAGAGGCTCTCAATGAGGGTTGCACAAAAAAGCACCAAGCTCTGTATTGTAAATAGTTTCATAGAAGCACATGAACCACTGGTAACTTTTGATTACCCACACTGCTCTATATTGTGATCCATTTTGAGAAAAAAAAGTACCCACAGTGGAATAATGGATCACTATATAAAAAGCCAAAGGAATCATTGTACATTGTTTTTAATGAAATAGTATTTTAGTGGTTTTTAGATCTCATCGCTGTCTTATATAAAAAAAAAAAAAACAGAATATACCCAATACATGTTCATTGACATAAATGGGATTGTGCTTATATATTCTATAAAGGATGAATTATATTTTGTTTTACTTAAGATTTTAAAAAACACATTTGATTTAAAACCCTTTGCCACTAAGTAGATGACTATTATAGAAAGCAGTTCCACTGACTAATGATCTATGTTGTGCTGCACAATGTTTAAGGGAATCAAATATTTCTCCATGATAAGTAACCCACATTGGCAGAAAATCATATAAACATCTTTCTCAGAATGCCAATTAATTTGAATATTGTGAATGTTATAATGTCATATAAATATGCTTAAATATGAGAACCTCACTAACATATTTTGTTCCTGAAAAAAATTCAATAAGTTTTAACTACCTTCCACTACATTACACAAAGTGTTAAATTAATGCACAGACAGTGATTTGTAGAATAATGTTCTAGATTTATTTCCAATGTATGAGTATTGACTGTTTAAAGTGAAGAGTGTTTTTAATTAATAGATTCTTCACGTTTAGCAATGAGCTCCATGACTTCCATGATCTCCATGACCTCCACCATGAAATTAATGACATTGCCCTCCATGGCCTCCTTGATCTCCACCATGTCCCTGGTGGCTTTGCCCTCCATGGCCTCCATGATCTCCACCATGTCCCTGATGACACTGCCCTCCATGACCTCCATGGTCTCCACCATGCCCCTGGTGACACTGGCCTCCATGGCCTCCATGATCTCCACCGTGTCCCTGGTGACACTGTCCTCCATGGCCTCCATGATCACTACCATGTCCCTGGTGACACTGGCCTCCGTGCCCCCCATGGTCTCCTCCATGTCCCTGATGACTTTGACCTCCATGACCGCCACCGTCTAGAACACAAGTATTTCACAAGAATGAAATGAGACATGAAGCAGAATATTTTTGGCTTAAATTGCCTGACATCTCTGAGAGCACATGAAATAATTAATAGGCTTTGTGCAGATTATTTTTTAGTCTTGCATCATTTTTCACTGTATGGCAAAATGGTCAACCAATACAATACCTTTCAGTGCTAACCTTACAGATGGTTAAAGAATAAATATGTTCTTTCATTAGATGGCTCAATATTACATTATCAATTTTTCTCAAATAAAGGCCAAGTTTGCAGAAAAAAAACAGCATGGAGATATCCCATATGTACCCAATGGGCATCTCTATTTGGCAAATAAGCGATGTGTCATTAGGTTCTTTGCTAAGTTCACTGATTAGGGGTTAATGAGTTTTTAATGAGAGCAAAGTTCCACCAATGAAAATATAACCAGATTCTGTCTATTAATTTGTATATATATTTATTTGTGTTAGAATTTGTGGAAAGGCTATTTACTGGAACATCATTTAACTTCAGGTGGACAAAAGAGTGACCGAAGTAAATAAATAATACATATGTGTTCACATTTCAACATCTAAAAATACATTTAAAAACTTGTTTTCTGCTCAAAATTCAAAGAAATACAGTTACTCCACTGCACTATGGGAAACTGAGGGACATGCAAATGAGTCCACAATGCATTTTACCTATTTAATCCAGTACCATTTTATTTATATATATATATATATATATATATATATATATATATATATGTGTGTGTGTGTTAATTGCATATAAAACACAATTTGAAGCTTTTTCATCTAACTTTTAAACCATCTTTATACAATTGTCCATTAAATTATTATTGAATGGTGGTATGGAATGGACTGGGATTAATTTCAGAGTTAAAAAGTCATCATGTATGAGAAAGTAATCTAATAACTTTGCTTTAGAACAATAAAAACACCATATATCACAAACTAGGAACCATACAAATCGTATTTTCAAAACGTACATGTACTGTAGTTTGTGCTAATGCTACTGTAAGGGTAGTAGGCAACTAAAGTACAATAAAGGAAATCTTTCCTGGGGAGTCACAGAAAACATAAAAGCAGAAAATATTGGTTCTTATTTACTGTCACATCTACATTATAATATAATAACACGTTTTAAATTATATCAATAAGACATATTGATAGACACACAATTTGATATTTATCAATTCATAGCAAAATATTTGTACACATTTTGTGTATATATATATATATATATATATATATATATATATATATATACATACAAATGTATATAAATATTCAGTAGACTCTCAGTTAACCAGAACGCAAGCAACCAAACCTTTCAAGCAACCAGAAAAAATTGAATACTGTACTTTAAATAACAATTTTAATTTACAGGGCTCAACAAATACCAGGAGCCAGGTTGTCATGCTTACAGGCACCTAGATTTCATCCACTGTATGTCTCTGCAATTCATTTTTTTCCTGGAAGCAGACAGGCATGGGTGACTGAGCAAGTGCAGTGTTGGTGTTACATTCCCCGGGTTCAGCACCGTACCCTCCAGCCTAACGTACCTCTGTGAAAGTGAGGAGTGAAAGCTGCTGCTGCTAGGACAGCCCTTACTGACAAACATACTTAGCAGAGCATCCTATGTGCAGCTAATCTAGGCCTCTTTTATTAGCAACTCTCAAGCAACCAGAAACTACATTTATCTGGAATCTACCAATCCCTGTAGGTGCCAGGTAACCAAGAGTTTATTGTATAGTAAAGAAATAAAGTTCATTGTAGGATAGAAATACAGGGATGAAATGAAGTGGGCAACAGGATTAAGTAGGATTGTGTAATAGAAGGAGCATTCTGAGATGACAAGACAGAGTGATAGGCTATTTATGAGAGCAGAATGTTATATATTTCCCTCTCCAGAGATCAGAAGAGGGTTTTATGTGAATTCTTAGATGGCCAAATGCAGTTGCTCTGTCCCAGTTGCCCATAGCAGTATTTTTGCATTTGTTTTAACAAACCAAATCCATACCATGCAACAATATATAACAGAGCAAACTCACAGTACAATTTATGGTAAAATTACTTTACTTACTATCATGGCCGTGTTTCTGGTGACCAAAACCTTTAGTTCCAGGCATGGTTGTGGACTCTGCTAGAAAATACGAGATGAAGAAGAGATGAAGCTGTTGTAGTTGTGTCAGCAGAGCTTTGAGATGCTCCTTTTATACACAGTTCCATGTAATTTTATAGTGAGTAAGACATATTATGTATTTAGATGTCTGCGCACATGCCAGTAAGCTTCACGGATGACTTCTATAATTGAGCAAATCGGACTAATTTAAATGAATCTATTATTTGAACTGACATCTGATGTGACTCTGCATTTGATCTTATGTGTTTTTTAATAACTGCCAAACTTAAATAAATAATTATAATTGAAATGGAAGCAGACAGATTGGGCTTTATCTGTAGTATTTAGGAGGATGACAACAATGTTAGCACTGCCCAGTCTAGTGTCTCAGATGTGTTTGGGTAAAGTAGTCATAAAACACAGTGACTTAAGGTTTGATCACAATGCTGCGGATAGGGCTCTTAATAAAAAAATCAGCAGCACATTTTTTCAGTTTGTGTGACATCAAATAGTTTGTAAATTACATATCTGGATTAAACTAGTGGGGGGGATTGTATGGACAGTGTTGACCAATTAAGTTTGAAATGAGTGAATTATTTTCTGGTAGCAATTATTTATTTAGGATGGGATCTAACTCTGATAATCTGTCTGCCATATCATCCACAACATTTATTCTACTAAAGTCAGACACTGATAACAAAATAAAGTACCATATGTATTAAATATAAAATACACGACTTAGGTTTCAAGGTGAGCCACACAGAAAATATGCAATCCAATATGGAAATATGAAGGCATGTTTTAAGCTTTGTAAAGACATACACAGTTTAGCACTTGCACACTACAATAAATGCTTCAGTGGAAACAATGCTGTGGTGGACTAAACACTGGGAGATATTTAAAATACTGTCCATAAATATAATACTGTTGTACATATATAACAGTTTTTTCTCTTTAATCATAACTATTTCTCCCTGACATAGTAAACTTGATTTTATTTAGCACTGTGTTAAATTATACAGTATTTGGCCCCCATGCTAATAGCGCAGTGTAATTTGCGGTAACCTGGTAAATCGCCTGCAGGAGCATATTTTCCTATGTTACAGGTCTATGTTAATCTTTTCACTCATAATATAACGGCACTAAGTCCACATTCGTAAATCCAGTAGAGATTTCAGTAGGGAGTACCCAAATCAAGCTTTACTGATGAGAAACGGCTCTAGGAACCAATAGAAAATAAGAACGTCATTATTATTATAAGTGCCGTACATGCGGCAAGGAACCATTATATTTATATATACATATACAGTGCCTTGCAGAAGTATTCACCCCCCTAGGCATTTTTCGTTTTTTGTTGCCTCACAAGCTGGAATTAACATGGATTGTTTAAGGATTTGCATCATTTAATTTACAGAACATGCCCACAACTTTGAAGATGTTTTTTTTTTATTGTGAAGCAAACAACAAATAGGACAAAATAACAGAAAAAGACAATGTGCAGAACTATTCACCCCCCTAAAATCAATACTTTGTAGCGCCACCTTTTGTGGCAATCACAGCTCCAATTCACTTTGGATAAGTCTCTATGAGCTTGCCACATCTTACCACTGGGATTTTTGCACATTCCTCCTTGCAAAACTGCCCCAGCTCCTTCAAGTTGGATGGTTTGCGCTTGTGAGCAGCAATCTTTAAGTCTAACCACAGATTTTCTATTGGATTGAAGCCTGGGCTTTGACTAGGCCATTCCAATACATTTACATGTTTCACCTTAAACCACTCAAGTGTTGCTTTAGCAGTGTGTTTGCGGGTCATTACCCTGCTGGAAGGTGAACCTCCATCCTAGCCTCAAATCACACACAGAGTTTGCTGAAGAATATCCCTGTATTTAGCACCATCCATCTTTCCCTCAACTCTGACCAGTTTTCCAGTCCCGGCTGCTGAAATACATCCCCACAGCATGATGCTGCCACCACCATTTTTCACTGTGGGGATGGTGTTGTTTGGGTGATGTGATGTGTTGGGTTTACTACAGACATAGCTTTTTCTTTGATGGACTAAAAGTAACATTTTAGTCTCATCAGACCAGAGCACTTTCCTCCATACATTTTAGGAGTCTCCCACATGCCTTTTCGCAAACTCAAAACGTGCCATTTTGTTTTTTGCTGAAAGTAATGGATTTCTTCTGGCCACTCTGTCATAAAGCCCAACTCTATGGAGCGTACGGCTTATTGTCGTCCTATGTACAGATACTCCAGTCTCTGCTTTGGAACTCTGCAGCTCCACCAGGATTACCTTAAGTCTCTGTACTGCCTCTCTGATTAATGCCCTCTTTGCCCGGGCTATGAGTTTTGGTGGGCGGCCGTCTCTTGGCAGGTTTGCTGTTGTGCCATGTTCTTTCCATTTGGTTATGATAGATTTGATGGTGCTCCTGGGGATCATCAAAGATTTGGATATTTTTTTATAACCTAACCCTGACTTGTACTTCTCAACAACACTGTCCCTTACTTGTTTGGAGAGTTCCTTGGTCTTCATTGCAGTGTTTGGTTAGTGGTGCCTCTTGCTTAGGTGTTGCAGCCTCTGGGGCCTTTCAAAAAAGGTGTGTATATGTAATGACAGATAATGTGAGACTTAAATTGCACACAGGTGGACATCATTTCACTAATTATGTGATTTCTGAAGGTAATTGGTTGCACCAGAGCTTTTTATGGACTTCATAACAGAGGGGGTGAATACATACACACATGCTAATTTCTTATTCTAAAAAATAGTTTTATGTATATATTTTTCTCATTTCACTTCACCAACTTATACTATTGTATTCTGATCCACCACATAAGATTCAGATTAACAAAACATTGAATTTAAGGGTGTAATGTAACAAAATAGGTAAAAAGTCAAGGTGGGTGAATACTTTTGCAAGGCACTGTATTATTTTTAATTTATGTATATATATATTTTTAATTTAATGGATATGACAATTGTATTTATGTGGTCAATATATAAAATGTGTTTATTTTGTGTTTATATATTATATATTTAACTTATTCTGCGCACTCCACAATGGTTTTAAAATTATTTGCAAGGGGGCTTTTGTACACATTGTGACGACCCAGAGACGAGAGGCACCGTGCACCCCAAGATTCTCCCTCTGAGTATCTTTGATCACACAGGAGATACTAGGATTTAACGTAGCACCTGGGACCCTATACACATTCAAATTCCTGCAGAGTTAACTCTTAGTTGTCCCACTAACAACATAGTGAAAATGTGTTTCTGTTAGTTACAGGTAACATAATCTTCTACAGTGCACAAAACACCATATAGCAATCCCAATATTATTTATTGTGGCCCCCACTACACTGCACAGGTTATTACAGTGATAACAAAATAGTCCATGACAGAAAAAAGTAGTCCTTGATTTCAGGGCGGCTGGTAGGTTTCAGGTGTCTCCCATCCTGGCCCCCCATAAGTCAATCTGGTCCCCCTTTTTAAATACAGCATCCCGGCTTTTCATCTTTAATCAGACAAATGCTGGCATGCTGCAGCTTAGAGCTACATTTTCCATCAGCCGCAGGGAGAAACAAGTAGTGGGGGGTGCTAGAAATAGCATCCCATGGACCCCTATTTGTAATACAAGGAATGTGATACATCCAGGCTAACAGGCATCCTGGAGGGTAAAATAACCGAACAATCTTGAGCTGTAACACCGACTGCCCTGCTGAAACAGGAGATCCACCCAACTCCATTGGGGCAAAAGTGGAAAACAGTTTCACCAGGTCACCACTATTTTCTTGTACCAACTCAGGGAAGAATCAATGCCAGGGGCAACCCTTGTGGATCCCTTGCCAGCACAAACCCCAAAGGCCTGAGCAAGTGTCCGCTTCTTCTTTTGGGACTAGGACGGTAAACATAATGGTTCATAGCAAAAACATATGATAATCCCAGTAGCTAGCGTACCAGCTGGGTCTGCTGGATCTGCTGGCGGGCATCAGAGATCTGGGCCTTGACTGTAGCCTCCATCCCTCTGGATTCAAACATAGGCTGGGCCTTGCACTCACCTCCTTCTGAGTCCATGGTCATGATGTCCACTGGTAGGAACTCAGTGCACTCTCCAGCTGCTACCTCTTGGTCTATAGATATTTTAAAGTACTTAAGCAGAGTTCATTACCTCCTCTTCCAAGGGCCAGTGGGAATGACTGCTCCCATCTAGACTTCCCCTTGGGCCATCAATTTGACAGACTTTCTCTGTCTTCCCCACTGCCCTGTTGTTAACAATGGTGCCCCAGCCATCTGCGTATGGTTTGTCCCTTTAGTCTGGCACGATCCCAAGGTTGTACTCTGTGTATGCTCCTGGACAATAGTTATGCATGGGAGCCCCATTATAGGTTCACAATTCATAACTGGGGCACAGTGCATTTTACCATCCAAGGGCTGATGAGCATTTTGCCATGCACCTCCTGTCTCCTCCACTGCTGTGTTCTCGGTGATGCCACTCCAGTCCTCTGCGTGAGACTGGTCCCCCTAGTTTGACAAGTTCTAAAAGCTGCTTAATGAGTCCGTCCCTTGAACTGTGGCTGGCTCCCTGACATTGATTAGCAGCTGGAGCCCCATGCTAGGTCCACAGTCCATTCCCAGGGTACAGACCATACTTGGTTCAGTCAAGAACCCAGGAGCATAGTGGCTCCCCCCAGGCCTTCCACCTGGCCTGCTCCTTCTGCCTGGGACTCAGACTCCACTGCTACGGGGATGTCTGTATGGTTTATGGTGCCTTCCTCCTCTGTCCAAATCAGAGTATGAATTAATTTAGTTTCCTCCTTGCCCGAGTGTCAGCGTTTTCCCCAACCTGGTGGATAGAGCCCATTTCTGGCAGAGGCATCCTGAAGATCCATATACGATGCCTCTAGTTGTATCTCATGCTAGATCCCCGGCCACTGTAAAAAAAGCCTCATTGGACCAAGGTCTTATTCTCAGTGACAAACCACATTTTTCACAGCAAGTTAATTTGTCTCAGTACAGTCACCAAGCCACAGTATGGATCACCATATACAAGGTCTGATGCGGTCTCCTCCAGCATCAAGGGAAAACAACCCCAACCTGTCCTTGCCAGGCTGCATACTGCTGATCCAGGTCAATCTGCTGCCACACCCAACCACAACCCCATATATGCCTTCCATAGAGCTAGAAGGGCCACTTTCCTACATTGCTTGGCATCCATCTTGCTGGACCTTTTCTGTTCCCTCTGGTTAGTGCACTCTTTTTGCCTCTGCCGTGCCTGCAGATGTTCTCCTGCCTCCTCTGGGAAAGGGGTTCCCCGTGCAGGCTCTTGCTGGTTACTGCTGCTGAGATCCCTCCACTGCCACCAGCTGTGAGGACCCAGAGATGAGAGGCTCCGTGCACCCCAAGATTTTCCCTCTAGGTTGTGCCTTTTTGTGTTCAATCTCGCAGCTCCCAGCAGAACACCTCTTAGGGGAACTCTAGAAATCACTGGTTGCAAGCTCAACCCTAAAGTTTTTTTACTTATTAAAATGATATACTCTGTTACATCACTTTGATTAGGATTAAATAATCAAAATAACATCAGACACCCCATTGGTTACAGAGTCAAACTGCTGTTTATTCTTTCTTACATAGATATCACAACCACAATAATACTTCTCCCACGTGCCCACCTCATCAGTCCCATCCTTAGGGTCACCTCCTCATCCCGTTACCAGGGTTACCAACCCTAACCTAGTTTTTAGATCTAATTTTACAGAGGGCAATACATTAACTTCAAATGTTATGAATATCTTTGATCGCACAGGAGATATTAGGATGTAACAAAACCACTGGGGCCATATACACATTCAAATTCCTGCAGAGCTAACTTTTAGTTGTCACACTAATAACATGGTGAAAAAGTGTATCTGTTAGTTACAGGTAACATAACACTGCTATAGTGCACATAACACTATATTAATTATTGTGGCCCACACTACACGGTCATAACAAAATAGTCCATGATAGAACAAAATAGTCCTCAAGTTCAGGGTGGTGACAGTTCAATCTTGGGCCATACATAATATAATATAATATTTATTTCAATGTTTTGCAGTTATGGCACTGCCCTGATTTGTGAGTGATCCCTAAATTCCTTATTAGCATAGTATTTTGGTGTAATGGTCTAACAGAGTAACTCGTATTTTATGTCACTGCAAAAATCAATTTTTGAGTCTTGCTGCAGTCACTTGTAGCAGTTCTCTCACAATGTTTTAGGGAGGGCTGATTAACATGTCTAGGGAAATTTGCTTTGCTCTTAAACATGGTGTAATCTGTGATATAGGGGATTAGCATGCAGGTTTTATTTTTTAGTACTACATTATAAGAATATTATTTTATATGGTTTTAGATCTCTTCCGCAATATCAGTATTATTTGACATTCTAATATTATTCTTGATACATATTTTTGCAGAAATATATACTAAAATAAATACACTCACATGCAGAGTCATCTTTAGAAATTACTGAAGATACATTTGTATAGGGCCCGGTAAGGAAGGGGGAATCCACTTTTTGGGGGAATTGTGAGTATATGTGTTAATTCGTATGTACATTTCTGTGCTTATGTATCTGTAGACTGGAAAAATGTTGTGGCTTCTGCAATTCATTTGACAATTACTATGAGATAGTTGTTATGTTATGTATCTTTCCCTTTTTGGAATATTCACTTACACAGTGTACTTTTTATTGTCATATAACATAAAAAATAAAAACAACTACTGAGCACACATACGTCCCCCTTCCAATCTTTTTTGAGCTGATTTGCAAGTCAAGTTGGCATGTAAATCACAACTTAACTTTTCCAATCCACACAAAAAAAAACAGTGCTAAGTGAAGATAGTGCTGAATAGTTTAAAAAGATATACACTTGCAAGTTAGGTGCAGTTGTCCCATTGAAAGTTTGCCCAAGCCTATATATATATATATATGTATATATATATATATATTATATTATTATTTCATATAATATGAAATTATTATTATTGTTAGTATGTTAGTATTATATGTGTTAACCTATTCGATAGTAACTAGGGCTCATTAGTTTACAGATATAGGAATGTGACACTAATGTTATGTATGTGGATGTCACATTACCCAACCATTGACAACACATTGACACAGTGAGAACGGTACAACAAAATGTTTTTTTCATACACAGAGCACAATCATAAATGTACAAGACTGTGTATTAATATCATGGGTGTGGTGTGGGTGGATCCTGGAAGGTCAAGAGGCTTTTTTGGGGAAAAAGGGGATACCTAAAGGGGGTAATGTCATAGTCTAAAATAAGCGTGATGCATAGCACCTATCAGGGTAACATGTGGTCACTATACCACTCCAACTGGAATCTGAAGAAAAAAAGGATCATCAGAAATCACTAAATTTAATTGAAGAAACCATTAATGTGCATAGCACTTACAACTTGTCTATATCTGCTCAATGAAACAGATGCAAAAACCTCTGGACTGTGTAATCCAATCCAGTTTCACACATACAGTGTGTTCCGAAAACAAAAATCTGAAAACAAGTGGTCCAAACAAAAAAGGCGGAGGAGGATAAAAAAAAAAATCATGCATGTACAGTACAGTGCTAAATACTGTAACTGTAACAATATACCAACTCACCTGATTTACATCTGCAAGTATTACTAACCATTAGCTAGTTCTCAGGATAACTCACTGGCCATGACCAGTAATAATAATCTTCACATCATCTCACAATAAATGCTTAGCTGTGACCAGCGTCAGTGGTCAAGGTGTACTATCACCTTGTCCATCTAATATTGTTAATTGCCATGCATTTGGTTAGGTAAAAGAAAGAGGTTATATCCATCTATTATTTACATTAAATGTTTGTCCATTGGTCTTGCCATTACCATTGTAGAGATACACAAACACTTATAGTATGCCTTTTTAACATATGAAGAGTTTACCATTCTTTTTCAGAAAATGTTTTGAGCTTATAAAATAAACTTCTGAGTGTGATAAGCAGTTTCTAGCAAACAAGACTTGAATCAATTCAAAAGACGTAGCAGAGACCTTCAAAATGCAAATTTAAGATAATGTGTGCAAAGACATACTCATCTCACTTTAATACTCTATTGTCCAAAATAAATATTATCAAGCAGGTGTTAAGATTAGCGTACAATGGCCTTGTCTAAGCAAAAATACTTATACAATATGGGACAGAGGTCACACATATTAATATTATTCCAGTTTAATATTTTCACCAGAGCGTTCTCAAGCGGATAGAAACAGATATACACAACATATTTATCAATACATTCTAATTTATACATATACATGCAAACGGGGAGTAACTATTTGTGATTGGTAGAAACCAACCTTGTGACGATGAGGAAGAAATAGTTTTCTAAAGGATAACTATTTTCTGTTGGGTCTTTTCTGGCTTCCTTGGGCATAAAACTATGCCCCCTTCATATCTTCCCTCAGATATATTGCTTTATCTGTCTATATCCAAATTCTATCCTATCTCTACAACTCTTTCTAACAGACTGATAACATAAAGTGGAATTACTTCAGACTATCTTGAGAAGGGATCCTATAAATGAGACATATGTTATCCTGAAATTCAATACATGGTATGTATAAACTGGTTTAACTTTCTAATTTGTAGTAGAGTTAAAATTAGCCCAAAATATCCCAATCCTTCCGTTACCCTTTTGAGAGTGGTCACAGAACCAAGACTAATTAGCACCTTCATTCCGGACTGTAGGTGTTAATCAATATATTTCATTCTAAAACAGACTGATTGACTTTATTCAATGATGTAACCATTTCACTCTGTTACAAAACCAATTATTAAAAACACCTATACAGCAAACCATATTTAGCAATACTCAACATATATAATCTTGTATCACACAATCAACAATTCTGTTTGACCAATTTGATAAATTAAATTAAATGTAATTAATTTTGATGTAAGATCAGTAACCAAATAATAGCTTGCCAATACCTAAATACAAAGGTTATTTAGCTTGCAATCTCAGATACAATATAACCAATTTTGATTCATATTGCTTCAAAATATATTTCTATATTCTAACTGCAATATAAATTGTTGTACCATATTTTACTGCTTTCATAGAGTGACAGGTTATATTGCTCAATATTAATATCATATATACTGTAACAAATAGCTGATTGTTTATACAATCTGTGTACTCATCTCTGTATTGCACTAACCAAATATAGACAGACTGTTAACCAAACTTTATAAGATTATATACACTGTTCATATACTCCTATATTGAACTAACCAAATATAGATTGTATTAAAATAAATTGTTAATCCACATTTGATAAGTTTGTATACACTGCATATCGATTTCTGTATTGATCTAACGAAATGTAAAGTATGTTAAGACTAATTGTTATGAAATCATCCAAAATATATTGTAATAGACATCAGGTAGATTGTATATTGTGACCTGACTAAATATCAAAGCTTACACGTGTAAACACTTATAATTTTTTATCCTCGATATTTATTGCTATCCCAATAAATGCTATTTCTGCACACAGCATATACTTGTCGATAAATTGATCCTCAATCTCAATTCATCTATACACTGTAAAATTTTAAGAAACTACATTAATCTATACAGTGCAATATTTATGTCATATCAATTGCATGACATAATCAACATTGATAACACATCCATCAGCTATACAGGTGTTAGCACATGTTAAAGGATACTCATGATATCAGCAATAGGGGAACACAAAGTTCAGCAGCTAGAATCAATGTTACTTACAGTACATCAGATACAATGATCTGTTCTCAGACTGCTTCTGAGGTCAGGATCACATGCTTCACTAGTGCATATATTAATACTGGCTGTCATTAACATGCCATTGTGAGATTCTGCAAGTCCATCGCCATAGCAGTATTAGTCTACATTTAAGCTAACAACAATCATGTCTTAGATACCTGGATATATGTCAGCTTTAATATTGGAAGAGCTACATGTTAAAGGAATGTCTACTTGAGAGGCACTGGGGAAATCTTACACTTAATAAATTTCCTTCACAATGCTTGCAGATGCAGAAGATGCCTTCATGGACCTGAATTGTACCTACAACAAAACAAAACCAAACAATTACACCTGCAAAATAAGGCCTTTAAAAATATAGGGACTGCAGCATCTCTTCTCAACAGCATTCCTCAGTGACCATCAATTGGTGAAATGTTACACAGAACCCTACGTGTCCACAGAGAAGAGGATCATGGACCATGTGATGGAAGATAGCCATATGTGTTCAAAATATCACCATCACATAGGTCATGATCCTATACTCTGTAGCCAGGCTAGATTCTGTTAACATTTGGACCAATAGATTGTCCAAGGTGGTGGTGGTGTTGCTGGGCCTGGTGGTGGTGGCCAGTCTGCACTGGTGAGGAGAGGAGAAGATGGGGTCAAGCCACGCTGGTCCCTCCAGTAGGAGGGCCCTTGTGATATGCTTAGTCTTTGGAGGAGGGGGACAGTGGGGTCAAATGCCTGTGCAGCTTATGGTTCCTGCTGGTGACCCCACTGCTCAATGACCCCATCCTCCTCCTCCAAACCCGACACCCCTGCCTCTGGCTCATCTCCTTGATGCTGAAATAGAGAAAAGAAATGTATATCTTATTAGTATGATGAATAATACATTGTTTTGTGTTAATTCCTAACTATCTGACATCTAGCCTTGAACCTGGATGATTATCCTAATTGCAACTATGAGTAGCTATCATTTGCTAGATGTGATCTATTCTTATGTTCTTGATCTTAATTGTTCTTGGCTCCTAACGTTATCTTGATTTTGGCTGTGGTCTAACTTCATGGACTGCAGTGGGCACACCAATACATGGACTCTCTATTGGTTGATTACTGCTGTTGTGCTCAGGAATGGCAGTGATTTGTCAGCTTCATGGATTTAATGATGCATCCATCTATCCCTTGTTAACTCCATAGAGCTGACATGTCAGTGTCCTTGTTGGTCATCATGTACATGTGTAGTGTGTGTGATGTACATGTGGTGGCATGTTAGTGTATGTGATATTTACCTGACATGGAGGCTGGATCCTGCTGGGCCACCAGGCCTGAAGCTCCAATGGCTGGCACATGGCTCAGAAGGTCCTTGGCCACCCTCTCCCACTCATTGTATAGCACAGTCAATTGGGGGCCACCACTTGGTGCTGCAGCTTGTTTAGACTCCTTGGCCATCATCCTCCTCACCTTGGCCCTGATGACATCAAACATGTGCTTCACAGACGTCGCATCCCTTTCCGCTGTTCCCACTGCTGTTACTGCGGCCGCTACCTCCTTCCATGCCTGCCTTCCCAACTGTGGACAGGGATCCTTTGCCCCCTTATCTGCCCCTGAGGCTTGTCCCTTCCCTGAACTACCACCCCCCGGGATCAGGCCCCTCCCCCTCTGTCCCTGTACTTTACGTGCCTATCTCTACAGGCACCCTGCCACCACCCATCTCCTCTACTCCACTATCCTACTCTCCTCCACACTCCACCTCCTCCACTCTCCTCTCTGCCACTCTCCTTCTCCTCTCCTCCACTCTCGTCTCCGCCACTCTCCTTCTCCTCCCCTCCTCCACCACTCCTCATCTCCTCTCCTCCGCCACTCCTCACCTCCTCTCCCCTACCACTCCTCAGCTTCTCCACATCCTCCTCCTCTCCTCCACCACTCCCCAGGGCCATCTCTCTCTCCTCTCTCTCTTGCTCGCCTCTCCTCTTCTCCACCTCACCGCCTCTCCACTCCTCTCTCCTCCCTCCATTTCAATCCCAAAAAGAATATAACAATAAATAAAAATAAGTGTTACTGTATATATATATATATATATATATATATATGTTGGGGGGGAAATATGTGTTTTATGTGTATTTATTAATTGTTGGGGGATGGAGTGTGGGAGATGGGATGGGGGTGTGTGTATGGAGTGACCTAGCCCTATGTGTATCTATGTGTATTATTTAATTTATGTGTATTTGTAAATATGTGTAATCAAAGATTAAGTGTAAAATATTAATTAGAAGTATATAAAAGAATAAAACCGGAAGATACTGCTCTCAAAATTTGCTTACTCTCTATAAATGCTCAAACAACGAGCTCCAGGACCTGCGTGTTACTTCATCAGTATCTACAACACAGTCAACGCATGGGCAGGTGGAACTCAACTTTATAATCTCTCTCTGTCAATCATCTTTGGCTAGACCACTTTCTATTGGCTGAGAGGCCTGATTCGCACTTCATAATATCGGGATTTGATCGTAATTGGGAACAGCATCTAGTCCAGCCTACTGACAGCTTGCGGGAGCGGCAGGGGATTTACGGTCTTGAGGCTTCGCCAGTGACTTGGCGTCTTGTTTAATTGAATAGCACCATAATTGTAGCAGAGTTCAAGCCTGCAGCAAGCCTGGAGACATACAGCTTATATACCGCAAGATGCGGCTTTGCAATTGAATGAGTCTCTTAGAATGTGTACTTATAGCATATATACTTAGTGTGTGTACTTAGTAAGGAACATGTTAATTACCTGATTATCTGATAATGTCTGGAAATATCTTCTAACAGTACAACCATTTATGAGAAAGTAATCTAATGAATTTGCTTTAAAGAAAATGAAACATCATATGTCCACAAACTGGGAAATAGACAATTGTTAATTCCAAGAACAAGATTTCATGAATTTAAGTTAAAGGATAGAAGAACTAGGAATAATGTATTCAAGTTTTTTTTTATTGATAGGAATTTGAAGACACCTGGGATAGGTGTAAGCCTATGCCAACTGTTGCCTATTTACCAAAAACTCTATGCTATAATACCATAGATGCAAACATTTTAAATTGTAGTAACAGCCATATACCAATTACCCAGTGATAAGACAGCCAATTCCATACTCTATAAAATGCAACACAATATCTAATCATTTTGTGATAAAATGTTAAAATTATTTTTTGGAAACCTACAATGAAAAAAGATGCTTTCCCAACCATCCTTAAATTTGAGTTCTGTGGCGTAATGTTGAGCTTGTTTCTTTAAACTGTGCCACCAAAGCTGTGCAGCAAATAGGCAGCAACAGATATTTATGTTCTACACTCTGGCACAACCTGCAAACTATGAAAGAACCTAAAAATTGTGAAAAAAACTGCTACTAAAGTAAAAACTGGACCATTGGAGGGAAACTTTTATATCTGTTTCACACAGTACAGGGAGTGCAGAATTATTAGGCAAATGAGTATTTTGACCACATCATCCTCTTTATGCATGTTGTCTTACTCCAAGCTGTATAGGCTCGAAAGCCTACTACCATTTAAGCATATTAGGTGATGTGCATCTCTGTAATGAGAAGGGGTGTGGTCTAATGACATCAACACCCTATATCAGGTGTGCATAATTATTAGGCAACTTCCTTTCCTTTGGCAAAATGGGTCAAAAGAAGAACTTGACAGGCTCAGAAAAGTCAAAAATAGTGAGATATCTTGCAGAGGGATGCAGCACTCTTAAAATTGCAAAGCTTCTGAAGCGTGATCATCGAACAATCAAGCGTTTCATTCAAAATAGTCAACAGGGTCGCAAGAAGCGTGTGGAAAAACGAAGGCGCAAAATAACTGCCCATGAACTGAGAAAAGTCAAGCATGCAGCTGCAACGATGCCACTTGCCACCAGTTTGGCCATATTTTAGAGCTGCAACATCACTGGAGTGCCCAAAAGCACAAGGTGAACAATACTCAGAGACATGGCCAAGGTAAGAAAGGCTGAAAGACGACCACCACTGAACAAGACACACAAGCTGAAACGTCAAGACTGGGCCAAGAAATATCTCAAGACTGATTTTTCTAAGGTTTTATGGACTGATGAAATGAGAGTAAGTCTTGATGGGCCAGATGGATGGGCCCGTGGCTGGATTGGTAAAGGGCAGAGAGCTCCAGTCCGACTCAGACGCCAGCAAGGTGGAGGTGGAGTACTGGTTTGGGATGGTATCATCAAAGATGAGCTTGTGGGGCCTTTTTCGGGTTGAGGATGGAGTCAAGCTCAACTCCCAGTCCTACTGCCAGTTCCTGGAAGACACCTTCTTCAAGCAGTGGTACAGGAAGAAGTCTGCATCCTTCAAGATAAACATGATTTTCATGCAGGACAATGCTCCATCACACGCATCCAAGTACTCCACAGCGTGGCTGGCAGGAAAGGGTATAAAAGAAGAAAATCTAATGACATGGCCTCCTTGTTCACCTGATCTGAACCCCATTGAGAACCTGTGGTCCATCATCAAATGTGAGATTTACAAGGAGGAAAAACAGTACACCTCTCTGAACAGTGTCTGGGAGGCTGTGGTTGCTGCTGCACGCAATGTTGATGGTGAACAGATCAAAACACTGACAGAATCCATGGATGGCAGGCTTTTGAGTGTACTTGCAAAGAAAGGTGGCTATATTGGTCACTGATTTGTTTTTGTTTTGTTTTTGAATGTCAGAAATGTATTTTTGTGAATGTTGAGATGTTATATTGGTTTCACTGGTAAAAATAAATAATTGAAATGGGTATATATTTGTTTTTTGTTAAGTTACCTAATAATTATGCACAGTAATAGTCACCTGCACACACAGATATCCCCCTAAAATAGCTAAAACTAAAAACAAACTAAAAACTACTTCCAAAAATATTCAGCTTTGATATTAATGAGTTTTTTGGGTTCATTGAGAACATGGTTGTTGTTCAATAATAAAATTAATCCTCAAAAATACAACTTGCCTAATAATTCTGCACTCCCTGTATTAATTTATTTCTACTTATTCCAAAATAAATGCAATGTTGTAAATTATTGCTCTTATCCATATATAGATTGTTTTGTATTATTATTAAAAAGAATAACATAAATTTATTGGTACTGCCCAAGTTCTCTATGCCAGATCAGTTTGACTACAGTAGCAATAGAAGACAAAAAAAGTTTTCTAACTACAAACGCAAAACCTACACAACTTTCTATCAATATAAAAATAAAGTGCTATGTGCAATGAGACTGTGAACTTATCTACAAAATGCAGTTCATTAGTGAAAGACCCATCCAAAGTGCTAATTCTCCATCATATTCTTCATCTGGAACAATATATGAGTCCCAGGCCAATCCTCTAAAATAGATCCAAGAACTGGAAAACAATAGGGAATAAAGGAGGCCAAAACAATACCTTCTGGTGCTGTAAATAAAAAATGGTTATTTAACGGACAATAAAAAGCTACTTACAAACAATATGTCAAAAGCTCAGTGGTCTAATAGGTCCAATGCGACACCACATGGAGAGGGTTTAAAATCCAGTGGGTTTCATCCTATTAAGACTTTCTCAGGGATATTTTTACAGAGTATATGAAGGGTAGTGTTTATATATATATATATATATATATATATATATACATATAGCTGAATAATCAGAGTATTGCAGTGAATAGCGATACCTTTTTTATTGGACAAACGTATTTATAATAAAGCAACGGGCTTTCGTTTCTCAAAAACTGATCCTCTTGTAAGTTAATGATCTGCAATCTCATTCACCCATCAGGTAACCATATATTCATTTTTAAATATATCTATTACACACATTTATTTCAAAATGCATAAGATATATATACATACAGTATGTAGAAACAAATACAATAGTATTCAGTAAAAATGATGTTATTGCTTTCTCAACCATACCAAATACATATATGTATTTAATTGTACATATAGTCAACATATCTAGTTATATGGAGCATACTAACCCAAGAATTACCACTTAGAATTTCATTAATCAACCAGATGGGACTAATAAACTTGTTTTCGATTCATTAAGAGAATTCATAAAATAAAGGAAAGTGAAAGTTTTTTTTATATATATAATGGAGTCCTCACGGCACTACAGTAAAATAATTTCCTTTGAGAAGTTAAATGATATCACTTTGTTTTAAACACGTCTAGTTGAATTACATCACTTCCTATGTGACATCACACCTTTAGTCATTTAATAACAAAGAATTTGGGATATAGTTGAGACTGAAAGATGGCCCAGGCGGGACATCTAGTGGTTGAAAGATATAGCAAAAATAGATGATAGTTCAACCAGAGCTTGTTTTTCCCCCTTTAGTTAAGTTAGTTTTAATGATTTTAAAAGAATAACATGTTGACTTTAAATCACAAAGTTCCAATTTATAGAAAACCTACATATAGGTTTTACTGGATTATTTATTGATTTCGGTTTGAATGTGGTATGTATCACTGATTGTTTATTAATTATAATACTTTTAGTGTCCACTTCATCCATAAAATATATTAACATTAGATTGGTTATGGGCATCTAGATGTACTTCCATATTTGAACTAATAGAAATACCAGTAGAATATATGGATAGAAAAAGTAGGAATATAAGGGAAGAGAAATGCAAAAAAGGCCAATAGTGTATTACAGATTATTTATTGTAGATAAGATAAAAAATAAATCTGCACACGTTTTCAGACCTTAGCGGGCTGTGGTACGTATGCAGCTTTAAGAATCTCTAATCAGTAGTCCCACAGTCCTCGTATGGATCCTGATGGTTGGAACCAGATGTTCAAATCCAAGCTGGCGTGAAAAGGATCCCCCTATATCGATATGGGTTGGGGTGGATGATGGAAAAAGCCCCCAAGCAGGTACTTAAGTTGATGGATTCGGCAGTCCACAAATCTACCCATGCACTACTGGGCAATGATATGCAGATGGAGCTACACTGAGAGCAATAAGTGCTTGTCAGTTAAAAACAATGAGAGCTATAATTATAGTGAAAGAAAACTATATTTAATAAAAAATGAAGTGGTAAACTTCAAAAGAGCTGTAACCAAACGCGTTTCTTCCTTTAAGCATAGGGCTTTCTCAATGGTAAATTATGTAAATATAAAGAAAGGAGTAGTACTTGCTTACACGAGACACTTTTAGATAGTCTGTGAGTTTTCAATCTTGCATGGCGCTTTGGGAAAGCACTATGGACACTGGATTCTAAGCTCAAAGACAGGGCCCTCCATTCTTTGCAATGTGTTAATATTGAATTTGGGCCTCATTCTATTATCAGGGGTTCTGTTAACTCGCAATTCAATTATACGGCCCCGCAAGGATCTCCTCTTACGGCCGGCCGCATATCTTGGAACCGGCCGTAAGCTCAGAAATCTACAAAGTCAAAAATAAATTCAAGCCTGCATAGTACAGCTCTGTAAATGCTAGGGATCATATTGGGGGACATGAGGATTAACTGTTTATTTTCCGGCTGCGGCGTGGGCGTATCTGAGGTGCTCCAAGCCCTATGGACTTTTTACATGTATATTTGACATATATTAAAAAAAAATTATTTTATGGATTTGAGTATAGGGGAAATTTGTGCTATTTTTTCTAACACCTAAAATCACTTTATAGTCTTCTCAAAGTGCAGGATGGCTTTATTTGAGCTATTTTATGTGCTTAATTGGTGCTAGCGGGACCTTTTTGCTGCAAGTAAGCTGCGGCTCGCTTTTAGCCTTGCAGACAGGGTTCCCGGAGCAACAGAATAGCAACGGGGCTTTTCTTACGGCCGATTTCCTTGCGGCCGTTTTAGATCAAAGGCTTTCCTCCTGCGCGATTGGCCGCAAGAGATAACAAGGCACCGGCCGCAAGCCTGCTGGAGTCCCCGGCCGGAGGGGAATAGAATAGCCGGATAGCTTGCGGCCGGTCCTTGCGGCCGATAATAGAATGAGGCCCCATGTCTTTGCCTGGAAATTAACTTATGTATATTGCTACGGAATATGTTGGCACGTTACAAATAAACGATAATAATAATAACAGGTGACATTCCAACCACTCATCTGGGTCTAAATCAGAACAGAGGCTTGGAGTTCCGATATAGCAGAAAACGAAAGTGAAAGTCTTTACCCGTGGTCGCTGCAAATGTACTAGGAGTCCTTTATTGATGGAACATGAATTGAAATTGTGGACAGATTATAACTGAAAATGATTGTAATAACTGTGTTGCATGGTGGATCAGTACATACATAAATACATGTGCTCTGAGTATGATGCAGGGAAATACTCTGCAAACACATATATGTTGAAGGCAATAGCACAGATAGATGAATGTATATATACACACATATGAAACATCCGTTAATGAGGGTATATTGCCTCCATGTATGTGAGGAACAATACATATACCCTACATGTGAGCAGTTATAAGGGATGTACATTATAAACTTGCATGTGGGCAATAATTCAGTGGGTCAGTGAATCTGTTCTATGCTTGGTGCAAGGAGATACTCTACAAATGTATATATGCACATATGGTAAAATAAAAAATAGATGGATATGCTTACACAATACACTTTCAGAATATATGGATAGATCATATAAACTGAAGGAAATTGAATGCTCTGCAATAGCTAAAGTTGTAAGATGGTCCATGTTGTCTATTGTGACCGAACTAGAGTCAGTGTTGTCATTATTCAAAATTGCAACTCTAGTTTGTAATGTACAGGAGTCATATTTCTCAAAAAGTTTATGAACAAAAGAATATAAATCTGTATAAATTTGAAAAGTTAAAGTGGTGGGTGCAAAAGACAGTCTTTTACTTAAAGTACTTATGAGTTGACTCCTTTATTCTTTTTTGAGCAAGATTCCTTCTTTGTAACTTCTTTTCTCCTCTACATCTTCTTCTTTTAGTTTGTATTTTGCTAATAGACAATGGAGAGCTCACTATAGGATGAGTTATTTCTGTCAGTGTGTTCTGTAATGGGACATCCATCACTAAAAAATTGAATTGAATAGACTCTCAAGCTTTATTACAACCATTATCTCTTACTAGATTCCACAGCTCATCTCTTATAATGTATATGTTTGCTGACTTGTTTTCATTTTGTGTGCTCTTTATTTTTTATAATCTATTAGTCCAAATGCATATTTTCATTGTTTATATTCCACTAAACCATCCCCTTTGAGATCATAAGTATAATTATTTTTTATGCGTTTTCAATGTGTATATTTACCACTAGACTATTGACATTGAGTTGTTTCTATATTTCTGTATAATGTTTTTTTATATTTTGGTCTTGATTTTATAAGATACCTTGTTATGTATAATATCCAATTAATTTCCAGTTATTAAAATGTATTTATTTTTATGATCTTGTTTGATTGTTATATGTTAGTTTTCTTAGTTATATTAGATCTAATATTGATTATCCTTTTTTATAGCTTGTGCTACGTGCAACATTTATACTTTGTTGCCCTATACTGTGTTTTTATGTGTTCTTCAGCCACTAGACATCACTGTTAGGTTTTTATGTCAATTTTTTGCTATATTATGCAACCACTAGATGTCCCGTCTGGGCCATTTTTATGTCTCAAGCTATCCCACATTCTCTGTTATTAAATTACTAAAGTTGTGATGTCATATAGGAAGTGTTATTTTCAACCAGAAGTGTTTAAAGGGAATGGGGTCTAACCAGCAGATAACATTGCAGGTCTTTATTTTGGCCACTGCAGAGACAGACAAGACATTTGCATATAAATGCAGCAACAACAAAATAGAAATTGAAACCATTCATAAAAAAACACAACATATAGCCTGTTTTTCATGCTCTTTAAGAATATCCCAAAAAACAACAACTTATTTTCTGGGGAGACTGAGTCTCTTTAACATGAAGTTATATCAATTAACCTCCCAAAGAAGTAAGATATTTTTGTTGTCCATAGAAGGGCATCATAACATCCAAAATTTGTATAACCATACTTATTGTTTTATAAATTCTCCAGATGAAGGGAATAAGAAGATTATCAGTCCCAACTGGTTGATTAAGGAAGTTATGTGTGTTTAACCCTTTGTGAACATGCTCTATATGGCCATATGTTTTGGCTACATGTATAATTAAATAAATATAGACAGGTGGCTGTATTTAGTTATATTTATGACTTCATGGTATATGAACAATATATGATGCAAAGTAAAACCTATGGATCAGTGTTATAAAGTAATACAATATAAATTTTACTGATTACTTACATACTTATATACTGTATATATATATATATATATATATATATATATATATATATATATATATATATATATAAATTCTAATTTTTAAATAAATGTCGATAATAGATATATTCAAGTTTCAATATATGGTTACCTGTTAGGTGAATGCAATTGTGGTTATTCATTCAATAAAGGATAAATTATATTTTATTTTATTTAAGGTTAAAAAACACAACCTTTATTGCATATTGGTTGTACTTAGAGGGTTAAAATAACTCATTCAGGTTAAATTGTAACTATCTAATTGTAATTACAGATTATTAACTTCCAAAAGGTTGAGTTTTTGATATGGGTTTTATACAGTATATACCGTTCATATACTCTGCAATAATATTGACAAGGTTTATTCACTGTAACTAAGGACTGGGGGAGGGTGGAGGGAGCATGTGTACCATATATTTAAAATGTTTCTTTTATTTATTTATTTATTCATTATTTTTGTTAAATCATGTTTGTTGATTCTATGGAATAAAAAAAACAACTTTAACAACTCATTTGATGTAATTAGCTGGCATGACCATTTGTAAATCAGAAGATTTTTCCAGATTATTTGTTTAAAAAACACAGTCTGTTAGTCTTCAAATTGCTACCTTGTAATATCAGCTAGCATCATTAAAATTCAACAAAATCGATAACAAATTAACAATAAAGGTTGTAATAGTTCTGTGACGATCCGTGAGTAGGGGCTATACACGCACAGAGCCACCTGCTACAGACCACAGGTTATCTACCCAGAAGTACCGTTGGGTTCTTTGAAATCTCACCCTGATATTTGTCTTCTGTATCATTCAGAGTCTCTCCATCAGGAATCAGAGTTTCCAGGAGTTCCAGTAACCTTCCTGTGGTAGTGACCAGTACAGGTTACTTGTAGGGAGAAGATAGGTTCAGTATCGCAGCCACCAGGAACCAAGTAAAGAGATATACGATTTCTATGTATCTCCAAGTGAACTGATTTATTTTTTTAAATGACCACATCATTTATAGGGGATAGATGCAGAGGGGGTGTGCACAATGTAACAAATGAGTGGGTGTGGCAGACAATTACAGGAGATGACCCCACATACTGAGATCAATAAGATTAACTCCAAAACACATCCTGCCGTCTTTAGCACATATCAGATGTGTTTAACTTAATCTGGCAGACTGATGTCTGACCTCCTCTCTTCCTGATGGAATTAGCTAAATCTGGCAAACAATGGAACAAAGCAGGTTTACAAATACAATATCTGTCCATGCAGATAATCCAGTGGCGGAGCCAAGAAGTCTGTGCTGTGATGAACTTAATGGGCCAACACCCAGGCTGGGGAAAAGGGGTCTGTGACAAGTTCTTTATCTGACTACCTAAACTGTGCATTTCCCTGACTGATGGCGTTAGTAGGTTGAACTTGGCTGGTTGAAAAGTTTAGCCGGATAAAGACTAGAAGTGAAAACATGATCAGAGGAAAGAGAAAAGTTAACAAAACACTATTCAAGTATATATGCAGCCACTAAAGAGATATCCACCTATCATTACCTCATTTGTGGCCTTCCCCCTCGTGGAAATACGTCCCAAAAAACAATCAGCTTCTACAAAATTGCTAGTTCTTTTGTCAATGTTTAATCTTTGCATATAGTATATGTGACTCTTGACCCCAACATGTTGTTCCAATGTGTTATCAGATTTGAAGGGGTTTCCAAGGCCTTTCTCTCAATTTAACTTCAAATACATTGCATTCTTCTTCCTTCTTCCATGTCACTCTGATTTATTTAAAACGTTCTACCATTGTTTTCTTGCTTGTCAGGGGTTCGGATAATACATTTATGTGCACATGTTCAGATTTAGACCAATGAATTAGAAACACTGCTATACATTTGGGCTTAAGACTAGAAGTGATTGTGGTGAATAAAGTATACTTTATTTTGATTTTGTTTTATATATATATACATGAAATAGCACGGATGTATCATATTTATTGGAAATAAATGGTCTAATGATGAGGGCAAAAGAAGAAGTTGCAAAATCTGGCCTGCTGTTCATCAGTAAAAAGACAAAGATTATGGCCTGGAGAGAACTGCTTATAGACCCTTGAACTGTAAGAAGATCCAATCAATCAATACTACAGGAAATCAAACCAAACTGTTCACTGGAAAGATTGATCATGAGGCTAAAGTTCAAATACTTTGATCACATCATGAAAAGAAAGTATTCCCTAGAGAAGACTCTGATGCTGAGAAAGATAAAAAGGCACTCGAAGAAGGCAACATCAGAAGCAGAGATGGATAAATGAAGTACTTGAGGCAATGAACATGGCCTTGAGGGACCTCAGCAGGGCATTGACTGACAGATGTGCCTAATGTGCTGTGGTCCATAGGGTCATGGAGTGTCGGACATGACTGAATGACCAAACAACAGCATATTTGAAGTGTAAGTCTTGATAGTAAACAACTCCCGTCTTATTGCTATTGGAAAAAATAGGGGAGGGAGGAAAGCAAAGACCTGCTTGTGTAGTAAATAAAAAAAATGTTTATATAACGCACAGTAAAAAGCTACTTATAAAATAAATGTCAGAAGCTCAGTTGATAAATAGGTCCAAAGAGACACCACATAGAGAGTGTTTAAAATCCAATATGTTTAATCTGGATATGATTTATGTTGCCAAGTCTCAAGGCTTTGTTCATCCGCTCCAGGGAAGACAGTATGCGTGGACCCAGACAATGCCAAGAAAACATTTCCCAGACTAGAACTCTGTCGCCACCAGCTTGTGTTCTTCTAACAATGATTGCAGAGTGTTTGCTCTTGGAGATTTTGTCAGAAGAGTTCCAATTTCAGTACTGTTGTGCAAATTGAAGCCATTTCTGAGGATGAACCCTCTTGAGAATGGGTGACATTTGCTTTGGGCCCCAGACGCAACAGGGTTGGCTGTACTGTCATTTTAGACTGGTAGCCTCCTGGTTCTTCGGATGGTGAGTTGCTCAACTGTAGCGTGTCCGTTGGCCCTTACACACCTTCACAGCCGACGTTCACCTCTGACATCAATGGCATGTGGTGCTCCCAGTTTCAACACTGTTTATTCGCAATGGTGTAGGTTGTCCAGTCACAGTACTCTTTAACCAAAGCAGTCTGCGAACAGTTCACAAACTGTGCTGTTTCAGAAATATTGCCACCCATGGCCTGAAAGCCAGTGATCATCCCCTTTTCAAAATCGGATAAAATGCACATTTTACCCATGACAGCGATGGTTGATATGTTTGCAGAATGCCTACATGTCACTTTATATACCCACCTAGCCAGCTCCCGACACTTGCCATATTTCCTTGGCTATGCACCGCTGGTGTCTAAAGTAGCAGATGGTCTTAATAATGTGACTCAAAGGTTTAGATTCTTAATTGAATTGTTTAGGATTGGTTTACAACATATTAACAGTGCTTGTTTTTGCTTTATAACCCTGGCACCTTTGTACATTAGACACTTTCACTTATTCCATTGAGAAAAAATCATTACACACTTCAACTTAAAAACCTCCAACCAATGGAGATCTGGAGACATTCTGGATTAGTTCATGTGAAAAGTCTTAGAAATTTCTGCCGAATTTCTTTCAATAGACAATTATTTACACAAAGCACATAGATCACCTTGACTATATTTAAATAAGCAAAGGGCACATATCTGAACTATCAGAGTGAGCACATTTTATGTACTGTCTATGGAAATTGTATTATTTCATGGTTCTGATAGCACAGATGCATAATATATTTACAGTTCTACAATTCACCTAACCAAAAATATTAAGGTATTGGGTTACTGGTCACTAGACACCAATTATGATAATACTAGCGACTTGCCCGTCAAAAAATGACGGTCAATAAAATTGTAAGGCTGGGAATGCTGTTTGGCACACAATGTAAGGCTTTTAGTCCTCTGAGTACCTTCAACACTTATTGCGAGCCTCGCGCTGAGCACCTACGGTGTAATTTTGCTCCTCTAAGCACCGTCGGCGCTGATTGTCAGGTCCGCGCTGAACGCCTTTGGCAAAGCGAGCCTCTCCTCTGCGCATTTATTTTTTTATCTAAATTGATTTTTTTATAACAATATATTAATGAAATAATAAATTAATATATCTCTATTTCTAATGAATATATCCAGGAATGAATATGCGGAAGAGCTAACAATTGTTGTTGTTTTTCCTGCAGCATACAATGTACATTTGGACTGTTGGTGTTCTGAGGAGAAAGTGTCAGCAATGTGGCAAGTGTGCAGTGTAAATAGACTGCGTGAGCGAGGCCAAACCATTTGTTTAGTTGTGTAAAGCGGCACATTAGAATGGTAATGTTGTTAGTTGTAAGGTAGTGTTGTAAAATGGCGGTGGGTGTGTATGTGTCTCAAGCATTTTCCGTCCTTCCTAATAGTGTATTGTGTAGCTTGTACGTTCCTGGCTAAAAGACTTATGTGCCTGACGGTGTTTTGCGTGTTTAGGGTTGTTGTCGCCTCGTTTTCGTTTTTTCCGGTGGCCATTTTTTCTCTCGCTTAGGCGATTTTCAAACGGGAAACTCTGTAAATTCGAGTTAAGTTTGAGCGCAACCTCACTCTCCGACGTGCTGGCTGTCCCCCCGTGCTGCGTGTGATGTTTTTGGTTTTTTATTTTTTGTGTTTTTGGTGTTTTTTCAAGTGTTACGGGTCGTAATTTGTCCCAAGATTTTTTTCTAAGTGCTACGGGTCTCGCACTTTCAATTGTGTATTTGAGTTTTCTGTTGTTCTGTAGTCCCGCGGATCGTAGGTATGATGCTTAATTCAAGAGGGGTCATAGGGATGAGCAAAGTTGTACAGGGTAGTGGTGATGAGCGCCTAAGGTGCTCATCTTCAACAGCCCAGTGAGGGCCTTCGGCGCTCCCTTCCTATGTCGTAGGGATGAGGGCCTATGGTGCTCATCTTCACCAGCGCAAGGAGCGCCTTTGGCATTCGCTACGCGAACCCGCAAGCGTTAGCAACAACCCGTATTGCTCACAACTATATATGTGATACACTCACGCTACTGTATTCATATAAAGCAAATGGGTATGGTTTACCTGGGTGCACAGTGATATATTAAAGGCATATCTAAGTGAGCTGGATTGTGAATGCATCTGATAGATAAGATTTAGTAGTGTATGCAAACATATTTTGCATGAAAAAAATCCCTCCCAAAAAACATTTAAACACTTACATTGAAGTCAGCAAAATCTCTTGTAATTTCTGACAGTTGCAAATTTGGGTTAACACCCTCCAAACCCAGGCTAAATTTAAAATGATTTGTTAGCTGAAACATTTGATTTAAACTCTGGGGTTCCTGTTTGTGCTGCAAAGCAGCCTGGGTTATGTAGTTTATCACTGATCTGTGCTATGTATTGCTGCTGACATAGAGACAGGAAGCTGCAAGGAGGTTGGCTGAGAAAGCAACAGCAGTAAATAGTGGGTTAATATTGCTCCCCTGATGCTGAATATCCTGTGTAGACACCCCTGGAGGTGTCAACATAATCATTAGAGGGATTTTTAGATACTAATAAAAATAAAATGTTTTATGAGATCACTGGATCAAGGCAACTCAGTGGATGTAGTCTTTTTTGATTTTGCAAAGGCTTTTGATACAGTGCCACATGGGAGACTATTGGGCAAACTAAGGGATACAGGAATTGCAGTAAATATCTGCTCATGGATTGGAGCTGGCTAAAAGACAGGAAGCAAACGGTTGTTGTAAATGGAACATACTCCGATTGGACTAATGTGGTAAGTGGGGTTCCTCAGGGTTCAGTATTAGGTCCTCTCCTTTTTAACATATTTATTAATGACTTAGAGGTAGGATTGGAGTGTGGGGTCTCCATTTTCGCTGATGACACAAAGTTGTGCAAGGTAATTAAATCAGAAAATGATGTGCTTTCCCTCCAAGTGGATTTACATAAAATTGAGGAATGGGCATCTAAATGGCAGATGAGATTTAATACGAATAAATGTAAGGTTATGCATCTGGGAAGGAAAAATAGCCATGCAATTTATAATCTTAATGGAGCAAATCTAGGGGTATCAGATATTGAAAGGGATTTGGGAGCTTGTGGACAACCACCTAGGTAACAGTGCTCAAAGCCAAGCAGCAGCTGCAAAGGCAAATAAAATATTAGCATGTATTAGGAAGGGTATAGAAGCCAGGGAAGCAAATATAATTCTGCCACTATACAAATCTCTAGTACGCCCTCATTTGGAATATGGAGTACAATTTTGGGCACCACTTCATAAAAAGGACATTTTAGAGCTGGAAAAGGTACAGAGAAGGACAACAAAACTAATAAGGGGAATGGAGGGACTAAGTTATGAAGAAAGACTAACCAAATTAAACTTATTTTCTCTAGAAAAAAGGCGTCTAAGAGGAGATATGATTACCTTATATAAATACATCCAGGGTCAGTATAAAGATTTGTCGGGGGAGCTTTTTGTGCCAAGAGGTTTTCAACTGACAAGAGGACATCCTGAGGTTAGAAGGAAAAAGATTCCACCTTAAAGAAAGAAAAGAGTTCTTCACAGTAAGGGTGGTTAATCTGTGGAATTCTCTACCAAAGGAGGTGGTGAAAGCGGATTCGATAGATAACTTTAAAAGGGGACTAGATTTATTTCTAATTAAAAAGGGTATTCAGGGTTATCCTGGAAAATTAGAGACAGTAATGATCCACATTTTTAACATTTCCCCTTTAGACAATTGGCTAGGTCTCTTTTTTTTTTTTTTTCTATTTGCCTTCCTCTGGACTAATTAATAATAATAAAAAAAACAAAAAAAAAACAAACATTAAATAATTGATTATTAATTAATTAACAACTAATGAATTAATAGGTAATCCGCATATTGCAGATCAAAGGAGATCTAAAAAGGTTGAACTTGATGGACTGAAAGTCTTTTTTCAACCTTAAATACTATGTAACTATATGAGATGTGCTGCATACACATAAGCTGCTTTTTGCCTAAGGATTGCAGAAATGTATTAATCAATGAAACTTGGATATTCATTTAATTAAAAAAATATAGATCAACTCTCACAGAACTCTCTCTATATACAGGCGGCCCCCATGTTAAGATGAGATACGTGTCGGAGAATGTCTTTAGGTCGGATTTCTATGTAAATCAGGTGATGCATAATAATAATAATAATAACAATACTATAATGGCTCTTATGTGGTAGTAATAATAATACAGTGAAATACGGTAATAATAATAAGATTACCCCTCTACTGCAATAACAAGTTATGCTCTTTCTTTTAATTATTTCAGTTCAAACAAACTCATACAAAAAGTCTTGGGAGCCCGTTCTTAAGTATGGAACATGTCCTTAATAACCCAGGGACCTCGTGTATATAACAGTGTTTATTAACAAAGAAAAAGGATTAAGCAAATGATTAAATTGAGGAATGCTTGGAACACAGAAGATATACAGGTCTTTGGTCACGCTTTGCGAGCCTCACAAAGCGAGGCGAGCCTTCGACCCTCGCAAAGTGAGGCGAGCCGTTACAGGCCTTAGGACTTAGGCATGCAGAACTTAGGCTGCAACGAGCGCCAAAGGCGCCTATTGCACTGCAAGCCTTGCAAAGCGAGGTGAGCAGTAGAGGCATGCAGGACTTAGGCCACAATGAGTGCCAAAGGTGCTCATTGCAGGGCTTGCGATGAGCGACGCAGGCGCTCTTCGCGAGGCCACTAGGCCCGTGGGACTTAGGAAAGCGAAGCACGTAGATGGACTGTGGGCTTTGGAAAATAACGACTTTAACGGCCGAACCAAGGAACTCGAAAGACCTGCTAAAAACAACAAATATGACTCAAATTCACTTACACACTCACACATAGCACAGGGGGAGATCCAGGGAGCCTGTGAGTGAGGTGGCAAGTTAATAAGAGGCATAATTAGCTTTTTTACATGAAGGAAAATCGGCTAAGCAAGAAAAAAATGGCGGACGAAAAAATGTAAACACAGCGAAAACGAGGCCGAAGACTTAACCCAAGGCAGTAACACTTAACCCGAGGCACTAACTCTTAACCCAAGGCAGTAACACTTAAACCGAGGCACTAACTCTTAACCCAAGGTAGTAAAAGTAATTGCGAGGCCCCTAAATTACACAGGGAAGAGGCTCGCAATGAGAGCCTAAGACGCTCAGCACGGGGCTCGCAATGAGCACCAAAGGGGCTCAGAGTGGCCAGATCCTCGCATTGTGTGGCAAACACCATTGTCAGCCTTACAATTCTACTCCCATCATTTTTGACGGGCAATTTCCTAGTCTATATATAATAATAAATTAAAAGGTGTATTTCGTTTTTTTTCATTTCAAGCTTTGTGCAAAATTATAAATATGTGACTACAGCTATTATTTAATCCCATAGAAGAGAAAAAGTACTGCCGTCATCCATTTACCAGGCCCCACACTAAAAGCAATAATTAGGTTGCAAAGTGCATGCTTATCTACCTCTCCTGTACCAAAAATCCAATTGTACCACAAAGTGCTGTCCTTGACGGGTACTTGTAAGGGATGCAAGTATTAAGGCATATCTTTAATGAGATGAAATGAAACATATTAAACAGGTGATGCTTGTTTTGAAGCCTTTAATATGATGCAGCTGCTATATGTTCTTGTCAACAGCTCTGAAGTTGAGTGGCAAATATGACTTGACAACTGTGAAAAAATAAATTTACAAACAACTGATTTATTTCTCAGCTCAAAGTCAGGAGGTCATTGAAGACATTCATTTTGTTCTGCTGCTGAGTAATTTCCTGCTTCTCACAGTAGGAGATGGTGATATCTGTAAATACACCAGCACAGCAGTGTTACAGCTTATTCTGGACTGTATATTTAAAGGGCCATATCACCTTTTGAATAACATAACTAAACATGATCGTGAGGAAAATGTTTTTAGAAAACATAAATAAATCACAACCTTTACATTTACAACTTTGCAATTATTCTTTACTATTAACTTGCCGGTATCACATAATTTTATGTTTCTCTCTCTCCTGTGTCTATCTATTCTAGGTGTCTCTCTCCTATTTGTCTCTCTCCCTATGTCCTATGTCTGTCTCTCTCTCCCTGTGTCCTGTGTCTGTCTCTCGCTCTTTCTCTTCTCCTATCTCTCTCTCTCTCCCTATGTCTACTGTCTGTCTCTCTCTCCTCTCTCCCTCTCGCGCGCGCGCGCTCGCTCTCCCAATGTCTCTTGCCTCATTCCCTTGTCTCTATCTCACCCTTCTCTCACTCCTTCCTACCATCTCCCTCTCCCTTCCCTCATTTCTTCACATCCTCTCCCTTCCCTCACTCCTTCACATCCTCTCCCTTCCCTCACTCCTTCACATCCTCTCCCTTCCCTAACTCCTTCACATCCTCTCCCTTCCCTCACTCCTTCACATCCTCTCCCTTCCCTCACTCCTTCACATCCTCTCCCTTCCCTCACTCCTTCCCATCCTCTCCCTTCCCTCACTCCTTACAAATCATCTCCCTTGCCTCACTCCTTCCCATCCTCTCCCTTCCCTCACTCCTTCGCATCCTCTCCCTTCCCTCACTCCTTCACATCCTCACATCCTCTCCCTTCCCTCATTCCTTCACATCCTCTCCCTTCCCTCACTCCTTCCCATCCTTTTGCAACTGTGCATGCACAATTACATTAACTGCGCACCTTGCAGGTGTTACTCACAAGCTGACAACTATTATAGAGGATTATGTAGCTCCATTTTTCTTTTTTTTTTGTCTTTTTCTTTCTTAAGAGGTTGTGTCCTTATAAAAATGTTAGCTTTCAATTGGTCGCATTTAAATCACTGAAAGTTTTAGTTGCCACATTCTAATTTTAAGTAGGAAAATCTTGTCCAATTCAAAATCTACTTCCACTTTAGGATTACACCACAGCATAATTGCTTATACAATTTATTAAGTTAGAGGCTACATTATTTCATACATTCTGAAATATTCCAGAATAAATGGAAATGAACACATCATACAATGGCTCACATGAATGTTATCCAATACACAATAGAGATCAAAGCATAAACACCAATCAGTGCATATAATGGGATGGATTTGAACAAAAATGGCTTCAGCCAAGCTTTTTGGCCCCACTAATCCTTTAGACCAGGGGTCTCCAACCCCCGGGCCACGGCCTCTGATCAGTGTGTTCAGTGTGTGTCACCAGCAGCCCCTTCCTCTGACTTGTTCACTGTGGTCCCTGGCCCGGTTGTCTCATTAGCCAGAGGCTGGATATCCTTCACCTGTCAGAGCTTCATACTGCAAGGTCACGTGACTTAATTAGGAATTCCTCTCCCCTGCAGTATGAAGATCCGGCAGGGGAAGGATATCCAGCCTCTGACTAATGAGACAACCAGATCATGGACCACAGTGAAAAAGTAAGAGTGGTGTTGCAGGGGTTTTTTGGGGCTGCTGGCGGGGGTTAGTAGTGCTGCAGGGGGGTGGTGAGTGGAGCTGCAGGGGAGTTTGGGGCTGCTGGGGGACTGAACGGGACTGTTGGGGGGTGAATAAGACAGCGGGGGGAGGGGGGGTGAATAAGACTGCTGGGAGGGGGGGGGGGCTGCTGGGGCTGCTGGGGGTGAGTAGTCTTGCTGGGGGTTATGGGGCTGCTGGGAGGGGGTAAATTGTGCTGCTGGGGTGGCTGAATAGTGCTGCTGGAGGTTGGGGGCTAAATGGGGCTAATGGTGGGTTGGGGGCTGAATATGGCTGCTGGGAAGTGAATGGTGCTGCTGTGGGGCTGAATGGTGCTGCTGAAGGGCTGAATGGTGCTACTGGGAGGTTGATGGTTGAATGGGGCTGCTGGGGCTGAATGAGGCTGCTGGGGGTGAATGGTGCTGATGTGGGGCTGAATGGTGCTACTGGGGAAATGGGGGCTGAATGGGGCTGCTGGAGGTTGAATGGGGCTCCTGGAGGCTGTATTGGGCTGCTGAGGGGCTGAATGGTGCTACTGGGCGGTTGGGGGCTGAATGCGGCTGCTGGGGGTGAAAGGGGCTGCTGGGGGTGAGTGGTTTTTCTGGGGGTTATGGGGCTGCTGGAAGGGGGTAAATGATGCTGCTGGGGGGGTTGTGGTGCTGCTGAGGCTGAATGGGGCTGCTGGGGGGTGAATGGGGCTGCTGAGGGGTGAGTGGGGCTGTTGGGGTGATGAATGGGGCTGCTGGGGTGATGAATGGTGCTGCTGGGGGGCAAATGGTGCTGCTGGGGGGCAAATGGTGCTGCTGCGGGGCCATTGGTGCTGCTGGGGAGTTATGGGGTTTGTGTGGAGCTGCTGGGTGCTGAATGGTGCGACTGGGGGGGGGGGGGGTGAATGGTGCTACTGGGGGGTTGGGGGCTGAATGGGGCTGCCTGGGTGGTTGGGGGCTGAATAGTGGTACCGGGGAGCGGAATGGTGCTGCTGAGGGGTTGTGGTCTGAATGGTTCTGCTGGCAGGGTTGCAAGGGTGCAATGCACTACAGAAAAAGAACATGTTAGCATAAACATTTTTTACTTGGTATAAATAAATATGTTTATATCTCCTCCTACGGGGGCCCAAACGTTTTTTTTGCATCTACGCACATCCAAAAGCTATATATGTATATATATGTAGAGATACATTATTGTTGAAATTAAATCAATGGTGCCATCATTTCCATGCAAGGTGAATTCTATGTGGCCACTGCCCCCAAATTGCATGAGATGAAATAACCTTTACAGCACTATTTCATTTTTATACATATTAGATTTCATACAGGTCTATTTCAGGGTCGAATCACATTTAGTAAGATGTTTTAATTATTTCTGCAACGTCTTGAGCTTTAGATACAAACTACAATTGTAATGTCTGCACTCTCCAGAAATAGGTGCTATAGAAACTTATAATATTGCAGATTAAATATTGATATTTGTTGTTGTTGTTGTTGTAACCATGACAAAGGTCACGTCAGGTCATATTTATTGGTTCACTAAAAAGAATTACGTATTGATCCCTGAATTCATGCGCTTATCACTACCACATTACAATTCTTGTAACAGCACACAGACAATCAGCTGAGACTTAGTGCTTAGTGACGTTGTACAATGAATATTCAACAGAATATGAAAGTTAAGAAATACTCGTGAACATTGTAAGACAAGCACTGGGTCCGTGGAAGCTCCTGTCATTTTTATTCAGCAATGCATACATGGTAAAAAAAAGAGAACACCATATTTGTATTCTATCTATCAAGCTTTAATATATGGAGATAATTTAAGGGCTCTGTTAGATGTTGGGAAATCTTCTGAAATAGAGAAGTATCTTCTATCCCTTAGGATCTTACGGCATACATTTTTTTAAGGGAAAATCCCACATTGTTACATGAATATTTTAACATTTGTAATTGTTTGTGTACTATTCTTTATCCTTGTTTTTAATATTATTATAAAAGTCCTTTCACCATGGCAAGGTAGTGATCGAGAAGTATATATATACTAGAATATTGCCAGTCAAAAAATGACGGCAATGAAAGTGTAAGTGAGCTAAGGGTGTTTGGTGGATATAATGTGGCTGATGTAGCATCGTTCGTTTTCTATGTTGTGCGAGTTTTTCGTAATCTTCGTTTTCTATGTCGTGCAAGTTTTTCGGAATATTCGTTTTCTATGTCGTGCGAGTTTTTCGGAATATTCGTAGCTGTTTGGTGGGCTTTTTCAGAATATCCATAGGTTTTTGGTGGTGTTTTGCGTGTTTATGGTAGTGTTTTGTGTGTTTAGGGACCTTAAGCCTCGTCTTCGTTTTGTTTGGCGGCCATTTTTTCTCTCGCTTAGGTGATTTTCGGGTCTGTAAACTCTGAAATTTGTGCTTAAATGGAGGTGTAACTTCACTTCCAGAGGTCCTCGGTGCCCCCCCTTGCTGTGAGTAACCTTTTTCTGTGTTTGTTGTTTGTATGTGTTGTGTTTGTAATGTTTATGGGGTTGCGCGAGTTGCGTCCTTGTTTTGTAATCTCGTAGGTGTTTTTAGTGTCTAAACTCTTTTAATTTGACTTAAATTGAGGTGTAACTTTAGTTTTCGAGGTCCTGGATGCTCCCTCTTGCTGTAGGTAAACTTTTTATGTATTTGTTGTTTGTATTTGTTGGATTTTTGATGTGCGCGTGTTGCGGACGTTTTTTGCGAGGTCGTAATGGGTCGTAACGTGTCTGGTATTTTGTTTGCGTTACGACGTAAAGTTTGCGAGGGTCACAGGTGCTGGCAAGATGCGCCTTCGAGCCTGCAAGCGTGATACAGTATAAAGGTGTAAAAGCCTGAACAGACCAAATCAGGTCGGAGCAGGCTCTTTAGAAAATAAATTTAAACTAATATCACTGGGATGTGTTAAATACTCTTAAGAACAATATTTAAGAACGAAAACCCTTTCAATATTATACTTTAATAACAGTTTAAAAACCCAAAAATTTACCCGAAATAGACCGGAATGCACTCTGTATAAAAGAAATGTATGCTCTATTCAAAGTGTAAAAGACAATTGAGAACAATATGAGGTAAAACCCATCTTATAGTTGGCTTTATTAACCCTTGAGCAATCTGTGGTGTAACACCAAATTAATATATATAAATATTACACAAGGTTCGTCTACATTAAAAGGTATTTATTAAAAGGCAACAACACAATACTATAAATGTATCACAAACACACAGCCCAGACCCACGGAGCAACAACCCTTTTTAAATCTATCTACCTATATAGTAATCCCCTTCCCCAAACGCTTGATCTTACCCACGGTTAGACCATCGCCATTCATCACCACCATCACCCTCACCATCCAGGAAGAAACAGGAAGCAACACCAGTTTCCTGCCTGGATATATCCTTAGTTGAGATGATGTAATTTACATCACATCGTGTTCATGCATGACTTCCTTTAGCAATTGTGGGAGGGAAGTAAAGATTCTTAGCCCTCCTACCTAGACCTGTTTAAGGAGGTCCTGAAAGGAAGATAAATTACCATGCAAGGAAGACAAGTTACCACACAATCCAGAGTCTGAGTTTTTATAAAATGAGCTTGACCAGTGGCTTCCCAAAGAGCCAGAAATACCAAATTCACCAGACACCAGGGGGCACTACCTGCACTGTCCGTAGCTCCACCCCTGGTTTTATTTTGAAGTTATCTATGTCCACATGATATATCTATTTCACTGTGTAACTATCATAATTAAGATATTTCTATCTCATATATAATATATATATATATGTATGTATCACAGGATGAAGGAGATCAAAGTAGAAATCACATTTTTTAAAGCTTTTTGAACCAACATTTGATGTTGTATCTGAAATTTCATGAGGTTAGCTGCATCTTGTTCTCTGCTGTATCTTGTCTTGTGTACATCTTTTTCTCATTCCTTTATATTGAAGTAATATACAATATGTTTATACATATTTAGCCCACCAATCATATTAATTATTGTGCTCCTATTTTTTGCCCTAATTATTTTATACAATTATTGTATCTTTAATATTGTATTCTAAAATACCTAGATTAGTTTTGTACTCCAATTAGCATATTATATCAAATTGTTATAATATTAAGACTGGTAATTTCTATGTATATATGTATGCCTCCCTTTCTGCATACACTCAATGAAAAGATGTCATTATTAATATGTCATTTCCAGTTTGTTGGGTATGCAGTGTAATGTCAGTGCCGAAGGATGTGCCCATGTCATGATGTAAATCAGGGAATGTTACTTCCAGTTTTATGATCATTCTCACCCTTTTTGCTGTTGTTTACTCATATTATTGTTCATACAGTGTACTATTTGACCGATCAGTCCAAAACTGTGCTAAAAGATCTGTAAATGTGAATGCCATATATACTTGACAGCTACATGAGGGATCAATAAAGTTTGACTTTGCTCGTACCAACCTTCAGCATGTTGTAGACTTTTAAAGTAAAGAGTCATGGATTTTAACTGTGGATAAAAATAATTAGGTCATATAGCCTATTTGGCTTTAAATATAAGCTTTTTCAAATGTCATTGTTGTCTATAATAAAACAAAGTGTGGTCCATGGATGACCTGCAGGCCATGAGCTTGATTTATGTGGTCTGCAAAATCCTTGAGATTCCATAAAAAAATGGAAACCACATTAATAAAGTTATATCATATCCATGTTTTACATATTAAACAAACTCTGGTTGCCGACATAGGACCTCATTCAATTGCAATTTGGCCAATTGAATAGGGCTCTAAATAAGCACATAACATATTTTTTTAAAGAAGTTTTTAGTTAGTAAACATCTATCCAAAAGCAAGGTTTTCACTAACCAAAAACTTCTTTAAAAAAAATATGCTATGTGCCTATTTAGAGCCCTATTCAATTGGCCAAATCGCAATTGAATGAGGCCCCTAGTATTTTAGTATTACTTGAGTCCTTTTGAACCAACAATATTGTGATTTGCAACACTGTGAGAACCAACAGGAATGCTCTGTGTGAACGGCTGAAAATAAGTAGCTAGGAGAGAAACCATACACCTGAAGACAGCCTTATAACATACACTCTATTACATATTCAGGAACTCTAACATATACAGCTGTTTGCATGCTCACACATACATGCAGTCTTATGCATTCAACCTAATGTATGCAGAAACAAACAAACAAGGATGAAATGTTGTATGGAATTGTGATAAATTAAACAAGGGTGTTAAACTAAGTCATCTATATCAAAGCTGGATGATGAAAAATACATCACGCCATGGTTACAGGCTTCTCCACACAATATCACTTCAGGAATATTTGATGTTGGATTAAAAAGGAACAGAGCCCATACACACAAAAGTAAATAATTTGAAATATTGTAACCTCTTGATACGTCATAAGGAAATATACCTTTTTTCTTTTTGGACAACAAATTTTAGATATTGAGATTTTATGTGTCGAATAAACGTTAACTTTTAATCGATCTAAAAATAAACAAAGGGTAATACAAAATATGTGTCTTTAGTCTCCAGACTAGTAGTGTATATCAAATATTAAATATATACTAGCGACTTGCCTGTCAAAAAATGGTGGTCAATAAAATTTGAAGCCATGGCAATGCTGCCTGGCACACAATGTTAAGCTTTTTATACTATAAGGACCTTCGGGGGGTGTCCATTGTCTCCTCTCTTTTTTAAATACTAACTAATGAATGAATTGAATAATACATTAATATAGTTTACCTTTTTCTAATTAATACATGTAACAATCAATATCCTGAAAAGGTAACAATCTCTTTTTATTGTCCTGCAGCATAGTTGGACTGTTGCTGGCCTGAGGAGATAGTTTTATGAATGTCCCTACAGTGCATTAGAAATAGGCTGCGTGCACGAAGGCAAACTGTTGGTTTATTTGTGTAAATCGCTACTTTAGATGCGTAATGTTGTTATTGGCTAGTTAGGATTGTAAAATAGCGTAGTTTGTCTATGTGCTATGCGGTTCGCTAGCATTTGCTGTCCTTTGTAATAGTGTATTTTGTACCACGTAGGTTCCTGGGTGAAAGTGGTACGCAGTTCAGGGTCGTGTAACCTCATTTAAAACATTTTTCTCGCTAAGCGGATTTTTTTTCTTGCTTAGCTGATTTTCGAGTGGCGAAACTCACCAAAATCGACTTAATTTGCGTTCCAAGTGCTGCGAGTTTTAGTGCCTTAACGGCTCATCGCCTAAGTCGTTCGCACCATGCAAAGCGTGACGACGTCTCGTAGTTTGACAATTATAATATGTGATACAGTATATAAACAAGTATACTTACATGCATTCTAATTGGTGGTAAAGTTACATTTTTCCCACCATCAGAGTCTTCTCTAGGGAATCCTGTTTTCTCATGATATGGCCAAATAAGATTGAGCTTTAGCCTTAGGATTTAACCTTCCAGTGGAGCAGTTTTCTCCAACACCACAATTTAAGGGCATCATATCTACGGTGCTCAGCCTAAGTGTGTGCAAATTACCCTTTTCTTGCACTATAACAAAATTTTACTTAGCTGCGAGAATCTTCTGACTAAATTCAGTGTTGAACACTTAGGGCCTCATTCAATTGCAAGCCCGCAGATTGCGTCCTACACGCAGCATTGTAGTAAATATGTAAAGAAATTGACTTGAAGACGAAAGAATCCCTTTTATAGGGCACACTTCTTTTACCCCATCTTATGAGAGAATAATTGTTAAAATATAACTTTTTTAACAATTATTATTCTCTCATAAGATTAGTTAAAAGAGGTGTGCCCTATAAAAGGGATTCTTTCTTCTTCAAGTCAATTTCTGTCAATATTTATCCCTAGGAGCACCCCCTTATGAAAGTGTCTATATACAAACTATATACCTTGAGCCACCATTATCTTTGATTTACTTTGATAATGTAGTCAATATGTAAATCCCAAAAATAAAGAGCCATCAGCAGAAAGCACACCATACAGAAATAATTAAATATATGATATACAGCATAGTGTAAAAAAAAAAGCACGATTGTGACAACAGCCTTGAGAATCCTGAAGTGAAGTGCTGTGGGGCTGTGGGTTGCTATGGCAACAGTGACAGTTGCAAAGGGAACTTCAGATAGAAAAGATATGAGTCTGAACAGTTATGCTCTATTGGATACAGGCAGTGAAGAGCTCATAAGAATCTCAGATGACCTATTTGAGGTAGTAAATAACCTTGTGACTGGAAGGGGGAAGTGATTTTGATGACAGCCTTGAAAATCCTGAAATAAAGTGCTTTGGTGGTCCAGATTGACACGGCAGCAATGACGACTCCAAAGGTAATTTTAACTGACAACATGAGACTAAGTGCGGTTTGAGCTCAGAGGAATGGGAATCCCTAGCACCAATACACAGAAACCCTCAGAGGAGAGGACATAACCACTGGCAGGTCCTGCTTGTTCCACAACAATAAAGCTTGAACTGATAATTGAAATTAGACATTCTTAACACATTGCTCAATGACTTAGCTTTGTTTCATCTAGGGAATTGAATTTAAGCACAGATATAGTCAATGAGCATCAATTAGTGTTTTTGCCTCAAACTCAACAAATAAAACATTCAAAACTTACCTGAAGGTTAATGGATGAATGCCAGCACTTTAAGTGCTAAATTAAACCAACAGAAATTCAGTTTTTTCAATTACAGGTTAATAAATCAAAATTTCCCTATGCAGTTCATAATTTTAGGAAATTCATGATTACATATGCAATATATAAAAATTATTGCCTAGGTGACCGCAGTCATATTTGGATTTTCATTCAACGCTTTAAACGCAAATAACTTGAATTGTAGTTTTTCAGTTGTCACTCATCCATGTAAAATAGATTTCCTTGATTTACTGCTAGAAGCACCTACAGTACTTATATAAAATATGTTCATAGTTTTCTACTTTACAAGAGTTCATTATGTGAAACTGTTAAATAACATTACATTTTCTTAAATTAAAAGGATTAAACAGAACTGCTCAGACATAACCAGCTTAGACCTCCAGGCTAGAATGTTAACTATTCCCTTTCTGGAGAAAATATATTAAGTGACTTTGTTCTTTAGTTATGCAGAATGGCAAGAATGCTTAACAGAAAATAGATAGAGAATTTAGACAAAAAATGCAAAAATAAATATAGCTTTTGTTAATAAAACATTGTCTCAAATCAAGAGTATTTTTTTATATTTCATAATTATTGAAAAAGACTAAAAACTAATTACTTTGTATTTTTACTTCTTTTTTCCCTTTTTTAAAATAGGATTTAATAACCCCCTCCTAAAGCATGTTCAAAATAAATACCCATATGTATTCGAGTATAAGCTGACCCGAGTATAAGCCGACCCGAGTATATACTGAGGCACCTATTTTACCACAAAATACTGGGAAAAATTAGTGACTCGAGTATAAGCCAAGGGTGGGAAATGTGCTGCCCCCTGTGTCCCTCTTGTGCCCTCTGTGTCCCCCTCTTGTGTGCCCTTTTCTTGTGTCCCCCCTCTCTCCCCCCTGTGTCTCTTCTCCCCTCCCCTGTGTCTCTTCTCCCCTCTCCCTCCCCTGTGTCTCTTCTCCCCTCTCCCTCCCCTGTGTCTCTTCACCCCTCTCCCTTCCCTGTGTCTCTTACCCCCTCTCCCTTCCCTGTGTCTCTCCCCTCCCTTCCTCAACCCCCTCCTCAACCCCCTCCTCAACCTCCCTCCTCAACCTCAACCCCACTCCTCATCCTCAACCCCCCTCCTCAACCCCCTCCTCAACCCCCCTACTCATCTTCAACCCCCTCCTCAACCTCCCTCCTCATCCTCAACCCCCCTCCTCATTCTCAACCTCCCTCCTCAACCCGCCTCCTCATCCTCAACCCCCTCCTCAACCTACCTCCTCATCCTCAACCCCCTCCTCAACCTCCCTCCTCAACCTCAACCCCCCTCCTCATCCTTAACCTCCCTCCTCATCCTCCCTCCTCATCCTCAACCTCCCTCCTCAACCCCCCACCTCATCCTCAACCCCCCACCTCATCCTCAACCCCCCACCTCATCCTCAACCCCCCTCCTCATCCTCAACCCCCCTCCTCATTCTTAACCCCCTCCTCAACCTCCCTCCTCAACCCCCCTCCTCATTCTCAACCTTTCTCCTCATCCTCCCTCCTCATCCTCCCTCCTCATCCTCAACCTCCCTCCTCAACCCCCCTCCTCATCCTCAACCCTCCTTCTCATTCTCAACCCCCTCCTCAACCCTCCTCCTCATCCTCAACTGCCTCCTCAACCCTCCTCCTCATCCTCAACCGCCTCCTCAACCCCCTTCCTCATCCTCAACCCCCTCCTCAATCTCCCTCCTCATCCTCAACACCCCTCCTCAACCACCCTCCTCATCCTCAACCCCCTCCTCATTCTCAACCCCCTCCTCAACCCTCCTCCTCATCCTCAACTGCCTCCTCAACCCTCCTCCACATCCTCAACCGCCTCCTCAACCCCCCTCCTCATCCTCAACCCCCTCCTCAATCTCCCTCCTCATCCTCAACCCCCTCCTCATTCTAAACACCCTCCTCAACCTCAACCCCCCCATTCTCAAACCCCCATCCTAAACCTCCCTCCTCAACCCCCCATCCTCATCCTAAACCTCCCTCCTCAACCTCTCTCCTCAACCCCCATCCTCATCCTAAACCCCCCTCCTCACTTTATCCCTCTAAATACCTCCACCTCTCCTTTCCCCTCACTTACCTCAATCTGCAGCTGCTCCTCCGGACTCCGCTCCTTCCTGCGTCTTGACCCGGCCAATGCTAATGACGTGGCGCTCATGTGACATCACGTCATTAGCATATACCGGGTCCCGACTCAGGAAGTAGCAGAGGCCGGAGGAGCTGCAGATTGAGGTAAGTGAGGGGAAAGGGAGAGGGGGAGGTATTTAGAGGGGTAAAGTGAGGAGGGGGGGTTAGAATGAGGAGGGGGGGTTGTGGATGAGGTGGGGGGAGGGAAAGAGACACGCGGGGGGGTTAGAGAGACATATTATTTATGTGTAAAATATATGACAATTTTACAAGAGTCAATAAAAGCCTGATACACAGACAAAAGGTAATACAGTAGACTCTCAGTTAACCAGAACTCAAGCAATCAGAACTCTCAAGCAAACACAATTTTTTTTTAGATACGGTACTTTAAATTAAAATTACATTTTACAGGGCTCAGCAAATGCCAGGAGCCAGGTTGTCATGCCACAAAATGCTTACAAGCACCTAGATTGCATCCACGGTACGTCTCTGCAATTCAGTTTTACCTGGAAGCAGACAGGCATGAGTGTCTGAGCCAGTGCAGTGTTGGCGTTACATTCCCCGGGTTCAGCACTGCACCCTCCAGCCCAACGTACCTGTGTGTAAGTGAGGAGTGAAAGCTGCTGCTGCTAGAACAGCCCTAGAACAAATATACCGTATTGGTCCGAATATAAGCCGCACCTTTTTTCCGATTTTTGAGCTTGTGAGTTACGGGTGAGGCTTATATTCGCGACCGTCAAAAAATCATTGCCGATTTGCAAACTTTGCTTGTAACGCGTGCGACTTCTATTCGTGAATGCAAAATTACTGCCAATTTGGGCGATGGCGAGTTAAGGGTGCCGACTTTCGTGCTTAAGACTGTGGTATTGAATAGCGATTTACGCTTTTAGTGATTCTAACAACCTGTAAAGCCTGTAACCTGCAAAAAAGCCTGTTTCTTGCAATGGCTGATCACTTTGAGAGTCTTTTTCTCTCCAATTTTACAGGTGCAGCTTATATTTGAGTACTATCTTTTTTCTATTTTTTCCCCTTGCACTTTACGCCTTATTTGCGGGTGCGGCTTATATTCGGACCAATACGGTACTTAGCAGAGCATCCTATGTGCAGCTAATCTAGGACTCTTTTAATAGTAACTCTCAAGCAACATGAAACTACATTTATCCAGCATCTACCAATCCCCATGGGTGCCGGATAACTGAGCGTCTACTGTATCTGTATTATGCAGCAATATTTTTGCAAGCATAGCTGACAATATACCAAATAGAATTTTAAAATTAAAATTTTCCAAACTTTATTATGAATTTGAATAGCACCGCTTTTAAAAAACAGTCCGATAGTAGAATATCACAAGGGACTAATTTGCAATCACTCTCCAACTCTTTTTAGCAATATATTTCCCTCAGTCATATCTGCATCTAGAAAAAAGTGTTAGTGTGGAGAATAGACCTATGACCTCGGTGGGTCCTACTACCTGGAAGGCTCACTTGAAGCCCGAAAACTTGCTAGACAATCTATCACTAGATAGGAGGAAAGAGAGGTGGCCTATATATCAAAGGACCTCTAATACCATGATTGATTGACCATTCTGTGGAGATGGAAGTTTCCTGCCTTTCCACATATCAAAATATAGAGAGTGTTGTAGCACTTAGTATAACTAAAAAGCTATGGATTGCGAAAAAAAATAAAAATAAATAACGACTCAATAGTCACTGAAAGTTAGTAAGTATAGCCCTGGATTGATCTAAAAAACTATAGGCTGTAACATCTAACAAACACAATCATATAGATGCCCTAATTAGGGAATCCATCACCTCATTGATAGGTCTAACCAACTATTCAGGAGACTGCCTCATTCCTGTAAATTGTCTATTTGGTATATTGTAAGCTGGTGTAAGACACCCAGGAAAATATTTTACTAATAAGCATAGCTGACACTAATAAAGGTTAACCCCAGGTGTTCTAATGTCTTCCTTCAGCCAAGGTCTTTACCACCTCAAGTGCCCGGGCCACTTCCCCTGTTCAGTCTAGGCACACAGGCCAGAGTACAGAACATTGAAACCATAGAGATTTTGAACTGAAGTCAACCTATTAATCACCTTCCATCAAGACTCAGAGACACTATCACAGGTATGGGCCAGTTGGCTTTAAATAGACTAATCAGCAGATACTGTTTAGTACCCCCATCTGGTGGTAGGGGTAAGGAAAAGCAATCTGTAAAATAAACAAAACTAAATCAGGATGTTAAGCTTAAAAGAAACCAAATGGGGGGTTACCGAGCAGAATACACCATCTACAGCCCACTGGGAGATAAACTCATCCATTCTCCGAGAGCACACCAGCGCCCGGAACCTGGCCTCACACGATAAAGGAACCTCCTCTGCCAAACCCTGCTTCCTGGACTTGTATATAGCCAGCTTGGCCCTATTGCCCCGGGACACTGGGCGCCCAAAAATAAAAATATGATGGGAGAAATGCAGCCATAACTGCAGGAGTAGGCCCCTCAAGAGTGACAAGAGGGGCTGCAGTCTGGGGCAAATAAAATAAATATGGAACACGGACTCTCCTTTGCCACAGAATGGACAAGAACTCTCTTGTGCTCAGTGCACCATGAAGCACTCTCCAACACAAGTCTCCGGTGGGTCGTGGAACAAATTCAGCCAGTTGGACTCAGTACTTAGTACTCATCCATCACCCACTAAGGTGCCCAGCGTGTGGACATCTAGTTAAAACAGGCCTGCACCACTTTCCCCAAATTGTAATTTGCTAACTCACATTTATTTGAATGGTGAAATGTGCACTTTAGGACTGGGCACCTCAATCCCATCACCCAGTCAATCACTGCAGAAACTACAGGGCCGGGTCACTGTCACTAAGCGGCAGTATTATAGGAGTTCCTGCTGCTCATTACTCTGTTCCAACAATGTGTTCAACAATTGCCTTGTTCCTCTCCCTGGCTGTTATCCTGAGCAGAAATCCCATGCATACAGCCTGAAGAGGGTCCCATATAGGATTACAAATGTAATGCTTGCAGTAGCAAATATGGGAATAGAAAGGTCATGTGAGGTCCACTTTAGACCAGTAGTAAAATAGACTCTTTTGAAGAATTACATGTAAAAATATTTTTAGAATATAAAAAAACAACATATTCTCCATTTTATTACATTTTATATGCAATTATGCTGCAGTGCAATCTACCATTCTGGTTTCTATTGATTTACTTTCTCAGGTGAGAGGAAAGTTTGAATGTGCAGGCACAATGGGACTGTGGCATCTAAAACTTCCAGATCTGTTCAATAGGAGTACCAGTGCAGTTCCGTAGTTTCAAAAAGGGTAAGGAATAAGTGTATATGTTTACAAGGGCACACCCTTCTGAGAAAGTAACAGTCAGAATCAGTTGAGAAAATAAAATTGATTATTGCAGTAAAAAACTATTAGAAAAGTTAAAAATGTATAGTTTGTGTTTATTTTTTGCTTGCTAAAAACATTTTGTTGATTATCAAGTTACCGTAAAGAAAAATGTTAACATCTTTTATCTTATCTCCTGTAATACTTGAATGCAGGCTCCAGGGGGCAGAGGTACACTGTATTTTTTTGTAAGGTTTTATTTCATTTCTGACTCGTGTTTGTACAATCATAGTGTAATTGAATGGCATTTCTAAATGGTGTGCTTTCTTTAGCATGATTGAGTAAATTATAAATACCCTCTTAACTGGGTTCAGCTGACTAACTAATCAGAGCTGCAGTCTCCGGAACTGTGACAGTAATGAGCTGGAGGCCGTTTGCTTGCTCTCTACACAAACAGGTTAACCTTTTGGTGCATGACAGCTGTATGGGTCTTATACACCCCATCACAACAGGACAGTAAAGTACAAGCATTTCAACATTTCATATACATTCTTGATGTTTAATCTTTAAGTTAGTTACATTATTAGCTGGGACCAATATTTTCGTCTTTTTTCATTACATACAGTATATATTCCTTATAATACAACAAAATAAAAAAGTTAACTTGTTTTCTATTTCCATACATGTATACTATTACAATTTAGAGTCAGAATACACATAGGCCATGTCATAAATTCTAATTAGGCATTGATCATTAATAAAACATCATGAGTCTTTCCGGTTATATGCCCTACAGCAATGGCGGACGGCTGCCACTAGGTGGCATGACAGTTGATCACCGAGATTTTCTTCAATTTCTTCTTAGTGTAAGTGTTAGATTTAACCCTAACTCTAACCATAAACCCTAATCCTAACCCATAATCCTAAACCATAACCCTAACCCCCTAACCATATGAACAATGAACGAAAATAGCTGTGAGCTGTCCTTCCGCCACCTAGTGGCCCTGGCCGCCACTGCTGGCTGGCAGATTATGGGAAAGGTCCAAGTTATATCAATAATAAATATATGAAACAAAACAGGCCCCAGCATTGCTTTTTATTTTCTAAACATACCGAATGCAGTGTGATGTAGCATCTTAAATTGCTTGTTTCAGATATTTGAAATACAGCAATACACCTTTTAACGATGCATATAGGTTCCGGGCAATAGGAGTGTTAAGCGAAACAGCACTAAATGGGGTAATTTTTACATAGGGTAGACAGGGACGGATCTTCATTTTTTGGAGCCCCTAGGCAGTGAAGTGGAGGAACCCCTAGAAGTAAGTATGCAAGGTTTGCACTGACCCATTTTTTCCTTTTCTGTGAGAGTAAGTTCCTTTTCCTGTTGTGACTCTCTTGTTCTAGGTGGTTATCCCCTAGTAGCCAGTCTATAAACTTCAGTATTTTGTTTTGTTAAGCCAGAGACTATAATTTTTTTTAAAAGTGGCGCCCCTCACAGGGAAGTGCCCCTGTAAGGCTGTCTAGTTGGCCTAATATGTAATCCAGCCATGAGGGTAGATAGGGATCAACAAAGGTCTGCAAGGTTAGAACTATGGTATTCCCAGTAGTAACATCTGAATGTGAGAGCTGGACCATAAAGAAGTCTGAGAGCTGTAGAATTGACGCCCATGAATTTTGGTGTTGGCTAAAACGGCTTAGAATCTCTTGGAGATCCAATAAATCAGTACTTCAGGAAATCAAGACAAACTGTTCACTGGAAGGTATGATCATGAGGCTGAAGCTCAGATATTTTGTTCATATAGGGGAACTCTTGGAACAAAAATGCACAAAAGCAATTGAATTTGAAATTTCTTTGGCCTTATTTAAACTTTTAAGAAGCTGCAAACATAACGACAACACAAACTGAACTCTATTTTAAATAAAATATAAAGAAAAAACAAACATTAACTTAACGGTCCACTTTAAATAGCAGATGTGGAAGTTTCAGGCTCCATCCTGCATTCTAGACAGAAAATCTGTCTTTGCTTTCTACGGCCATCCAGCAGATAGTGGTAGCAAGATACTGCCACAAGATCGCTTCATCTCATTTCTGCTCCTGACACTGTCAAGATCATTGACCTCAAATTCATCCAGAATGTCATGGATGGACCGCAAACTTTTGGTGAGGAAGTAGGTGGAAAGTTGTTTTGGTTCCTCAGAATCACTGCTTTCCTGGCTTCCTTAATGCCCTGTTCTACCAGTTGTTGAAGTTCCTCATTTGTAAGGCTCTCCCCTGAGGTTTGTACCAACTCCTCAATCTCTGGGGTGTCTGCATTTACCAGTCCAGCCATACAATCTCGTCAATAATGGGCTATGCTGGTTCCACATCCGCACACAGCCTGGCTATAGCTTCCTCCACACTCCTTTCAGACATTGCTGTGTAACTTCCTTCCAGGATAAATCAGTGTTAGTTAAGGCCTGCATGATGGTATACTTTTTCCAAAATATGGATCCTTTGTCCATGCTGTTTTGTCAATAAGTGCGCAGAATGTGCGGCAAAGATAAAAGGCCTTGAAGGTCACAATGATCCCCTTGTTCATTGCCTGGATGAGTGAAGTAGTTTTGGGTGGCAGGAAAACTACTTCCACCGGGATGTCCAAGCTTTACGGTTGAATTATGAAATGAGCTGCAAGGTGGATTTTGGAATTCCCTTCATGGCTGTTTTTTAACAGTACACCTGCAATGGCTTGATCTTGAAATCGCCATTGGCGTTCCCATCCAGAAGAAGGGTTTGAACCCGGGTTTTCACTTCTGCTCACGTAATATGAAAGTGCAATTACGCAATCACTTCCGTGACCAGTCCAGTCTTGTTAACGTTGAATACTAGCTCCGGAGGATAATTGCCTCTTTCTACAATCTCTTTTAAAGTGACTTGAAGCCTGCAGCAGCATTGGTGTCATCTTCTCCCGTGATTTTGATGTTATACAGGTTGTTTCTTTTCTTGAAGCAGTCGAACAAACCTTTTCTGGGTGAAAAGCTTTTGTCACATCTGATGCTATGGCCGGGGTGAGTGGCATGTTGAACTCTATTTAGTCATCGATCTAGATGGAAAGACGCTTCTCCATTTCCTCCAGGGCGTAGCATCTGGATCAGATAATCTTCTTGGCAGAAGATGCAGTGCTGGTCAGCACTAAAGACTTGATCTTCTCCTTATTTTAAGGATGGTGTGGATTGTTGAGATTGGCAACTTTAAATCTGCTCCAATGTTCACTTGGTGTTCTCCTTTTTCCAAGCAGTCCAGCACCTTCATCTTAACATCCAAAGAAATGCTTTGGTGCTTCAATTTGAGCTGATGTTCTTTTCTCGCTCATTTTCTGTAATACAAAAAAATATACTATTACTGTAGATTTTATTGGGCAATTAACAATCACATGATAAGAAACAAGGGAACATGAAAAATACTCTGTATCTGAATGGTTGTTGTAGGCATTGGTCTCTTTCTGCGGCTTTCTGGTGGCACTTTCCTTCGCCTCCTTTCTCCATTCTGCTGCTCTGTCCCTTTTATTGAGTATTAAACAGGGTCCCACCAAGAAAAAAAAACAGTGTTATAGTGGGGCACAGTGTAAAATGAGGATCAGCGGGCAAAAAACATTGTAAAGCAGGGAATTACATAAGCTGAAGAACCTGAGCACTTTAAAATTATGGTCTGGAACAAAAACAAAACCAAAGGCTTAAAGGGAGGATCAGGAAAGCTGATTAATAGACAAAAAAATCAATGTAACATCTGTTATGCCCCTTTAAATGGTTTAGTTCATATAAACACAATGCATTGCAATAAATCAAAATACTAGTAGCATATATGATGTGATCCTTATACTATAGAATGAAGGCACTACTGTAGTAGTATCTTCACGTTTGGGAAGTATGAAACAAACAAACAAACAAATCAATAGCTAAGTCATGATAAAGGATTTTTAGAGAAAATATATATTTTAACAGACTCTATTGGTCTGATAGCAGGCTAGGACAGGCTAGAGCTCTGGAGGGACAGTGCTTTGTTAAGTGGCATTTCAATATGGTAGTTTTTCAATTAAACTAGATAGAGAGCTAATCTACATTTAGGCCCCCTTCTAGATGAGTAATTATATCAGTAACAAAAGCAAATGTCAGCTCCAGTAAAGCAAACTTGTATACAAAAGATACAAATTAAAGAACCACTGTGGTAAGTTTTCTTCAAACTAAACACAACAATATTCTGCAACAATTATGTGCAAATATTCTTTACTGTATGTCTCCATTTTGTTTTCAAGCCAACTGCTGCCTGATCTCAGATGGGTAGATAAACAAATGAACTTCCCTTTAATCCCGCTGAGAGCAATGGTAGATGTAACTCTTGCATCCCCACTGTGGAGACAGACACTTCCTGTGCATTCAATGTCTCCTCCAACCTCAGGAAATTCATCTTCAGCAATATAATTGTATATAAAAGAATACATTAGAAGCTGTAATTTTGTTTAACTAAAAACATCTTGAGGATGTTTCCTGTTAACTACCTGCCAGTGCATCAGCGTGCAGTGGCCAGCAGGTGACGCACCGCTGTGCACTGCCAATTTTGTTGAAATTGTTCAATGAATTTGTTAGGGTTAGTGTTAGCATTAGGATTGGGGTTTAGGGTAAGGTTTGTGGCATCACTATTTTACTATGAGTCATTTGCCACTACCCTAAACCCAGACCCTAACCTGTAACCCTAAGAACAAATTCAACAAAGTTGGCAGTACATGGAGGCGTGCCACCTGATGGGCAGATAACAGGAAAGACCCACAACATGTTTTTAGAATGTAAAATAATAATAGTTGTACATTTTAAAAAATATGACCACATGGTTTTTTAAAGGATTTTTCCAAAATATTTTGCCCTTTATCAAATGAAGTTATCAAGAATAGCATGCTATAAATATGACACTCCAGTGGCAAGTAAAACAATGCAATAATTATAATACAGCTAGCTACTTTCCCATCAAAAATGACGGAAATAAAATGTTAAGGCTGGGAATGCTGTACCTTCAGCACTCATTGCAAGCCTTTCCCCCTGTGTAGTTTATAGGCCTGGCGCATGAGTGTTACTGTCTTGGGCTGTGTTACTGCCTTGTGTTAAATGTTAGTGGCTTGGATTAAGTGTTACTGCCTTGGGTTAAGTGTTACTGCCTTATGTTAAATGTTAGTGGCTTGGATTAAGTGTAACTGGCTTTCGGTAAGTGTTACTGCTTAGGCCTATTTTTTACGTCCTTCGGGCTAGTTTTACGTCCTTGGGCCCCATTTTCGACGTTTTGCGTTTTTTCGGCAGCCATTTTTTTCTCCCTTAGCCGGTTTTCAATCATGAAAAAACGGCAAATATGCATCAAATTAACTTGCAATCTCACAGGCTCCCTGCCTCTCCCACTGTGGTGTGTATGTAAGTTAATTTGAAGCATATTTGTTGTTTTTTTTAATGTCTTTTCAGTTTTGTGGTTCGGCTGTTAAAGTTGTAATTTTGCGAGGCGCACAATGTATGTACGGGTTTCAGACCTAAGTCGTACGGTCGTAAGTCCTGTGTGCCTCGCCTGCTCGCCTCTCTAAGTCCTACATGCCTCAACTGCTCGCCTCGCTTTGCGAGGCGAGCAGGGCAATGAGTGCCTTTGGCGCTCATTGCAGCCGAAGTCTCACATGGTCGCCAGGCTCACCTCGCTTTATCCAAAGGAATATTAGCAGCTTGTAAGCAACTCTTTAAAAGAGTTTCCCAGATAGGATCAGTAATGCATTCACAAGTGTCCTGTCTCATGGTAATGCAGAAGCACAGTGCTCTCAGGTGCAATATGTTATTTTCCAAGGATTTATTTGCATCAATTAGTGTTGACACATAGTGATTTATTTCCTTTGAATCCTGTTTGTGGTTGCTCTTCTATAAGACAAAGACACTAGCTAGTAGAAATGACCATTATATAGTGCTGAATGTTTTAAAAATCAATATTAACAAGTAGATACCAGAGTGTTAGACAGAAAGTGACAGCAATAATGAGAAGAAAATAAATATACTGGAGGCACGTTTAAAGGGACACTGTCAAGATCTTTCCAGCAGTGGCGTGCAGCGACCAATAGCTGATGCAATGGTGGGGCGCCCAGACATTGTTTAATTTGTTCTTAGATTGAGGGGTAGACTTAGTGTTAATCCTAAACCATAACAATAAACCTTAGGGGCTAGTAAAAAGTAGTCCATTGTTATTCAGGGACTGCTAATGAGCTAAACAAATCACCACAAACAATATTGAACATCTTAGGAATAGCTCACTTTAGAAAGAGATGGCTAATATAATGTATAGTGTCTTGCAAAAGTATTCACCCCCCTTGGCATTTTTCATGTTTTGTTGCCTCACAACCTGGAATTAGCACAGATTGTTAAGGATTTGCATCATTTAGTTTACAGAACATGCCCACAACAGCATGTGTTTTTTTTTTTTTTTATTGTGAAGCCAACAACAAATTGGACAAACTAACAGAAAAAGTCAATGTGCATAACTATTCACCCCCTAAAGTCAATACTTTGTAGAGCCATCTTTTGCTGCAATCACAGCTCCAAATCGCTTTGGATAAGTCTCTATGAGCTTGCCCAAAAAAATGTTCTTCCCCCGAGGGCCCTCCATTCTCTAGCTCCGCAATTAGTCCTTTTGCAGATTCCATGAAAAGAAAAGAATTATGCATTCATTTAAATGGACAATTAACTATAGATATTTTACCAATTTATTGGTAATTGTTTTTAGACTGATGTTTTGCTTGGTATATAAGTTTATTCAGATACCATTGTAATTGGACAGTTTAGAGCGAATTGGGGGACAAAATCAGCATTTTTTTAGAGAGTCACAGAGTAGTTTTATAAAACTAGGGCTCGTGAGCTGTAGTAATACACATTTTGGACTCTGCAAAAGGAGCTTTATTTGTAAAGGAATTCAGCCATTAGTGACCTGTACCATATATGAGTGATATTGTTCAATGTCAGTCACTTGCATTGTAATCTCTGACAGCCATACAATAATTTATGGGAATGAGGCTGCTCTACACTAGAAAGTTGTAGTCTTTCCTGGAGAAACACTGTCATCAGGGGTGGATCTACCAGTCATGCAGGTGGTGCAGTGCACCAGGGCCCTTCTCTGGGGGGGGGGGGGAACTACAGCTGAGAATTTTTTTTTTTTTTTGCATTTTATTTTCTGTAGAGCATTCTACTGAAGCTCCAAGTGGTGGGAGTGTGGAGCAGTTTAGCACACCGGAGCAGGATGACAGCAAACAACAGTGGGGATGGGTTCTGTTAGGTGGGTGCTAAGAGGGGTTGGGTGCTGTGTGTGGATGGATCCTGAGAGGCGTGGGTGCTCTGTGGATGTTGAGAGGGACTGGATGCTATGTGAAGATAGCTGCTGAGAAGGACTAGCTGATATGTAGAAATAGTATATGTATATATGTGTGCTTCACGCAGGCAGGAGGTAAGAGAAGAAGAGCAACTATAAAAGAGGTCCTGGGAGGGAGCAGCTATGGGAAAGGGTCATGGAGAGGGATGCTGTTATGGGAAGTAGTCTTAGGGAGGGGCATGTTATGGGTTTTGAATTTGAGCAGCATAATTATTAATGTTGTGAGGGTGCCTCTCAGTTTGAGCTCTGCCGAGAAGATGTTGACTGACAGCAGCCAGTAGACAAACCCTCTGAGGTAAGGACAAAACGTGAGTATAGTGCATGTCAGGATACTTGAGGTATTCAAGGATCTGAACTTAAGGAACAGCAGAGTTGTCAAGCAAGCAATAAGCACTAGTGGTTAAATGTTAGAAGTACAAGATAAACAAAGAGTGTGCAGAGTGGCAATGGTTCAAAAAGGGCAAACATTGGTCTGAATATAAGCGGATCAAGAGAGGTAATGAGTTGGCATACTGGTCAAGTGATTCAGCATCGAACCATAAACAAGCTGAGGGAACAGGAACTGGTCAGTACTGAACCATGAAAAGATAAGGAAGCACTCTCTCGGACCTGCTTAAATAGACCAAATTGGCCCTGATCCATGGATGCGACTCCCCCCAGATCCAGGTCTTAAGGTGCTAGGAACATTTCTGACAAGCAAGTGAAACAATGGTAGGGTTGACGAAAAAGGGACTCTAGGCCTATCACTTGGAATATTCCTTGAATAGAATGATTCCTGACAACTGACAGTTCTTAAAATTGAGTGTATCATATAGATTTAAAATTATATGGTGAAATAATTTCATAAGACATTTTACGTGTCACGTTATATTATACTAGGGTTTAATAAAGTCTCCTTGGTTATATACAAATTGTGTCTCATACACTTGTATATTTCTTTTATTATGACACTGTTGCATAAACTTGCATGCACCTGCCATCCTGGAAGTGTTAGCTCATAGTTTCAGAAACAAGTTATTTTCTGATTTTGTTAGAATTACTAATTTAATACCAGCGGAGTAAATGCAGTTCATACTTCAAATGCTTCCTTGATTACTAAAACAGGTGCTAATTAATGCTAAGTGATGTTGTCTAGCCCAGAATTCATAACACTTGAAACGCAAATCTTGTAAGTGTGAAATCATATTAATTCTTATTACAAATTAGGACATTTTCATATTTGTGCATCTTATATCTTCATATTAAGAAGCATGAAGATCAGCAAAACTGTTTATTTCTCCTTTATTGTCCAAATCAATATATCAATGCATTAATATAATTTCCTCCGTTCACCTATCACATGACTTTAACTATTACTCTTTATTATCAGTATTTATTTAGAAAGCACCAGCATTTTCCAAGCACTATATACAACAATACAATAAAGTAAAGTGGATACAATTGGCAAATTGCAAAGATAAAACAAAATCTAAGGTACAGTATATACAAATACAAATACATTACAATAGGGCAGCAGGCAACATGGTGCAAAGAGCTTACAATCTAGAATATAACTGAATCACATTAGTGTTCAGGATACACCTCATTTGATTATCAAATCAGAGTGATCTGTTTTGGGTATGGGAGCATAGAATAGTTTAATAATGATTAATATTACAAATTACAGAATGATTTAATAAACAAAATATATATAAATATTATACTCATATAAACCGTTTACATTGTAGTGCTCATGCACTTAAACATATTTTTTGTAAGATGCACATCATATTAAAAGAAGAGTTTAAGAAGCAACTGAAAAGCACCCTCCTCATACAAATGGTGGATGTTTCTCTATCCAGTTCCATTGAAAGGCTGCAGCATTGTTGTGGAACTTAATAGGATTTAAGAAGAATAGAATCACTGTCTCTCTAATGCTCCAGGAAGCAATAACACTTCCAGACACAATTAGTCTGATAAGAAATAGACCTCTTTTCCTAAACATGCTTGAATGCAAAAGTTTTTTTTTTTGTTTGTTTTTTTACCAGACTACAGTGGTCTTTTAAAACAAGTTTCAGACTGCACTCTGGCCTAAACATAAGAATAGATAGCTTAATCAAAATAACATGCACATTTTATTTCAAGCAGGGATAATCTTAAATGCTATCCTGTTTGTGCGCCTGGATGGGCAGAGCTGTCAAAACGTGCCACAAAGCATGATATTAAAGGAGCACTTAAGTTGAACCCCCCCCCCCCCCAAAAAAAAACACTTGTTTGTCAAGTATGTACCAAACTATGTGAGGGTAAGGCTATGATGGATAGCACAGCTTTCCCCTGGATGCAGGTTACACTGTACTGACCAGTTAAGCAATAGCTTTCCTGTTTAGGTGAGTCCAGTATTCAATGCCTGCTCAGATGTGGTAAGGGTTTTCATTTTTGTTTCCTGGGGTTACTGCACGGAGCTGTATGGAGCACAGAACATTAGGTCTGCATTGCTCACATTCCAGAGAGACAAGAGAGCAGAAACCTGAATTTTCTGCCAGTAAAAGACAGTGGAACCTGTTCCCTTCAAACTTACACAGATTTTATTTTAATTGATTTTTCAGTGAAAATGCACATATTTCAAGAAGTCAAAAAGTATTTCAACATGCTGTTAATATATCTTTACAGTGATGTGGTCCAAATTGTGCTGAATTAAGTGGCCCCTTAAGTAAAACCTGTTTAAACTTCATTAAAACTAACCACATAAATGCAGAGAGCCTACTTTAGTCTGTAGATCTCATTGGCAGACAGAGGGAAAGCCCCCAAGAGCAGTCAAATTTACAAATAAGGGTATGTGCTCTGAAATCTTTATATGAAAAAAGAAAACACACAAACATATTATCAAATATACTCTTTCTGATGCCACAAACAAACACATTTTTTAGTACAATACAATATATAGATTTGTTGCACATAGGGTCCTAGCCATGATGTTCTTATGAGAACTCTTATAAGAACCTATCTGCAAATGGGAACCTTGGCAACTAAAATCAAATATTATAAATTATACATTACATAACTTATAACACACTTCCCCTCACTAAAATAATGCAAGCTCCTCCTTATCTGTCCCTCCATTATTGTCACCGCTTGTGGTGTGGTATGGGGAATAATAAAAAATATTAATAGTAATATTAATACAATTTAAGAAATTCATGGCCATGCCTAACTAGATCACCAAGGCACTCCCCCATTAAACTAAGCTCTACCCAGTAACAGACAACCTATTTCATTTGAAGAGCTTCCTATGACAACCCCGAGTCCTTAAAATATCCTCATACTGCTTTAAACCTTTTTATCTTACCCAAAGCAACAATGGTAAAATTACTGAAGGAAAGGAACCAATTAATAAGAACGGTATTTGAAGAACGGTATATGAACTGAGATTAAGTATTTAGGACAATGGGTATTATTTGCTTGTTTTAGAAAGATATTATGCGCTGTGTATTACTGAAGAGGCTCATTCTATCCCACTCAAGAAAACAGGCTGGGGCTGCATGAGAAGAGCGTGAGGGACTTACAGTATGTAGCACCTAGGCCGCCCCGTTGCCCATCACTGCTCCACCGTTTCCAGGCCAGTGGCCCTTTAATGCTGGATTTTTCTTTATGTTCCATTTTTCTTTTGTTATGATATTTAAATTATAGACGTCAATGCAGGACTATAACTATTTGTTTTCCTATTACTGTATTACAATAAACATTGATTAATGCCCTATAGTAATGACATTTTATATATCACATGTAACTGTGGTGAACCTTTTCTATGTATATAGCTGGTTATAGATATTTATCTACCGAACACGCTTGATTGAAACTTGTGAGAAGGTCATGTTGTAATTAAACACAGAAACCATGTATCCTTTCTTGTGTTAGTCTCATTCTATGCTATGCACATACATTTCTTGCAGTCTAGTGGCATTGTATGACTTCCTGATAATGCAGTTTTCTGTATACTATATTTTATTGCAAAGTGTAACTGGTTGCTTTGTGCAATGGGACCCAAATTCTTGAGTCATATTCTTCTCAGCAAAGCCCTAACAGTACTTCCATGTAAAAGTATGTCTATCATGGAGCTTGGAAGCAGGCTGGGCTAATGTTACTAATCCTGTCCTATGACATAATTACCCCCCCCCCTCCCCACTACCTACACAAAGGTAACAGCTCTATTATTATATGCTTGCAGCTGCCCCATAGGTCTGGCCCAGTGACAATGCACATCAATATCCCCTCCCAATTTACTGAGTATGGTCAGTCTGAATCAGAACCTAGCCTAACCAAACCTTATTTTTAGTCCAGCCCCCTGATAGACACAGGTAGGAGGAGATATGTAGTTGTGCTGGAGGAGAAAACAGACAGTTTAAATTCTAAGAACATTTTATAACTTGTATTTATTTTAAACTATTTTAATAGCCCATGTACAGCAAACAAACACATGAGATTTACTTGTAAATGTACTACTGTGGTTCTTTAAAGGACCCTGGTTGTCATATGCAGTTTCATGTGGAAGGACTTCAAGGGCTCTAGATGCAGTAGCTAACAATAACAAAAGCCCCCAGATCAGTTAATCATTTGAATCCACTGCTTTGAAACCATCATTTGAAAAATGAAAACACACATTATCAAATACCCTCTTTCATATGCAACCCAATGCTTTCAATATCACTTTAATATTTAAGTCATATTGCATTATCACATGAATAAGAGATTGCATATTTTTCATGAATAAGAGATTGTGTATATGTGGAACAAGTGCATTTAAATTGAATAAGTCATTGGATGTATATTATTACACTGTGTGCAAATAGTTATAGATTTTAAGTGTTTGCTTTATAACCAGTAAAGATAAAAAAAAGCAAACATTGTACTTTTTGTTCTGTATATTTGCACAATATAAAAATTAGTAGCCAAGCACAAATAACACAATAAATTACAAATTTGCTTTCACTTCTAATATAATTTATTTTGTTTTTTACAGAATGGTTATGGAACCTCATGTAATACAATGTTACCATGTGTATATACAAGATTGTAATCATTTCTTAATGAGACATGATTACTTTAATTACTTTATTGGCTCCAGATGAATTGCTTCTATTGTCTTTTGCACCGTTGGCTGCTCAGAGGAAGATTAGGCATACTCAAGACCCAGGTGACTGAACAGAAGACAGCAGACCCAATGCCTCAGGGTCTTATCAAGTAATTAAGGCAATGATGTCTCATTAACAAAAGATTAAGGGCCATATTCTATTAGATGCTTGCAAAAGCATTGAAATCACAAATGTGGCTGCTTTTATAAACAAATTTTTAGATTTATTCTACTGACCGCAGCTCGCAAATTCCGCAAGGCTGAACTCGCAAGCCCTGCCTTTTTAAGTCTGATTTCAAAGGGCATGATCATATGAACTGATAATATTTCAGCAAGACCGTAGTTTACTTCTTAGACAAAGCCAATAGTAAATTAAATTAATTAGTGTCAATAAGTAATATTTGCCAATCAAGCAATCTAGCAATCTATAAAATGCATTAGATCATCTGTTTTAGTCCATAAGGGTTTCATGATAAGGATTAACCTCTTGAGTCCTGTGATTGATATCACATATATAGTTGTCAGTGTGCGTCATGTTGTGATGCTGGTCACCCAGTTGCGTCCCTCGGATAGCAAGGGACGCCACTTCTCACCTAGCAAAGCGAGGCGAGCAGTTGGCGTTACCAAAACCCGACACTGACAAGGGCTGCAATGAGCGACGAAGGCGCTCATTGCAGGGCTCACGATGAGCGCCTCCGGCCCCATGGCTCGCAACACCCCCAGTACCTGCCCCGCAATGAGCGCCATAGACCACGAGTCTCACGAGGCGATCCAGCGGCACCGTCACACATGCGAGCCTCGCGAAGAGCGGCAAAGGAACCGTGCAGTACTTAGGCTGCAATGAGCACGGAAGATGCTCATTGCAGCCAGCGGCACAGTACTTAGGTGAGCCTTGAAGCACTGTTCACGTGCGTAACTCTAAAAACCCACCAAAAATAAGAAATCCTCTACAAAATATTATAACACACTCACACACACACAGCACAGGGGGAGATACATGAAGCCTGGGAGTGAGGTTGCAAGCGAATTACACCCATATTTGGTGGTATTCGTCATTCCGAAATCTCCTAGGCGAGGAAAAAATTGGTGGACAAAAAACGCCAAACTTCAGAAACATGAAAATGAGGCTCAGCAACGCCAGGTTCACAAAACTTACAAAATACACAACGCTTAAGACAGTAACACTTACACGAACAACGCCAGGCATGCGTGACTTAGAAAATAAAACCAACTGCAGTCACCGTACGCCACGCAAACATTCAGCACACAGAAGTGGAAGACACAAGGAAGGGACATGGGGGAGATGCTGCAAAAAGACACATGGCATTTCCAAGCACTAAACTTGCAGGTTAACGAACCCTGCAATGAGCGGCCCGTACAGGATACGAATGGAAAGGCTCGCAATGAGCACCTTTGGCGCTCATTGCAAGCCACGCGATGATCACCGAAGCTGCTCAACGTGGGGCTCACAATGAGCACCGCAAGCTGGAGAGGCTTGCAATGAGCACCAAAGGTGCTCAGCGTGGGGCTCGCAATGAGCGCCAAAGGTGATGAGTGCAAAGCAGGAAAGTTGAAGTACACGGGGGAGAGGCTCGCAATGAGTGCCAAAGGCGCTCATTGCGAGCCACGCCATGAGCACTGAAGGCACTTGGCGCAGGGCCACGATATGAGCACTGAAGGCACTCGGCGCAGGGCCACGCCATGAGCACTGAAGGCACTCAGCGTGGGGCTCACAATCAACGCCGTAGATGCTCAGAGGAGCAAAAGCCTCACATTGTGTGGCAAACAACATTGCCAGCCTGACAATTTTAATCCTGTCATTTTTGATGGGCAAGTAGCTAGGTTTTCAGAAATAACAGTTAAAAATAATATACTAAACTGTCACTCTGTGAGAGCTGCTGTGCTTCACTTGAGCTCTAGCAGAAAAAGACAAAAACAATTGCAAATTGTCATTTCACTTATCTAAAACAACTCATTTTGATGCAAAGAAGTGGCTGATATATCTATCCTGCAGTTTGGACCAGCTAAAAAAGCCCTTTCCTCTAAGGCTTGAAGAAAACATCTCCTGAGGTGAGGCTTACTACTACTATTGATTTACAATACAGTAAATGCTACACAAAAGAGAAATGCATCTGACCAAATACAGAGTCGAAGAAGAAAGAGGCGATGAGATGATAGTGCAACAAAATAGTAAGTTTTATGAAGGACAAGAAAAAAAATTAAGTTTAAAATCTATTGCAATATTGATTCTAAACTGTCATTTAGTGAGAACTATTATGCTTCACTTGAGCTCAAACTGCTACTGATTTACACTGCACCTGGTGCTATGCTACACCAAAGTCCAGAATAAAGAGAAACTCATCTAACCATATACAGAGTAATAGAAAAAAAAAGATGAGCCTTTAGTACAACATAAAGCTCCAAAGTATTTCTGTGAGATACAGCTAAACTCAAAACAGACTTCACAGTGACATAGTAACATCTCCAATATAAGCAGATCTCAAGTTTACATCTTTCATATACAACTAGGACAAGACTAAAGAGCCATCCCAGCAACTGAGGCCCTTGCCCGCAGCCCTCGCTGCCCTTGCCCGCAGCCCTATACATATATATATATATAATGATGTATTGTGTATGTGTGAGGTGTGTGTGTGTAATGTGCAGAGTGTATACATATATATATATATATATAATGATGTATTGTGTGTGTGTGAGGTGTGTGTGTAATGTGCAGAGTGTATACATATATATATATATAATGATGTATTGTGTGAGGTGTGTGTGTAATGTGCAGTGTGTATATATATATAGATATAATGATGTATTGTGTGTGTGTAATGTGCAGAGTGTATACATATATATATATATATATATATATATATATATATATATATATATATATATATATATAATGATGTATTGTATGTGTGTGTGAGGTGTGTTTGTAATGTGCAGAGTGTATACATATATATATATATATATATATATATATATATATATATAATGATGTATTGTGTGTGTGTGTGAGGTGTGTGTGTAATGTGCAGAGTGTATACATATATATATATATATATAATGATGTATTGTGTGTGAGGTGTGTGTGTAATGTGCAGTGTGTATACATATATATATATATATATATATATCACATATATAGTTGTGAGCATGCGCGTTGTTGCTAACGCTTGCGGGCTCGCATAGCGAGCCGCGGGCCTCGCAAAGCGAAGGCCGCGGCTCGCAAAGCGAGGGCCGTGGCTCGCGAAGTGGGTGAGGGCCTCAGTTGCTGGCATGGAGCGCCGCAGGCGCTCCTTGCCAGCAACTGCGACCCTCGCAAACTTCACGTCGCAACGCAAACTACACGACACACCAATTACGACACTCGCTAAATTTTACGAGCAACGCAAACAACATACGACACACGTTAACACACATTACGACCTCGCAACACTCGGACGCAACTCGCGAACATTACAAAATTCAAAACACAATACATACACACAGCACATACATAAAAAACTTACCTACAGCAACAGGGAGCATCCAGGACCTCAAAAAAACAACTTACACCTTTATTTCACTCAAAATAAAAGAGTTTACACACTAAAAAATTTGATAAGCTACAGAAAAAATGGCCGCCGAACAAAACGAAAACGAGGCTACAGACGCAAACACCATACAAGACACGTTAGCACACATTACGACCTCGCAAAAATCAGACGCAACACGCGAACATAAAAACATTTAAAACACAATATATACACACAACACACACATAAAAAGCTTACCTACAGCAAGAGGAACCATCCAGGACCTCAAAAAAGCAAGTTACACCTTCATTTAAATAAAAATAAAACACTTTACACACTAATGACATCACTAAGCGAGATAAAAAATGGCTGACGAAAAAAACGAAAACGAGGCTACAGCAGTCTTAACACGTAAAACACCACAACACACTCGCAAAACAACACACGAAACTCGAAAACCACCACGAAGCACCGACGGATAATCCGCAAAGACGCATAACACAGATAACCCGCCATTTTACGCCAATGCGGAAGTACACCACTACGCTAACGGTTTCGTCTCGCGCACGCACAGTATTACACTGCACACATTCACCACGCTTACACAGCAGCTCCACACCACTAATGCTGCAGCAACATCAAAACACATTGACAGCTCTTCAACACAATGCTTCAAAATAGGTAAAGTATATTCATTTATTAATGTATTATATATTTAATTATTACACACCAAACAGCATTAGCTCACTTACAATTTCATTGTCGTCATTTTTTGACGGGCAATTCGCTAGTCCAATAAAAAATCATGCGGTATATCAACAGAATTCAGTGTTAAAGGCAGTCTACTGAAGACCAGCACTCCAGACAACTAACAAAAACAGACATAATATTTAAGCACATAAAACACAGAGATTATACAACTCTCTTTAGAAGACAAATACCACCCATCAAGATGCTAAAATAAATGGATCAGAAATAGGAGACTTAGAGTCAATAACATTACGAAATAAAGCAATTAATATTTAACAGCTTTTAATGTAACAAATGAAGCAATAATTTTCAAAATCAGATGTAAAATATAAAAATTAGTCTCTTACAAATGTCACAACAAACTACACTTTCTGCCGAGGTGACTCAACCACCCTCAAAAAGACATAGACAAAGTATCCCAAACAAAAATATTGATGAATTATTTAAAACCTCAGACCCAAAACAATCTACTATACAGCCAATGGGTACTGATCATTCAGATATATCAGATGCAGAAGACAAATCAAGCTCCTCCTTTCCACATCTAGAAGTCTCAGACAAATCAATGGCCAAATTTGAAAAACTACTACAAAATTACGTAACAACAGAAGTTGACAATCTCAGAAAAGAGATGTATGAACTAGGCCAAAGGACCCACCATCTTGAAGAAGTATCTGATCAATTAGTTGAAACACAAAACAGAGACAGGAGCATGATCTGTCAAAACACATTCAAAATTACAGAATTGGAAATGAAATATGAGGAGCTTGAAAAAAAAATCAAGAAGAAACACCTTAAGATTTAAAGGAATCCCCAAACAGATAACTAATCTGACATAATATACAGTATAGCATCAATAATACACACCCTGCTCCTGGACATTGCAGCAGAATCATGGGAAATTGAGAGAACCCACAGAGCCTTGGGCGCAGCTAACTCAACAAACTTACCAAAAGATGTCATATTAAGATTCTCACGTCAAAATACAAGAGATCTCATACTCTCTAAGGGTCGGTGAAAGGCCCCGATGGCTCAGAAATCCAAATATATATGGATCTAGCATCTCAATCCCGCTAGATACAGGGATAATAATCATTAGTCTCTTACAAATGTCCCAACAAACTACACCCTCTGCCGAGGTGACTCAACCACCCTCAAAAATGGATAATAATCATGGGTGGGGATCTGAACTTAACCTTACAACACTCCTTAGATAGATCAGGAATCAAAGAAAATACGCTTCAAAACCAGATTTACGCTTCAAAACCAACAAATCCATAAACTAATACAGAAAAACAATTTAATTGACTCTTGGAGAGGACATCATCCCTAGGAAAGATAGTACACTTTCTTCTCCTCTATTCATGGTACATACTCAAGAATAAACGTACTCCTAACAGACAAGGGTCTTTTTGATCACTCACAAAATTCCCAGAGCATTCCATGCCCTTGGTCTGATCATGCCAAAGTGGGCATTACCTTAGATCTAGAAACAAGCTTTAAAACTCAATGACATTGGAGACTCAATGTATCTATCATTTCCAACCCCGAAACACAAACTCAAATTTTGGAAGAAATAACGCAATACTTTGACTACAACGACAGTTCAGAAACAAAAATAGGCTGGCTATGGCTAGCTCATAAAGCCGATATACGAGGATCTATTATTAGAATTGCCTCCTCTTAAAAAATGAACATTCCTTTTAAAAGAAACTAAACTCTTGAAAGAATTACATATTCTAGAAAGACGAAACCAAATTCATTTTGCCACCAAAACAAAATTACAAATGTATAAAACCAGACTTGAATTAGATAACATACTGAACATTAAAACAGAAAAAAGTTATGCACAACCCACAACATAAATTATTTAGTCAAGTTAATAAACTATCCCCCATGTTGGCCAGAAAATTGAGATCCAAACAAAGCCACAACCAAATCTATCAAATAAAAAGGTAAATCCCCAGGACCGGATGGCTTCCCCAATATTCACTATAAAACTTTCTCAAAACATATTGTTCTTTACCTAACCAAACTATAAAAAGCTATTTTAAAAAGAGACCAAATACCATCAGAATTCAATGAAGCCAATTTAATTTTTTCCCAAAACCAGGACGAGATCCTCTGGAGCCGAACATTTTTCGACCTATCTCTCTCTGGCCCAAGCATTTCGTTCCACAACACAAATACAGGGAATACAAGTTGTTCTACAACAATTTAAGTGCTGCTTATTTGCAGATGACACTTTATGCACTCTGACTGAACCTGAGACTTCCATACCATATGTGATGAACACCCTAGACCAGTTTGGCAAGATCTCCGGGCTCAAGGTTAACCTTAGCAAAAAAGAAGCCTTAGGATCACAATTGAAAAAACTCACTCTCAATCAAGTAAAAATAAAAATTTTCATTTTCATGGCCTGCTAATCATATCACCTACCTAGGTATTAACCTAACTCCTGATCTGTCTGGAATGTAAAAGGCTAACTACATGATTAAAACTCTCACTACAGACACACAAAAATGGAGCAAATCCCCCCTGTCCTGGATGGGACGGATCAACTCCATCAAAATGAAAATTTTACCTAGACTACTTTATCTATTCAGATCACTGTCCATTCCAATAAATCTTAAAGATCTTGATAAATTTCAACAACATCTAACAAGATTTATTTGGAATAATAAAAATCCTTGCATTTCTAAAAAAACTTTTATTTCTTAGTAACAAAAAAGGATGCTTTTTATGCCCTAACCTAAGATCTTCTTATAGGGCAGCCCAGCTATCCTTTATCCCACAGGCACATTCGGTGGAACACCAACCATTGTAGGTGTTCATTGAGAACATGCAAATTAAATCACACAAATGCGATTCTCCAATTTGGTCCCCCCCCCCCCCCCCCCCCCCAGCAAGACATCATTTTGCAAATAAAATAACCTACATAGCCCCCAACCTTACTTCCCCAAAAATATGGAACTCCCTTAACGAAGACTAAAAACTGGTGGACATTTCATAAGCTAGACAGATTAGGCACCTGGATAGAGAATGACCAGATACCTTTGACCAACTTTGAATAAAATATAATGTCCAGATAAAAGAACATTACAACTATTGTAAGATTAAACAATACATTACGATGTTATATAGAAAATGGGGCCCTCACAAACTAGTTGGTTCCCATTACTTTGTCAGAAAACCCTGCTAACAAAAGGAATACTAAGTTCATTGTATGCAATTCTAAATTTGCCACCAGAATCTTTCAAATAAATTTTTTATAAAACAACAAAGTCAGAGGTGCTTATCAGAGAACGAACCAACCTTAATAGGTTAGTTCTATAGCCATGATAAGCTACTCTGAGAGCCACCTCTTTTACCTTCACAGGGAGAAATATCCTGTAGTATATCAGTCTGGTCCAACTCAAAAGAGTGACCCAGCCCCGAAATACCAGGCAATTCTACCCTGAACAGGAGAAACAGCAAACACTAGACTCGTTTCGGCCTTTATGGGCCTCGTCAGTGAGGTGCAGCTGAACTCCCTAAGGAACAGTGAGCAAGGGGTCCATGTTTGGAGTCCCGTATTAACCTTAGGGAGACTAAACCCTAAAGGTAATTTGCATATACAAAACAACAAAGTCAGAGGTGCTCATCAGAGAACGAACCAACCTTAATAGGTTAGTTCTATAGCCATGATAAGCTACTCTGAGAGCAACCTCTTTTAGCTCACTTGTGCCCTTCACAGGGAGAAATATCCTGTAGTATATCAGTCTGGTCCCACTCAAAAGAGTGACTCAGCCCCGAAATACCAGGCAATTCTACCCTGAACAGGAGAAACAGCAAACCCCAGATGCATTTCGGCCTTTATGGGTTCTTGTCAGTGAAAATTAAATTTTATGGAAAAATGGGAAAGAGACATGGGGATTCAATATGGACCAAAATTACTGGGAAAAGACATGCTTTAAGCTCATGAAAGGACCTTTAAGTTATAGCCTACAAGAAACATCCATAAAAAATTCCTGCACAGAGCATATTACACTCCGAATAGACTTCATAAGGTAAATGCCCAAAACTCCTCCCAATGCTTTAACCAATGCCCCACTCTTGGTACCTTTATCCACATATGGTGGGTCTGCCCGGTGGTGCAAACTCTTTGGTCCACAGTCCAGGAATTAGCGTATGAAATTCTAAATACCCTAAATACCCCTATCCACCTTTCAATTGATATATCCCTGTTGGGTAGAAATGTCCCAATGATATAAAAAAATTTGAATAAATGGCTAAAATTTCTCATGACTGATACGAAAAGTCATATAGCACAAAAATGGAAATCTCCCGATCTTAGAATTCAAGAAGTAAAACATAAGTTGAACCATATAATGATTCACAATAGACGCACACATACACTAATGAACTCCATGCCTCAATTCCTAGATATATGGAACAATTGGTTGTCCAACCCACAGGCAATTAACATTTCCTAATTAATAAAATACTCCTCACTATCCCAATACACTTCATTAAGCCTAACAGAAAGACTTGGATCCCAGTCCCCCCCCCCCCCCCCCTGTGGACTCCTCAATAAATACTGAAAAGATCAAGACTTGTCATGAAGACCAATTTGTATTTATTTTTATTTTTGTAATTAATTATTTATTTTAGGGTTAAAGTTACATATTCTTTGTATTGTTTTGTCTCTTCCATTTAAAAGGTACACTACAAATAGCTTCACATTGAACAACTTGCTTGGCATAATTCCCAATAGTACTGGAACCTAAACCTAATGCCAAATCTTTAATGTAACTACATATTGAACAACTTGGCATAATTGGCATAATTCACAGCAGTATTAGAACTCAGACCTGTTGCAGAGTATTTAATATAACCAAACTTCCTTTACGCAACTGTGATCTGCTCATTATATTACTCTTGCATGGAATATGATTTAAATTGTATGTACATTGAATATAATTAAAACTGTATGTTAAAATATTATTAAATCCTGATAACAATAAAAAAATGATTGAAACAAGAATATATATATATATATATATATATATATATATATATATATATATATATTTTTATATATATATATATATTTTTTTTTAATGCATATTTGTGGGTTTGAGACTGTTGTACAATTAATTCTAATGTGTTTACATGCCTTCCGGTAGTTTTACATTTCAGTATTGTGTGTTTAATTACTGCTACAGCTCAAATAAGTGTTTGAAAACACCCTTGCTAGTCCTATTTAGTTTTCGGAATATTTTTGACAGAAACTTGATATTTTTTTCAGTTGCAGGTTAGACTTTATTTGCGAGCTAGAGCTAATAAAATATTGATTTTGTCTAACTTCAATTATTTAATTTTCGTAATATTCATGCTGTGCTAAAACTAATGGAGTTCTAAGGCCGTGCAGGATTGACTGACCCGTATTATTATTATCGTTTATTTGTAACGCGCCAACATATCCTGTAGCGCTAGATTGTGGGTGGGGAACTCGTAACCAGATTGCGAGTAGCTGATAGAATATGTGGCAATATTAAGAGCAGTTTTAAGTACGTATAAATTTACGGGTTGGGCAAGAGAATAGGACCCTTAGATGGTTGCTGGATCATAAAGGCTAACTGACAGCTAACATTTGCAGGAAGTTAACTGCAGGAGAATTCAAGTTTTAAAAGCATTCATCAAATTTTTAATACCTATATTTTTAATTTAAATTAATTATGTTTAAAATCTCTGCTGCAATACTTTATGACAGTTTTACTGAGCCCCTAATAAAAATAGTCAGTTCTCTGTATTCCTACAATATTTTTAAAAAAACTCTATCATTTTAACTACTAGTCTATATTCCACATAATAATATCATAGAGTGCATGATACTAAAATCAGTGTCATGGCAGTAAGAACAGTAACATTTTGGAAACTAATGGAGTTAGACATTATCGTATCACTGATGTAAGTTTTCTTGTCATTTAGTTCCATAATAGGAGCAGTGGGTTTGACCAATTACTGCATTCACTACAACTGTCTCATACAAAATGCACTGAATGTGAATTATATTATTTATAATGTGAAAGTGGTGATAAATGGGGAAGATTATAATTTATAATATCTTGCTCCTTAACCCCTTTACTGCTTAGCCTTTTCTAATCTCTGTGCAAAGCTCTTTTTAAAACTTGTTATGTTTAAACACAGATTGAGCTTCAGTATTTTTATGGTGTTCAGCACTTGAGTCTGACAATTAGTCTTCCACTGTGTATTGATACAGAGATTTGTTTCTATAAACCAATGCCCAGTTACTTTCACAGTTTTGACCTAATCGTTATGCCCCTATTACTTTTGGGACTGTGGTCAAGGGCTTAGCCGCTGTAGGAACCTCAAACCTCATGACCACTCATCCCCCTTTTATTGCTCTTTATATTATACAAATACATGATATTGTTTAGAAGTTGCTGGCAGTGGTGGAGCCAGGGATTGGAGGGCCCCATGAAAAATAATTTGGGGACACATATAAAAGTAGATGCCCCTCGGGTTAATAAAATCTACCAATATATGTAGGTGGTCTGTTTACCGCAAGGTGATCAGAATTCTATAAAAGTAATTATGTGCCCCTCTCCCCTAATATATTGGATCCCTATATATTCCAAGCTGCTGCTACGGGTAGCAGTGGGCCCCAACTCTGCTGCTCCAGCAGGAGCCCCACCACTTGCTACTGGAGATACAATAAGCAGTACCTGATAAGTCTCTCAGCTCAGCGTCACAAACTGAATAACTATTTGTTCCGTTTTACATTAGATGGTGGACCACCCAATTCTTAAGACACCAATGTCGTTCTTCAAAATAGGAGATTATAAATATAAGACTACAGTAGCTAAATTGTTTGTATCTAGAGTCAAGACATCACTCCCAGGTTTCCAGGAATGCTAGCTTGTGCCTAAGAGGGGATTGCCTCAGTAGACCTTTTCTCCTAATTCATGGTGGATGCTGTTACACCTCCCCAGGGGTCAGCCATGTAATGTTTGATAACATCATTGACGATACACACTGGGGAATATTTTATTGTAAGAGGAAACATCAATCAGTCACTCTTAAATCAGTAGTTTTTAATTTATTCTTCAAGACCAAACAAATTGTTGAACATTATGTTAGTCATTTGATTATAATGTGAATCATTCCTAAGCTCATCATTTTTTTTCTAATTAAGTTTATAGCCTGCTTGGCTGTCTCTGTGGTGGCAAAACCATGCCCCCTAAGGTTATTGTGCAATTATATATCCTCCCCCACCATAATTAAGCACTCTGAGCTGCTATTTAGAAAACTGAGCAACAGATTAGCATAACCGAGAAGCACATTCAATGCTATATATCTCAGGAATGTTTTTCTGTAGAGCAAAATGGCTAGCACAATGTACAGTCAAATTTAATGCTTCAACATTCCTTTAATCTATAAAAAAAATATTGCATAATGCACATTACACCAATCATGATGTCACACTATTGGGGATATGTGAGTATGTCAGAGGCAGGCAGTGGCAACAAGAAATGCCACTGCTGCCTGGCTGAGCTGCCTCCTCCCCTCATGTCCAGCTAATATTGCTGCCATGACATTAATAAGGAGGAGAATATTTGTAAAATTCTTTGTGGTCACTGAATCTGTGGTATGAGTTTTACTGCTGCCAAATGTATTATTATTATTTCATTTCCAATTTTTTACTTTTCCTTTAAACTTTTTTTTTTCCATTTATGCATCAACTCAGCTTGCAGATCATCCATTTATATGAGAACTGGAGAACCTTTTTATAAATGAATAAGAATAAAATACCTGTGTAATTTTGTGTATTCTTTTAAAATGCATAAATTCCAGCAGTTTCATGTAAAATGACAGCTTAACAGATTTTCTTATTTTTTTTATATTCATACTACATGGTAAACAGTTTTAAACGGCAGAAAAGAAATCTAAAATAAATGTTTACACCACAGCAAAATAAATTTGAATCAGTCTATCATACAAATACACCCATCTTTAGATCCCCTCATTATCCCTGGTAACTAAGACACCAAATTTGTATATTTCCTTAGAGAAACCAGGATCTATAATAGAGCTGGATACAAAAAAAAAAAAAAAACACAAAGAAAACTGCATGCTGTCACTAATTGTTTTATAATGACAAGGTCATTGATCATTGACTCTAAATATTGAGAGATCATACTTGAAAGAGAAATCAATCTGCTTTCAAATGTGACATATTCCTTTCTTTTTGTATACATTGATTTGCCCCTAAGAGATGTTCTGGCATTTCTCTATAAAATCACGATACTCATGTCCTGCTGTTTTTATTTTTGGTTTAGAGTAGGTAGAAGTTAAAGGCCACCAAAGTCATAAAGTTGCAAACAAGAAATTGAAAGACATGGATTTAAAAACTGCAACAGTAAGATTTTTTCACTCCTAAAATAATCCATATATACTGTATATGAGGGGTGCTGGGGGCTGGATCCCTAATTTTTGACACGGCTTCCAATAACAGTGACCTTCATCTCAATATTAATCTCAGCCACAACATATTGAGGAAGTCTACTGCACCCAGATTTTTTATGCTATACTGTCACATGCTACAGGTACATGTATTAGTGGTTGTGTTGGTGAAAGGGTTAACATGGGCTTGACACGGCATCCCATAGGAAATCTTAAAAATTTCACATGAGCCCTAACGTAGCTATTACATGCTGCCCTTGCACCTAAACTATTACGAGTGATCATTATGTGTCAACTGTTCCCTGGTCTACGTGTGGTTTTACCTAAAGTGCGATTACATGGGTTCCATAAGAGCTTGTAAATAAATCTATGTCTTCTTGGAAGGCTCTGTGAGTGCATGTAGTGTGCCAAAACCTTACATGTAAAATCAATCTTCTATAAGAGAAGCTTAACCACTTATGAGAACACATATGTGACACTTAAGAAGTTAAGAGTGTCTGTTAAAACTCAGTACAAGAAACAACAGCCTAAAGAAGCATTTTACAGAACTTTAATAAAATAAAAATGAGGCCTAACATCATAAACCATAGAAGAAGCCTTTGTAACAAAACCCTCTGCTACAATAAATACTAAAGAACAATAAAATTAATTACAATGTCAATTACAAATGCCTGCTCACTCCATTCAACAGCGATACCCCGACTACCCACCTGCCCTACAAATACATGTACAATCATCCAACAATAATCCTGTCTTAGCACTCATTGTGTATCCATTGCCAATTCATACCATATAATAAATGTGGTGGTCCAGGGGTTAGGATTTAGTGCTTTCACCTCTGTCAACCTGGGTTCAATTCTTGTCAGGGAACCAAGAGGTTATACCACCTCAAAGTAATGCAGGATTGGGCCTGGTCAGTACTTGGATGAAAGACCACCTAGGAATAGCAGTAGATGTATGCTGTGACCCACTAGAGAAGGAACTGGCAACCCATTCCATTATATCTGCCATGAACACCAAGTAGATCATCATGGACATAAAAATGTGCCTGGTGTGATATAGTCCAGGAGGTCATGGAGAGTCAGAAATGACTGAAAGACACTATATATATATATATATATATATATATATATATATATATATGTAGATGACATATAATGTGATGTGGATGGCTTAACTACAATGCTCATGTGTCATGGGGCCCATGAGGTTAACTAAAAATAAAACAAAAAAGCTAATTATTAACAGTGTAGAAAATGCATAGCACTTACATGTCATTCATTCCTTTAGAGAAGTCATTCTTCAAAACCTGAAGCCCTAAAATGGGACCAGTAATAGTGCATAGTACCTTCATATTTTGTTCATCTGATCAGTACACCAGAATGTATGTAACCAAGGAGAAAGAAATCCCATACAACTACAAAAAACAAGTGGCATTGCAAAAGGTTACAAATTGTATTGCACAGCTCTGGAATGCTCTGTGTGAGAAAAATAGAGGGGAAGAAGAAAAAAAGGATTGATATGTACAGTTTAGTAAGGATTACATTTTAGTGTTCCAATAAGCACCAATCAGTGTTACCAGTGCTGTATCATATCAAACCATAAACTAATATAATACAGTGCATTTTGTTTAGGAATAATCTGTGATCTCAAAATGATGTATTGAGATGACACTTTAAATAAGAGTTTTTGCTTCAATATGCACTGGGTAGGACATCCTGTAAACAGTGATGGACATCAAAGATCCACATAGTTGATTATATAAACAGTGGTACCTTGGTTCTCATCCTTAATCCATTCCGGATCTTACAGGCAAAGGCTGCACATTTGCACTTATAGGCACAGGAGGCACATTGGCTCTTACAGACACATGTTGCACATTGGCACTAACAGGCACAGGTACTTGGGCTATTACAGACACATGATATACATTGTCACTTAAAGGCAGAGGCTACACATTGGCACTTGCAGGCACAGGATGCACTTGAACTCTTGCACAGACAGGATGTGGAGTATCTCAAGAGTGTCGAATTCTGAGCATTTGATCACCCCCGCACATCATGTACAAGTAGGCGTTGAGTTCCAATCGATGCCCCCCCCCCCCTTTGTGAGATGTTTCCAGTACCAAAAATTACGTGAACCAGAGCACATGGGAACCAAGGTACCCCTGTATATATATATATATATATATATATATATATATATATATATATATATATATATATATATATATATATAGTACAGTATCACACAAAAGTGAGTACACCTCTCACATTTTTGTACATATTTTATTATATCTTTTCATGTGACAACACTGATTAAATGATACTCTGCTACAATGTAAAGTAGTAAGTGTACAGCCTGTCCCCTCAAAATAACTCAACACACAGCTATTCATGTCTAAACCATTGGCAACAAAAGTGAGTACACCCTTAAGTGGAAATGTCCAAATTGGGCCCAATTAGCCATTTTCCCTCTCCAGTGTCATGTGACTTATTAGTGTTACAAGGTTTCAGGTGTGAATGGGGAGCAGGTGTGTTAAATTTAGTGTTATCGCTCTCACACTCTCTCATAATGATCACTGGAAGTTCAACATGGTACCTCATGGCAAAGATCAGCCTGTCAGTGCTCAGACCATATGCCGCACACTGCATCAAATTGGTCTGCATGGCTGTCATCCCAGAAGGAAGCCTCTTCTAAAGATGATGAACAAGAAAGCCCGCAAACAGTTTGTTGAAGACAAGCAGATTAAGGACATGGATTATTGGAACCATGTCCTGTGGTTCGATAAAACCAAGATAAACTTACTGTATATACTCGAGTATAAGCCGAGTTTTTCAGACCTTTTTTTAAGGCAAAAAAGGGCCCCCACGGCTTATACTCGAGTCACTCCCCCCCCCCCCCCCGTGTCTCTATAACCCCACCGTGTCTCTCTAACCCCCCCATGTGTCTCTAACCCCCCCGTGTGTCTCTCTACCCCCCGTGTGTCTCTCTACCCCCCCGTGTGTCTCTCTACCCCCCGTGTCTCTTTCCCTCCCCCTCCTCAACCTAAACGCCCCTCAACCCCCCTCCTCTACCTAAACCCTCCTAAATACCTCCCCCCTCTCCTCTCACTTACCTGCTTGTGCTCCGGCCTCCGCTCCTTGACACGGCGCCGGCGCGCAGGTGACGTCACATGTGCGCCGCGTCATTATCATATACCGAGTGCACTCTGTATATGCTAATGACGCGGCGCGCATGTGACGTCACATGCGCGCCGGCGCCGGGTCAAGGAGCGGAGGCCGGAGCACAAGCAGGTAAGTGAGGGGGAGGTGTTTAGGTGGAGGAGGGGGGTTGAGGGGGGTTTAGGTTAGGGAGGGGGGTTGAGGAGGGAGGTTGGGCTTGAGGGGGGAGGTTGAGGGGGGTTGAGGTTGAGGAGGTGGGTTGGGGTTGGGGTTGAGGGGGGTTGAGGTTGAGTAGGGGGGTTGAGGTTGAGGAGGGAGGTTGAGGATGGGGGCTTGAGGATGGGGGGTTGAGGATGAGAATGGGGGGTTGAGGATGGGGGGGCTGAGGAGGGGGTTGAGGATGTTGGGGTTGAGAAGGGAGGTTGAGGAGGGGGTTGAGGAGGGGGGTTGAGGAGGGAGGTTGAGGATGAGGAGGGAGGTTGAGGATGAGGAGGAGGGGTTGAGGATGGGGGGTTGAGGAGAGAGGATGAGGATGGGGGGGTTGAGGAGGGAGGTTGAGGAGGTGGGGTTGGGGTTGAGTTTGAGGAGGGTTGAGGTTGAGGAGGGTTGAGGTTGAGGAGGGGGTTGAGGATGAGGATGGGGGGTTGAGGAGAGAGGATGAGGATGGGGGGGTTGAGGAGGGAGGTTGAGGAGGTGGGGTTGGGGTTGAGTTTGAGGAGGGTTGAGGTTGAGGAGGGTTGAGGTTGAGGAGGGGGTTGAGGATGAGGATGGCGGGTTGAGGAGGGAGGATGAGGATGGGGGGCTTGAGGAGGGGGTTGAGAATGGGGGGTTGAGGAGGGAGGTTGAGGAAGGGGTTGAGGATGGGGGGGTTGAGGATGGGGGGGTTGAGGAGGGAGGTTGAGGATGAGGAGGGAGGTTGAGGAGGGAGTTGAGGATGAGGAGGGAGGTTGAGGATGAGGAGGGAGGTTAAGGAGGAGGAGGGAGTTTGAGGATGAGGAGGGAGGTTGAGGAGGAGGAGGGAGGTTGCGGATGAGGAGGGAGGTTAAGGATGAGGAGGGAGGTTGAGCAGGGTGATAAGAGAGGGGGGAAGAGACACAGGGAAGGGAGAGGGGAGAAGAGACACAGAGAGAGAGGGAGACACAGAGGGCACAAGAGGGACACAGGGGGCAGCACATTTCCCACCCTCGGCTTATACTCGAGTCACTAATTTTACCCAGTATTTTGTGGTAAAATGGGTGCCCCGGCTTATACTCTGGTCGGCTTATACTCGAGTATATACGGTATTTGGTTCAAGTTTTGTCAAGCGTGTGTGGCGGCAACCAGGGAGGAGTACAAAGACAAGTGTGTCTTGCCTACACTCAAGCATTGTGGTGGGAGTGTCATGGTCTGGGCCTGCATGAGTGCTACCTGCACTGGGGAGCTACAGTTCATTGAGGGAACCATGAATGTACTGCGACACACTGAAGCAGAGCATGATCCCCTCCCTTTGGATACTGCCACAAGGCAGCTTTCCAACATGATAACAACCCCAAACACACCTCCAAGATGACCACTGCCTTGCTAAAGAAGCTGAAGTTAAAGGTGATGGGCTGGCCAAGTTTGTCACCAAACCTATTGAGCAACTGTGGGACATTCTCAAATGGAAGGTGGGGGGTGCAAGGTCTCTAACATCCACCAGCTCCATGATGTCTTAATGGAGGGGTGGAAGAGGATTCCAGTGACAACCTGGGAAGCTCTGGTGAACTCCATGCCCATGAGGGTTAAGGCAGTGCTGGAAAATAATGGTGCCCACACAAAATATTGACACTTTGAGCCCAATTTGGACATTTCTACTTAGGGGTGTACTCACTTTTGTTGCCAACGGTTTAGACATGAATGGTTGTGTGTTGAGTTATTTTGAGGGGACAGCAAATTTGCACTGTTATACCGGCTGTACACTTACTACTTTACATTGTAGCAGAGTGTAATTTCTTCAGTGTTAAAGATATAATAAAATATTTACAAAAATGTGAGGGATGTACTCACTTTTGTGAGATACTGTAGATATATATATATATATATATATATATATATATATATATATACAATTATTTATTATATTTATTTATATTGCGCCAACATATTCCGTAGCGCTGTACAGGGGTTTAGTAAATGGCAAAAAAAACTAACTTTATAAAAGAATGGATATTGTGCATATTGTGTCAACACATCTGCAAAGAGGATACAGCCACGCACAACAAGAAGATCTATAACATCAGAGGATCATATTCTTGTACGTCATCCAATGTAGTCTACATGATACAATGTACTGCATGCGAGAGAGGCTGCTACATTGGAGAAACCAGCCAGAAATTAAATATGAGGAGGAATCTACACAGACATTCCATCAATAAGCACAATGAAGAGACTTGCTGTACTCCAGTTGGACACCATTTCACCCAGAATAACCTCTCCATGAAAAATCTCAAAATCAAAATACTCCGTTTTTTTTTAAAAACACTAAGGAAAGAAAGACATTTGAAATTAAAATGATTATGTTCTTTAATAGTAATAAGTCAGGACTTAATGTAGACATTGAATTCTTATCTCATTATCAAAATTTCTTATAACCTCCAACATTCATGCTTGTAAATATATATGTGTGTTAATTGATTTTTTTTATTTTTTGCTCTCTGCCTTCATCCTGAGTTTGGTTACAGCCCTATGGTTCCTTAGATGTAAAACTATTTACGACCCCAATTTACTTACTCTGGTCTGCACCCCCACACACTTGCACGGCTGGCTGATCAGAATTTTTTTTGTTAATCCTGGAATTTTTTTCTGTATTTGTGAATCTATAATCAGTATTGACTCTGACTCGACAAAAAGAGGAAAGTTCTCGAGAGTTCGTCATGAAACCTATGAATATGTTTGTCCAATAAAAAAGGTATCACTATATACTGCAATACTCTGATTATTCATCTATATATATATATATATATATATATATATATATATATATATATATATATATATATATATATATATACCCCTTCTGGATCGCTACCTTGTTGTGGTGAAGGGGCTTGTATGCTTGTATACCTCTATGAAGCTGTGAACTATACCATGTAGGGTCACCGTAGAGGGAATTGACACAATCTACATTGTCTACTTGCTAATGTATCCAATGTTTGGCCTCAGATAATGCATGTTTAATCTATATTATTAGCATCAACAACACATCACACATTTTTCTGTTCATTTCAGGGCTAACTGATTAGTCATTCATGTGCATCAACACCATTGCATTTCTGATATGTATATTTCATCTGCGTTACTGAGCCATTTTTGTGTGACATACGCCATATCAGCAAATAGGAGTATATGTTTGGTGAACATGATGGATGATTGTGTTGTATGACTGTTGGTGCACATACTAACATTACAGTCGGTCAATGTACAGAAAACCAAGTATTCTGACCATGGTGGCTGTAGACATTCTGCCCATTGGGAGTTAATCCAATGCTTTATATTCCACCATTGTTGTGGGACCATCACGTGTGACTCTTGCTCTGACTGCTTCCCTAGTCATCTTCTTCTTGATTATGGCCCATCAGTATTATAGCAGTGCTTCAAGTTCTTCACATGACATGATCTCCCACAGTACTCACTTCTCCTGCCACCTCGCTCCACATCCTTGCCGTCTGACCAGCTCTATCCTATCTACTTCCATTGAGGATTTGACACCGGCCATGGATGGCATTTAGGGGGTCTATAAATTCCTCTTGTAATTATCTAACAAACCCCATTGCTAAATACATGTAAGTTACTATGTGAGTTAGCTTGCTGGGACAGTGTAACAGCTCTGTAAGTTCTCTTCTAGGTCCGAGATAGCCTTATGACAATTTCCACTGTGAGCCATGTAATCAATCCCTATGTCAATAATCAGTTATTTACTTTGACTACAAATATCCCTGCTACCACCAAAACAATTTGAAGGATTTTTTTCTTGAAATACACTTGTTTGTGAAGTAGATAAAAAAAACTAGCAACATAAAAGCTGTGTAAACTATGGACGTAAAAAACCTTTGGAGCCTTTTTCGTATATTAATTACAATTATTATTATTGAAATAAAAATGGCTACAAAGACATTCCTAAACATGTATTCACAGTTAACAGGCTGTAAAAATTGATTTATTTTACCAATATAAGCTATTTGATAAACAGTTTGTTATAGATTTTTTTCACTTTTTTAAAACTGCATCTTGAAACCACTGACAAACATGTGCAAGTTATAAATGTTCCTCTTTTGCGTTACCTTTTCTAACCATTATGTGGTAGTAAGTGGTGCGGCATTGTGCCTTTTTGCACTATTATATACTAATCTCTTATGCAATTACGGATTTTGGAGAAAGAAACTTGTTATCTGTTATTCACTAGAAACAGAAGGAGGCCTACAGCACAACAAAATCTAACAATGTTATAAAAATGAAAAATGTATAAGGAAAATTATCCACATGCATGTTTTAAATTAAACCATTTTTCTAAATTGCTGTATAATCCATCGTTATAAGAAATGACAGAAAACAGCAATTTCTCTAATTATTTTATTATAAGTTATATATCCTTTGCATACTTATATTTTACGTTTCCACGAATATCCAATTTTTGTTCTCTGATATACTTAAGTGCCATTCAATAAATAATATATCCTGAGAGCCTCAATAATAAGCAATTATGATGAATTGTATATAATGATAAAAATAATGAAACTGGCCAAAATTGATGACTAACAATAGTTTCTGGGACAATTGCACCAGGACACAAAATACAGAAGTAGAAAGTATTTCAGGCAAAGGAGGAAATTGATTTTTAAAGGCTATTAGTGCTGTGTAATGGTGCAATTAACCTTTGTGTGTAGACTATGGGCTACCCCTTTGTATCAGACATTAAAAGGCATTTGAGCTAGTCAAGCATAAATTTGACATAAAGTCATTCAAATGAATCTTTGAGTGCTTGGGAAAATGGCAGAGCAATTCAGCAATTTTCTTTCCACGCAGGGTAACAATAAGTCAGAAAAAGCAAAAATGGACTCAAGTAAATATTAGTTTTAGACAGAAGTATGCAGCCAAATGCTACATACTGTTTCAATAAATGTACCTTTTGATAAGTTCTAATAAAAAAAAAAATAACTTGTAGAATTATCAACATTATATCTTTATGTCAAAAGATGAAATCCTGTTTTACTAATAATACATTTTAAATTAAAAGACAAAGCATTAAACATGGTATCATTTAAAACTATAGCTAATAAAAAGTAATCTCTCAACTGAATGCTATTTATAAAATGTATTTTCATACAGTGACATTTGTAGTTTTTATCTGTCAATCAGAGTTTCTGACCCACCCACCAAACATAATAATCTGTGTTTCAATCTTATCCTTGGTTGTTATCAATAATTGCTAATTACCCATTGGAGATCTCACTAAATTGTTTTTAGTATAAATCCATATGATACTGAGAAGAATGCAGACACCAGAAAGTAACAAGGCTGATTAGGTTAATTGGTTCTAATCTTATATGGTGTATTTTCCGGATTGTTACCTTAAAGTGAATATGAAAGAAATGAAACAGGTCGGTGAAAGCTATATAAAATATCAACTGTTTGCACAAGAAGCACACAGTGAACTGCGATTTTCTGTCAAATGATAATATAATAATTCAGAATATGATCAACATCCATGCTATATATATATACAAGTTGGTATAAGATAGTTACAAAAGTCGAAATGTTATTAATTGAGGGTAACAACGGCGAATTTGAAAAGTTTATAAAATATCCCGGATTTAGAAGGCGCTCCTTACCAGCAACTGCGACCCTTGCAAAATTTACGTTACGCAAACAACACGACCCAACAACCACGACCCTCGCAAACTTTACCTCGCAGCGCAAAAACCATACCAGACACATTGCCACACATTACGACCTCGCAAAAATCGGCCGCAACTCACAAACATCACAAAATTAAAAACACTATAAATACACACAGCACATACATAAAAAGCTTACCTACAGCAAGAGGAAGCATCTAGGACCTCAAAAAAACAACTTACATCTTCAGTTAACTAAAAATAAAAGAGTTTAGACACTAAAAAAATCGCTAAGCGAGAGAAAAAATGGCCGCTGAACAAAACGAAAACCAGGCTACAGCACTCTAAACACGCAAAACACCACAAGAAACTTGCAAAACACCACACACGACCTACGGATATTCCGCTAAGACGCATACCACACATAACCCGCCATTTTACGTTAATGCGGAAGTACCCAACTACGCTAACAGTTTCGGCTCACGCACGCACACTATTACACTGCACACATTCAGCACGCTTACACAGCAGCTCCACACCACTAATGCTGCAGCAACATCAAAACACATTGCCAGCTCTTCAACACAATGCTTCAAAATAGGTAAAGTATATTCATTTATTAATTTTATTATATATTTCAGTAGTACACACAAAACACCATTAGCTACCTTACAATTCCATTGCTGTCATTTTTTGACGGGCAATTCGCTAGTATAATAATAATTTGCATTAGGGTATAACCTTTTGTTTAAAGGACTACTGAGCCTTAAATACACAGTATGGGTAATCCTAAAGTTTCTGGAGTTATATATATATACTGTATATATATGAGTCTTGACTTCAAGGACAAATTGAAAGTTAACTCCATGTACCAAATAGTTGTTTTATCCAAATATAAAACCTAATGTGGGCATTTGATATCTTATGAGGAAAAAAGTCATCATAATGGCACTCTTTCCCCCTTCAAGAGAAATTTAGAAGTTACTTCAGTTTAGCTTTTACACTTTTTCTTGTGCCAAAGTAGAAAAAATAATTCATATCAGAGACTTGCTATAAAATATAACCTTATGCCTATTATGGGTCTATCTATTTGGGGTGAAAACCCCTTGTGTAGTTATCCCAGCAAATAAACACAGGAGGAATGTTTATCAAGAATATCGAAGGAGCTCTCTGTATGGTGTCTTTAAAAAGCAAAAGGTAAATGATATCCAGATAAATGCCTCTTTTGAAGCTATCTATTAACAGTAGAGCCTCCTCATGCAAAAAGCGCAGCATTCAGACATTTGGAAACGGACAGGGAGGGTAAGCACACATCCTCTATACACAGACACACAGTACTGTTAGAAGGTGAGACGCCAGCGTGCCCTTAGCGTCAGGGCGTGCTACGTCATCATCTACTTTGGCACAAGAAAAAGTGTAAAAGCGAAACTGCAGTAACTTCTAAATTTCTCTTGAAGGGGAAAGAGGGCCATTATGATGACTTTTTTCCTCATAAGATATCAAACGCCCACATTAGGGTTTATATTTGGAAAAATAACTATTTAGTACAAGGAATTAACTTTCAAGTTGTCCTTGAAGTCAGGACTCATATATATATAACTCCAGAAACTTTAGGATTACCCATACTGTGTATTTAAGGCTCAGTAGTCCTTTAAACAAAAGGTTATACACTCATGCAAATTATTATTAAATGGTATTTAGAATTCAAGAATCAAGCATTTAAGACTAAGGCATAAAATACAAATTTATACTAAGAAGGACTAAAATTATTGAGCTGATTAAGCTGTGTGTTATTAGACACACATAAGTACTGTTGTGTGAGAGAATATTTACCCCTCTATTGAAGAGATTAAAAGTACCATTAGGTGGTAAATCGATCTCACAAAATTCGCCTTTTTTTCCCTTTGATTTTCTAAATCCGTGATTTTTTATAAACTTTTAAAATTCGCCGTTGTTACCCTCAATTAATAAAATTTCTACTTTTGTAACTATCTTATCCCAACTTATATATATATATATGTAAATTTTTGGTAGCAAATACCCTGGGAAATAAGCATTCCTTAATTCATCAATTCAACATCCATGCCACTATATTCTATATCACAAAACAATTCTCCAAGGGACAGTGTCCAGTCAAATAATATATATATATATATATGATTGGTTTCAAGTTACTCCCACAATCTTCCTGTTTCTATACATAAACTCAGACAATCAATTTCTTTTAGTTCTATGATCTGGTAGACCTCTACTGTGGGCAGATGGATCTCATGCGTAGAAACAGGAAGTTAATGGGTGGAGCTAAGAACATAAAACGAAATTGTAAAAAATATTTAAAATAGTTATATACTAATTAATCTACTTAGATAAATAAATATCAAACAATTAATTTAAAGCACCACTGTAATGCTCTAGCAAGAGAAGCTAGGTATTTATTTTAATTATGCATTGATCATTAATAACATTATAATAGCAATAATCTAATTAAGTGTTTTTCTCTGATAAAACCATTAAGGGGACAGAGGAGCTTTGGCATAGACATGTTAAAAGGGAACATGGAAAAATTCTGTATTTCCCTAGCAATTTAATATACCTATGTATCAATTTACTTGTATGTACTTTATTAAGAGGTGCTTAATACCTCTGTTTTTCTGCCCAAAGACATACAATTTACATGTTTGGGTCTGCTGTCTTTAGCTCATGCAGCTCATGAATACACAGTGAAGGGCAATCCTGTCTTCACAGTACACTGTCTTCATAAGCTGCAGATGGGAGAACCAGTTAGAAACTATTTGTAAGATCTTTATGCACAAAAAGCAGAGCTTTTAAATACATTTTTAACAAAATAAAGTACACACAAGTTGAAAGATACATAGGTATATTATATTCCTAGTGAAATCCAGAAACCTTCAACGTGTCTTTAAGAAGAATCAGACTTGATAAGACAATAAACAACCATTGATAGGCTGTAACAACAGCAAATGTTCACTGCTGAAGAAAACCTCTTTAATGCAATAACTCTCCAGCCAATGGAGAGTATTATGTTGGTACACTTTCAGCGCTATTAAATTCCCCTAACGTGAAAACCCGAAGCCCATAACGGAGCACTCTAGACTTACGTTATTAAATTGGCCTCTTAAAGCTACCAGCAAACGATCTGCGGGTTACAGGCGGAAAAACCCTACAGGCTGTCAAAATCGGAACTTCGTTGGCACAAAGTCATTGATCTGTCAAACCAGTAAATGTTACGTTTGAAATTGCTATTAAATTGCAACTAATGCACAGGCATTCAAACCTGTAACCTGCAAATGGAGGCAACCCCCCAGGAGGCAGCGGTGGTGTTGGAGGTATGGTGGGAGGAGAGTAGTGGCCGGGCTGTGGGTGGCCGGGAGATGCCTCCAGGTTGGAGGAGGCGGAGCTGGGGACCAGAGTGCTTTGCATGGCTTCTGGCTGGTATAGTCTCTCCAGTGGGAGGGCCCTGGTGATAGGCTCAGGCTCTGGAGAAGGGGGATAGTGGGGTTGACTCCTGACGGTGTGGCCTGTGGTCCTGATGGTGACCCCACTAGCCGTATTACATCCTCCTCCTCTGAACAAGGGCCCTTAGCTCTGCTGCTCTCCTCCTCTCCTTGCCCTGGTTCCTCCTGGGCAGGGGCTTGCTCCTCCATTTCCTGCTCTGATGGAGCCGACGCCCCCGCCTCTGGCTTACCACTGGACTAAGACCACCTTGATGCTGACAGAGAGAAACGAAAGGTATATGTTATTAGTATGATGAATAATACAGTGTTTTGTTTGCATTCCTAACTATCTGGTATCTAGGCTTGAACCTGGATGATCCTCCTAATTGCAACTCAGATTAGTTATCATTTGCTAGATATGATCTATTCTTTGGTTCTTGGTCTTGATCGTTCTTGTCTCCTAAGCCTATCTTGACTCCGGCTGTGGTCTGTAACTGCATAGGCTGCAATGGTCACACCATTACATGGACTCTCTATTGCTTGATTACTGTTGTTGTGCCGAGGAATGACAGTGAATTGTCAGCTTCATGGATTTAATGACGCATCCATCTATCCCCTGTTAATTCCATGGAGCTGACATGTCCGTGTCCTTGTTGGTCATCATGTACATGTGTAATGTGTGTGATGTACATGTGGTGGCATGTTGGTTTATGTGATATTTACCAGACATAGAGGCTGGGTCCTGCTGTCCCACCAGGCTTGAAGCTTCAGCGGCAGGCACCTGGCTGAAAAGGTCCTTGGCAACCCTATTCTGCACACAGTCACATTCTTCTCCTCCTTGGCCATCATCCTCTTTACCTTGGCCCTGATGTTGTCAAAACGGTGCTTGACGGACCTCACATCCCTTGGCACTGTGCCCACTGCTGTTACCTCAGCCGCTATCTCCTTCCATGCCTGAGTCCTAGGCCCTGGCCTAACTTCCCTTCACCCTGCAAGGATCACAGGGCGGACACGGATAGCACCAAAGAGGAAGACATTCTCCCGGTGTGTGTAATTGTGGGCCCTGTGCTTGCCCTTAGCCTCTTGCCCTCCCGACTGTGGACGGGGATCCTTACCTGTCCTGAGGCCTATCCCTGCCATACACTACCACCCCTCCTGGGATCAGGCCCATCCCTCTCTGTCCCTATTCTATGTTCGCCTGGTGCTAGGGCCACCGTACCACTACCCAGCTCCTCCTTTCCACTCTTCTCCTCCATTTTATTCCTCCTCCTCCTGCTCCTCCTCCACCTCTTCTCCTCTGCCACTCCCAACCACCTACTCCTCTCCTCCACTCCTCCACTACTCCCCAGGGCAACCTCACTCTCTCCTTCTCTCCTCTCCTCATCTCCTCCTCCCCGCCTCTCCACTCCTCTCCCCTCCATTCTCCTCCCTCCATTTCATTCCCAAAAAGAATATAACGATAAATAAAAATAAGTGTTACTGTAAATATATGATGAAAAAAAAATGTGTGTATTATGTGTATTTAATAACTGTTGGGGGTGGTGTGTGGGGGATGGGATAGGGGGTGTCTGTGTATGTATGGATTGACCTAGCTCTGTGTTCTTTAAATTATGCGTATTGCAATTATGTGAAAAAATAAGTATATGTAGTCCAACCTATTATAGCAAATAGTATTAAGTACACAGGACAGCCCTATGAAAAAACACCAGTAAAGTGTAATTGAAATAATATAAACAAGAACATAAAAGCACAATTGAGCAACTGGTGTTTTAAAGAGCTTTCCAATGTCAATCATAAATGCACTAGGGCTCAATGTACATAACAGCTAGAAAACAGGATATACTTGGCCATAAATGTACAGGTCCACTATACCAATAATATCCCCATGCCCAAATTCATAGGGTATATGAGGTTAAGTACATTCATTAGCTGAAATCTAGTTTAGTGGCACATAATAAGGTTTAAAAAGGTACCCAAACGGCATGAATGTGAATGATATTCTAGCTTTGGATGATAGCTAAAACAAAAAGACAACCTAAAGTAATAAATGCATACCTAATACATAGCCTTTAATTCATGTCATAATAAAAAATCATAAAAATAGACAGCGATTATAGATTATAAAAATATATACATATATACTATAAATGATGACATCCAGGACTGCAATTGCTAACCCCAAATTATAAAATACATAACATAAGTGCACATATATATATATATGTTTCTAAATCGGTAGTTACGGCCTTGCTTAATTGATCATGATCATGCTCTGAAATGCTACTTACAATTGCATGGTTTACAGTTTAGGCTTTTGGGCAGGTAGTTGCGGGCTTGTTCTATTGAATCGCTCTGTAACTGTTGCAAATATGATGGCAACTGCGGTCTTGCAATTGAATAAGGCCCTATGTGCGCTGTCTATATGTTTAATGTAGTTCTATAATGTATTAGTGAAATTGCTTACGGCCTAAGGGTCATATACATTTGAATCTTGATTACCATACCATTAAAGCTACTCATCATGATATCATGTGTTTTTGGTTTTCAGCAAAATGTAACTAATAGATTTAAAAAGTGTTGCGGCTAAAATGTCAACCTCACTTGATAAATTACTCTTTGTGGGCACAAATATTGGGCTATCCTGTTCAGTCTAAGGATACTGTGGAAAAAAATGTTTTAATATAATTCAATTGATAAAGTACTTGATATTGCCTACAGTTTTCAATTTTACACTGTTTGGAACCTTAACTTTGTTAGCTTAATGTGCCTGCTATTTGTTATGCATTCAGTGTCTGTTTAACTTAATGTTCAATTAAGCCTGAATATCTTAATAAGTTGCTAAAAGCAAAGTAATTAATTTTCAAATGTCTATAAAGATTGAACAACTGAGGTGTAACCACATTTTTTAAGAAGTTTATAATTTCACTGTTCATTCACTCAATAGGTTTAAATAATATATATGCAAATCAAGGGCATATTTAGACTTTATGCTGTCCAAGGCCCATATTGTGCACCCAACACCTATTATTACTTCTCCGTACCCCTGGTTATGACCCCATCCTATTATTACCTCACATACAAATGATAGCACAGATCTATGTGTTTTTATGTACATATCATACCGTTTGCAAAGTTTAAAAAGTTAAAATCCATTCTTATTCTTAAAGTATAAACATTTGTGTAAACTAACCCTGAGGAAATTAGCTTGCATGGAGTGAAAAATACCCTGAATCCCAGAGATTGCATCATTCAAATGTGTGTTTAAATGAAAATATTTTGTTTCATATAAATATTTTACTAGGCAGCTTCATTAATTAATTTTACCCGGCTCAATGTAATTGTTATACAACATTTAAATTACTTCTAAGAAATGCCAAGGGTAGCAAAGTCTCACCTTACAGAGACTGACACGTTATTCCTGTTCTCTTTCAATGCATGCTGTTATGTTATACAGTTGTGGCTTAAAGGGCCTCTTCCCCACCTGTCCCTCCCGTGTCTCTTTCCACCTCCCCTGTGTCTCTTTCCCCCCTGTATCTCTTTCCCCCCTTTCCTCCCCTTTGTCTCGGATCGTGGGGAGAGGGGGGAGGAAGAGACACAGGGGGAGAGGGGGGGGGGGGGAGAGACTAGAGGAACTCACTGTAAATGCTCTTCATGGAGTGAAAGAGCACAAGATTGTATGTTAAAATGACCTGTATTTTCTTAATTTACACTAATAAAATAGCTAAAAAAAATCTTGTTTTAAATCTCTGTTTACATACAGTATATACCGTGCCCACTGGGTGATGCATGAATAATTAAAACAGGGTCTATGCGTCTAAGTGCGTTGGGTGAGGCTCTATGGGGGAAGGCTTTGATTCATAGCAGAGGCCTGAGGTTTTTCTGCACTGACCAGCTAACCTATAGCTTTTCTCTTTTAGTTGAGTAAGTATTCCATGCCTGCACACATAGATGTGGTAAGGGTTACATATTTGTTTTGTGGAATCACTGCACAGAGTAGGAGCACCAAGCATGGAGCATGATGCCCCTCTCCTCCTGGGCTGCTCTGTATAATTAAAATTTCAGAGAGGCATGAGAGCAGAAACTTGAAATTTCTGCTGTTCAGAAAAAAAAAATAGAATACAAATAGAAGCTGTTGCATTCAATATGGAAATGTAAGGAGTATGACCAAAGCCTTACCACTGACTTGAATGGGGGACACACGCCTGCAACGTGATTGGTTGTGGACTGGGGACAGTCGTTTACACATATATTTAATTTGGTTTCACTGTAAAAAAATCACATATTTCAAAAATTCTAAAAGTATTTAAACATTCTTTTAGGAGATCTTTACAGTGACGTGGTCCAAATTGTGCTGCACTAAGTGTCCCTTTAAAGACATGCCCACAAGGGAGGAGCTCCACCAGTGTCTTATGCTACTCAGATACACAGCATGTTCTGTTTGCTCTGATAGCAGCATAAGAGAATGATAGTTTGCAGTGGGTGTGGCACTCTCCTTGAGAGAAACTTGGAGGAAAGGAGGAGACTACAGAAGGTGAGAATCTGTTACTCTGAAGCATGGGCATGTAAGAGCCTAGAACTTCCTGGCCCAGGCCAAGGGTGGCAGGATTTGCCCCACCATAACTGTCTTTACCTCCTTTCCCCCTCCCTACATCACTACATCTAAATATTCAGAAAGACTTAAAGGACACACAAAGTGTGGAATGAGACTTCCACTTTGCTTATTGCTCCTTGAAACATACCCATGCAGTTCTTGATGCCACTATCTTGTACCCTTTAATTCCAGGGAGCCAGCAGGAAGTCTCATTCCCCAGCTAGTGAGTTGTACAGTATTTAGAAGTGGTCATGTAGGGAGGGGCAAGGGGAGAGGAGAGGTAAAAAAGAAATGAGGTGGAAGGGGATAGAAGGGGAGAGTAAAGATTGGGGGGAGGGAAGAGGGGGATAGGATAGAATACAGGGAAGCAAAGAAGAGGATGAAGGAAGGGAGATGGAGAGAACAGGGAGTGGAGAAGGAGATGAGAGGGAGAGGATAGGAGAGAAGAGGTGGGAAGGAAAAAAGAGAGAGGGAAGGAAAAAAGAGGGGGAGGAGAGAAGAGGGGAGGGTGCATCTTAAGGGGTAGAGGTGCCATAAAACTGTAGGGAGACAGAGGAACAGACCAGAAAGAAGAAACAAGAAAACCAGAGAAAACAATATCAGGAATTTAAGGTTAGATAATGCAACAAAAATTCCATATTTACATTAAGACCTGTATTTTTTGTGTTAAAGAGTGTTATCATTTTCATATCATATGTCTTTGTTTCTTGTGTGTTTTTAAAATGAGTATTTTGATTTTCTGGTTTTGGATGGAGTGGTTATTTTGTGAAAAGTGGTGTCCAACTGTCAGCTGTTCGTATGTAGTCCTGAGTGTTCAAAATCACAACTACGCCACATTTATCTGCTGGTTTAATGGTGGTGTTAGGGTTTCCTTTTAAGGCCTTTATGGCAGTTCTTTCTAATGGAGGGAGATTATAAAAACATATTTTCTGTTGATTTGTTACCAGGGATACAGTACCAACCCAAACATTATTAGGACGTATTTAGGTTTTATGCTGCCCTAGGTCATTAAGATTTGCCTGCCCAAACACTTGCAACACCCCCTTCCATTTTAAAATCAGAAGTTTATGTGTTTATGTATATATGGTATCTCAGAAAGTGTCAAGTAAATGTACAAATATATCACTGCATATAGACATTTCTGTGCATGCACTAACATATTTCAATGTTTTTTCAATTTTTTTTTCAAATGTTTTATGCCCACACTTTACAAAGATGCTAATATTATTAATTTGATACATACTTAACAAACAAGTGTCTTTTTTCTTGAACTGCAATTGTCCATTAACTTTGAATACTCATTGCTTTATTTGCTTTTCTGAATTCTAATCTGCGACTGAAAGCCTATTGTAAATTGCATTTCCATTTAATCATATTACAGGCTCCACAATATGGTGGCAGTCTTTCAATAGGACATTTAAGGTTCCTCTCAGATGACTAATCAGCTCAGGAAAAAAACAAAAACAACTTTTCCTATGTATCTACTACTTTTATGAACAACAATAAAAAATTCTATCATCTTTTGAAACAAATTTAATTACAGCGAAAAAATTAAAAGACTAAAATTATTTATTTTAAACATCTTAAAAACTTTTTGCACATTATGAATTCAAATTTTTCAAAAGAGAATATTACAAACATGGCACGTCTGTGGTCATTGTCAAATAAATATAATATTTTCTTTCAAAATGATTTTATGGTCCTGTCTTGCATACCTACTAACATTGTTAATTTGTTGCATACTTCAAAATTATGTGAAGTTTTTATCAAGCAACAGTGTTTTTTTAATTTACCACTAAAGTTAATTAATTTAGTTATTAAATAGGATTGTAAACATCTATAACAAGCACTCACAATAAATGCATTATTATTTACAAAGAGTTGTGGTTTGCCTTTTATAGGGTAAGAATGTATGTAAAATTGTTTATAGGGACACTGACAGCCATATTAAATGGTGATTCGGACAATTGAATAGGGCTCTATTTAAGCACATAGCATATATTTTTTTACAGACGTTTTTAGTTAGTGAAGACCTTGCTTTTAGAGAGAAGTTCACTAAATAAAAAGTCTGTAAAAAACATATGCTAAGTGCTTGAATAGAGCCCGATTCAATTGGCCGAATCGCAATTTAATAAGGCTGTATATATCTTTAAGTTATGTATTTAATATCGGGTTTTTGTATACAAAATAGTAATATGAAGAGGACATGACATAGATATGTAAGTTGTTCCATTCGCGACAAATGTAAAAATTGGGAAAATGCTTATATATACCTTTATGAAATTGTGCACATAAATTAGTATTCAGTCTATGCACTTAAATAGAGCTCACTGACATGCAGCATTTATATATTCCTATGGCTATATAAAAAATCCATATTGCTTTAATTAGTATTTTATGAAAGATAGTATAGATTTATCTATTTGTATTGTTTCTACTCAAAATATATTCAAGTGCTTATCTTTGAGAGCAGTCCTCTTTGCTTATATGTGTCTTATTTTGTTTGCATGTCAGATTGACATTCAGCTAGCAAGCATAGACAAGCACAGGTGGGACACAAAAGAGGCACTCACCTTGAGTACAAGTAAGCAGTCACCCATAAGGATTCAGCAGCAGTCGATTTAAAGTGCCATTATGTCTGAAGAATCTGAGTCTGAGAAAAAGCATAATTTCATAAGAAAAATGTGAAATGCTAATTTTTTAATGACAAAAATGCATTGTTATTCTTCTGATGGCCTTTGGAGGCATCCATAATACTTTGGTGAAGGTTCTGTTTGTGAGAGTTGAGATTATATTTCTTCAGGAGCAGTGTTTGCAGTTTACCATGCAACTGCTTGCTTCTGGGCATGTGCAAGAAGGGGATAGTTGTCAAATACTAACGTGCCAATAATAAAACATATACTTCTCGTCTATCCTTCTTCCATCCTTGATCACCCCAAATTAAAGATTTGCTTTAAGAATGCTCTTATGCTCATCTGCTAATATTTTTAATATGTAACATACTTCACCAAAATTTACGTGTTTTGCTAAATTACAATTGCCATTTGATGATTTCACTGTCAGAGGGTTGATCAATGTGCCACACTGCAGTGAATAGGCACTCTGAAAGCAGCATATTTTTACTTTTAGAATGTCAAAGTTACATCAAATAAAATGTTTAAAAAGTATTCAGTTCAAATGAATTCAAAAGATTTTTGAGGCATTCAACATAGCAGGGGGGTTTGCATTCACAAAGCATCTAATGTTTTAGTACTAGCACCTAAAGTGACATTCTTTTTTTATTTTTCAGCTTTCTAAAGCTATATTATGAAAGAGGTGATGATACATACCCTTGGGTTCACCAAGCATTGTAGGGGCTACAAAGCAAATACCTGATGCCTGCAAAGTATGTTACTTACTGGGAAAATTACCATAGTAGCTCTTTTCAACACCAGGGAAATCTTAATGAATTTATTCCATAGTCAGACATTTTGATATGAAGGGATTAATGTAAATTGAAATAATCTGTTCCAGACCCCAGAATTTTTACATTTTATTTTAAAGTTATGATGTTGTTTCTTCATATACACCTTAAAACTAAACAAAAATATATAAAAAAACAATGATTACATCAAATAACATTGCATTTAACTTCACTTTAACTTTAATGACAGGACTTGAGGTGGTGGCGATGTTGAAGAGGAGGAGTCGAAAGTTATTTCTTGGAACTTTGTTTTTTAAAGGCACATGCTTCAATTTGGTTCCTATGTGTACAGGCTACACTTTGGTCCTTATAGGCACAGTCCACACTTTGGTCCTTAGCTACAAGCTACACTGTGGTTCTCATAGGCACAGTCTACATTTTGATTCTTGTAGACACAGACTGCTCTTGAGCTCTTGCAGGCACAGACCGCTCTTGGGCTCTGGTAGGCACCAACTACACTATGCCACAGTACATAACTTTATTCCACTTCCTGAAAGACAGGATGCAGGGTGTTAAGAGCACGCTGAGTTCCGAGCATGCGTCAAGATCCGAGGCAATTATTTGTCAGTAAGATGCGTAGAGTATGGGAGAGAGGATAGACGAGAAGGATATGTTTTATTATTGGTGTGTTAGACAACTACCCCCTTCTTGTACATGCTCAGAAGCAAGCAGTTGTATCGTAAACTGCAAACACTAATCCTGAAGAAACATAGGAGACAAATGGTTAATTTCTATGTGGATATGGCGCCAGATGAAACAAGAGATATTGTAGCCAGATGAAACAAGAGATATTGTAACTAGGACCTCTCTTAGAATGTTTAGTTATCAAAGAATGTAATAAAACTGAGATAAGAGGCTAGATCCTGTAATCTTGGGCAGGGGCAGCAAATACCAGATGGAAAGATCAAACAAGTATTAGCAATAGGACACCGCCTCGCCTGCCAAAGAGGGGGATGGTAACCGTAGTAACGGTGGGAAGAGGACCATGTGTTTTTTTTTATTGAATTTGGAGAAAATGTGTCTGAAGGGTGAATAAAGTTTTAGTGCTCCTGGAAATACATAGTGTATGGTGTGCTTCCTTGAGTTATTTTCTAGCTGTATTCCTGCTGTTAAAAAAAGGCAGAGGTTACTGGGGAGTGTCTGGCTAAGGTCCTGCGGACTTATAGAGGGGATTCCAAACAAACTCAAACGATACTGCAGGGTACGGTCGACTCTACTATGCCTTCCCAAGCCTCTTAGAAATAGCAGATCGTTACAACTGGTGGCAGTGAGAGTTTTCTCTGAGAGAATGGGCTATTTTATAGGGTGACTCCTGGCGATGAGTAGGTAGGGCATGGGGTAGGCCTGAGGCAGCTGATAGTCACCAAAAGTTTCAGGACTCAGTTACTTGGACTAGCCCATGATGTACTCTTAGCTGACCATATGGGACATAAAAGGCCTAGGCAGAGGTTGACCAGGGTGTTCCACTGGCCAGACTTGAACCAGGATGTTAATGCTTATTGTGACTCCTGTGATGCCTGTCAGCGATATGAACATGCTGGGGAAACTGCCAGACTGCAACCCCTCCCAGTGCTAGATACCCCCTTTCCAGAGAGTTGCCATTGACCTAGTAGGACCCCTAGCTAGGCCCAGTAAGACTGGGCAGAGGTATATCCTCACAGTAGTGGACTATGCCACCAGGAGGGAGTGCCTTAGGGAATATTTCTGCCCGTACTATAGCAGGAGCCCTGTTGGTAGTGTTCTCTAGGATGTGTTTCCCTCAGTTGTTTTTGTCTGATCGGGTTATTTAGTTCATGACTGCCCTGTCCCAAGATCTATGGGAGCTATACAGGATTAAACACCCCACTTCCTCCCCTTACCACCCCCAGGCCAATGGCTTATGTGAGTGCTTCAATGTCTTAAACTTATGCTTAGGTCCTTCACGGATCAGGAAAAGGATTGGGAGAAATGGTTACCCTACCTTCTCTTTGCCTACTGTGAGGTTCCCCAGGAGTCCGCTGGGTATTTCCCTTTTGAATTCCTGCATGGGCGGCCTTTTAGAGGGCCCTGGACCTCATTAGAGAAGCTTGGAAAGTGGAGAAAAGGCATGAACCCGATGTGCGTGCCTTAAGAGAGCAGATAGCCTACCTCATGGGAAGGGTCAGGGAGAATGTCCTGAGTGCCTAAAAGCGTCAGAAAAAAACTTTTATGACCAGGGAACCTGGTAGAAAGAACTAAAGGAGGGTCAGAGCGTGTTAATGCTAGTCTCCCACCCTCAGGATAAGCTCCAGACTTCATAGGAAGGGCCTTACAATATTGCCCATAACGTCAGACCCACCACCTATGTGGTAGCCCTTAATGAGGCCGGTAGAGTCACTAGAGTGGCTCATATCATTAGATTGAAGGGGTATCAGCGCAGACCACAAGCAATTTGTACCATCTGCCTGCCCACTTGCAGTGACCCAGAGGAAGGGATACTGCCCGACCTGTTGGAACAAGCAAAGCATTCTTCCCAGGCTGTGTGTGTAAAATTGTCCCCTAATCTGACCCAGGGCCAGCAGGAAGCACTGAATACTGAGCTGGATAACTTCCCCCGTTTATTTTCCCATCTTCTGGGCCATACTTCCTTCACTAGCCACGAGGTAGTGACTAGGGATTGCCCTCCCCTTAAGCAACCCCCTTACAGGGTCCCAGAGTGAGAGCCAGCATCCATAGAGAATTAGATGAAATGCTGAGGCTCAAAGTTATCCAGCCCTCTAAGAGCCCTTGGGCATCTCCTGTGGTGTTAGTCCCCAAGGAAGGTTCTGTGTCGATTATCGTAAACTCAATGACAAAACCAGAACTGACGCTTACCCCATTTCTCGTATGGATGAGTTATTAGACCAGCTGGTAGCTGCTACTTATGAAATTACACTAGATCTGTCAAAGGGCTCCTGGCAGATTCCCCTTCCGGGGCCTGCCAGGGAGAAGTCAGCATTTGTTACCCCTTTTGGGTTATACCAATTCCTCATAATGCATTTTTGGATGCAAAATGCCCCTTCAACAGAGACTAGTGAATCAGTTGCAGAGTGGTCACCAGGAGTATGCCCAAGCATACTTAGATGATATAGCAATATTCAGTGCTACTTAGGAAGAACACCTGTCCCAACCGGACAGGTATAAGGGGCTATTCAGGAAGCAGGTCTTACTATTCGCCCTGACAAGTGTCTATGGGCAAGGGCTGAAGTACAGTACCTAGGGGATAGAGTGGGTAAGGTGCAGATTAGACCTGAGCCAGCTAAGGTAGAGGGGATAGCTGCCTGGCCCACACCCAAGACTATAAAACAGGTGAGAGCTTTTCTAGGAACTGCTGGGTATTACCGAAAATGTGTTCCTCATTACAGTGCCCTGGAAAGCCCCTGACCGACCTCACCAAGAAGGGACACACCCCAAGGAGGTGGTGTGGACCCCAGCCTGTGAAACCGCCTTCCATGCCCTCCAACAAGTCCTGATGTCCTCTCCAGTCATGCCCACCTTTGACTACCACAGACCCTTTATAGTCCACACAAATACTTCCAATTATGGACATGGAGCTGTTCTGGGCCAGGTAGATGGGCAGGGGGAAGAGCACCCTGTTGTCTACCGCAGTAGGAAGCTGCTGCCCAGGGAGATAATTTACTCAGACATTGAGAAGGAATGTCTGGCAGTAGTGTAGACCTTAAAAAAACTGCAGCCATACATGTATGGACAAGAATTCACCCTTGTCGCTGACCACAACCCACTGGTATGGCTAACACGAGTAGCAGGGGACAATGGAAGATTACTGCAGTGGAGCTTAGCCCTCCAAGCTTATAACTTCATCATTAAACATTGGAGTGGTAAGGCACATGGCAATGCAGATGGCCTGTCCAGACAAGACGACAAGTAATGGTCAAGTTAGAGAGTCATCCCTCAAGATTAGCTCCCTCATTGACCGTCTGGAAGAAGGAAGCCTGGATTTTGGACTATTTGCTGGACTTTTGGGCTTACCGTGACTGTCATGGCATCTGGCTTATTGAAGTCACATAGGAGACAAATGGTTAAGTTCTATTATGTGATATGGCCCCAGATGAAACAAGAGATATTGTAATCAGTACCTCTCTTAGAATGTTTAGTTATCAAAGAAGGTAAGAGATAAGAGGCTAGATCCTGTAATCTGGGGCAGGGGCAGCAAATACCAGATGGAAAGATCGAACAAGTATTAGCAATAGGACACCGCCTGGGGGGTTGGTAACCAGAGTTTTAGCTTTTGGGGTGAAATGTGTCTGAAGGGTGAATAAAGTTTCAGTTGCTCCTGGAAATACATAGTGTATGATGTGCTTCCTTGAGATATTTTCTAGCTGTATTCGGGCTGGTGAAAATAGGCAGTTGTTACTGGGGAGTGTCTGGCTAAGGTTCTGCTGACTTATAGAAAGGATTACCAATGAACTCAAACAATACTGCAGGGTATGGTCGACTCTACTAAGCCTTCACAAGCACCATAAGAATAGCAGATCGTCAAAGAACAGTATGACATGAGGGAGCATTGCACATATTTATTGCATGTGCTCTGATTAAAATTAAATTGAGTGAAATGCTTTGGAGAACGTCTAGGGACGTCATAGCATCATGAGAGCAAGATGTTGGAGAAAAAAAAAAACTACCATGTGCAAAAAGGAAATAGCCTTGACAACAGAATTAGCAATCTGAAAGAAAACGTGTATAGGTATTATTGTTATTCCAGTTATATACTTTTTATGTGCTTCTCAGCTTTTTCCTGATTTTCTCTGTTTGCTAATAATATCTTCTCTAGATCTTAATCACGTTGTGCAACTATCTTGTATTAACCTGGCAATATTTGTAAATTGCTAGGAACATATAAGAAAAATAGTGTAGTACAGTCATGGAAATATTTATTTGCCCAACTTCTTGCATTTGTATTTTTAACGTTGATCAATGGTGAACTGAACAATAAATGTAACATGAAAATCACTATCAGTGACCCTTTAATGAATTGTATTAATTATGGTCTGATTCAAGCTCAAAGTTTTCAAACATATATTTCTTAATTTTCAGTTATCCTTTAAATGTTCTATCCTAAGTCTGGGTTTTATAGGCCTAAACATCAATATATATATTTTTTTGCGTCATTCAGTCATGTACAATTCTCTGTGACCTCATGGACCGTAACACACCAGGCACATCTTTATGTCCATGGTCATGCTGTTCCACTTGATATTCTTGGCAGAGATACCTGAGTGGGTTGCCAGTTCCTCCTCTTTTGGGTGCCACAGCATACAGCTCCTGGTATTCCCAGACGATCCCCCATCCAAGTAGTGACCGTGCCGAACCTTGCATGGTTTTAGGGTGATGTGACCTCTTGACTGAAATTGAACCCAAGCCACAGTGGTGAAAGCACTTAATCCTAACCAAAGTCAGGTAGTGTCATGATATAGCATAATATAGGTTTAACAGTCTTACATATTTATTATGATCATTTATAATGCTAATTAATCATAGTAACATCAAACTTTTAACATTTAGTCATTTAACATTATTAAAAACAAATAGTTGAATGAACAACACATGTTTTGGGTTAATTTGCATAAACCACAATGAAGAAACGAACGACTTGAAAAGTGTGTCTGCAAATATAAATACTACAATATAAACCTCAGTTTATCTATTGTCTCAAGTGTAAGATGCTTGTTTAGTGTTTAATTGTACTATAAGTCAACTTTAAACAAACTACTCACTACACTAAGAAATACACTGTGTTAAACTTAGAAGAATAAACATTCAACTATTTAATTAGCATTTTAATTAAACTTTATATTTGTCTACATTTTGTTGAATACTTGAATCTAAAGTGACTATCCAGATCAACTCCCTCTGGCACACTACAAAGTTCATAAAACTTTCACTTGAAATATTTGAGATTTAAAAATTACTTTACATTTTTTGTGTATATATATATATATATATATATATATATATATATATATATACACACAAACAGAAGCCTAAACAAGTCAGGCTGATAATTATCACCAAGAAGCAAACATGAGAAGTTTCTCAGCAGGAAACCGAAGAGTTGTAAAAATGGATTGTAAAATGTAGGTGCAAAGGCAGGACAACTGCTCCTTGATGTTCTATAGTAATTTTCAGATCTCACAGCAGAGGAGGTTGGTATAAAATATACACATAAATTGTATATTTATTATGCTCTCAGCCCGTTGAACTGCTGTGACTTTCCTAGTGATGACGTTTGAGCCTAGATAATTTAATATCAATAAATTGTCCTAATTTCCCACGATTGGTCATAAGTCACAGTAGTAAATTTACCATATGAACTTCATTAGTGTTATAATTTTATAATTAGATAGTTGCATGTTCACAAAACTGACATAATTAAGAAATATTCTGTGGCTTCAGCAGACATGACCTTTATGTTCAATATATAGGACACAAAGTATGGCATGTATTTATCATTTTTTGAAAAGAAGAAGGATGAAAACAATAGCCAGGGTTGTTTACATAAAGATTTTTGAGTTGGCAAAATTAATTTGCTTTTTTTTTAAACTTTGGTTACAAAAACCAAGACCTCTTACACTATGATGAGTTTTGGCATACAGGTTCTGCACTAATTAATGGACTTTCTGGAGACATGAAAGGCTCCTGAAGAGGGGGAATTTGAAGTATTCGGCTATTCTGCCAATGAAACCTGGAGAACTAGAGTAAACTATGACATGGGGAAGAAAATAAGCTTTGTGAGTATTGTTCCTCCATCTGTGGGTAGAACCATAAAAGTATTTTTTTTTTTGGGGGGGGGGGGGGGGTGATGTTGGGCTGTTGAGCCAAAGATATCGGTCATTATACACAATTTTCCACTGCACAGGGATGTGTTTCAAGTGTGACTATAATGGCTTTCATGCAAAAAGTGTTTTCACACACTACTAATTCTCCTCTATCAGATGCATTCATAATCCAAGAAACATATACCTTTAACATCCAGGATAGACCTCATAGGAATCTTCCAACTAAGGCTAAGGTGAAAAGTGGTATTTATTTAGTTATTTCTGCTATAAGGAACCATAATCAGATAGGCATTCCATTTAATGTTAATTGTGTTCCCTTTAGTTGCTGTATGGATAAGTTTAAGGTTTGAAGCAAAATCAGGTGCATCTTTCCCAATCCATATTCCAAATGTGTGTTTCAATATTATGCTTTAAACTGTTATGATATCAATACTCATTCTCCCCAACCACAACTCTCCCCAACCTCAACTCTCCCCCCCCCAATAAAATCAACACACAAATTTATATTGACAACAGTCCTTCCCCTTGAAAGTAGTGTTGAGTAACTTTGGAATACATTTCCTGCTAATTATGTTTGAGTGCTCAAGCTGAATCTACATACATACAGGGCTGTATCTACCTTTTTGGAGCCCTTAGGCAGTGAAGTGGAGGAGCCCCTCCACTGACTCATTTTGCTTTTTCTGTATGTGTAAGTTCCCTTTCCTCTTGTTCTAGGTGGTAACCCCCCCTAGTAGCAATTCTATGAACTGCAACATTACATTTTTTTTATACCAGGTACCATTTTTTTTAAGAAGTGGTGCCCCTCACAGGGCAGCACCCCTGGGAGGCTGCTTAGTTGGCCTAAAGGGTAATCCGGCCATGCTTTCATACCAACCTGGCTGCCTTGCTTATGAAGAAACAATATTTATTGTAACTGCACCCCTTTTAGAATCAAATGTTGGAAATGTAACCCTCAACATACCATCAATTTGACATGGCTGTGTTAGAGAAACACTGGCAATTTAAAAAATTGGCTGAATAATGTCATGTCGTACAACAACCTAAAGTAGTGTATAGGAAATCTAAGTGCCTTAAGTATATTCTTTCTTGTCCTTTTGGAAGCCATTATCACAGCCTATAACATTTATTGAAGGACCTAATGGTTTCTATCATTGCAGTTATCATTCAGTTGGACAGATTAAATAAAAAAATGTATTTCCAGCCTTAAACTACTAAAGATACCTTAGGAAGCTAGCAAACACTGGAACTTAACAATTTTTCATGAACATTAGTAAAGAAATGAACTTGCTTACATTCTGCGATATAATAAATATTTTTTAATTGCTTTAGAAAATGTATCTTTAAAGTGGTCATAATTAATTTAAAATTGGTACTTTTATAGGATGTTTTCAAAATGTCATGTTGTTTATATTCCACACTGCTCTTTTAACACCTCACATACAATCATTAAAGGGCCATTTACCAAACGGTAAGTGCTCTTCACAGTGTGAGGAGCTCAAGAGCGTGTGTTAAAATTATCTATTTTTTTTTCTAATTAAACTAATAACTGCTAAAAAAATCTGAAGTTTACAAACACTGGGCCATATTCAATTGGAAGCCCATAACCCGATTGCAGACAGCAGAATGTCTGCGAGTGAGTTGCGGGCTCCCATTCCTCTCTGATTGCGAGGCTATTCAATTGCTCAAGACCGCAAGCCAGTGGCGGCTCGTCCATAGGGGCGTCGGGGCAAACGCCCCCCCAAATATTTTTATTGCAGGTCACTGCTGTCAGTGCTGTGTGTGCAATGCTACACTATCTCTATTCTAGTGTTGTGTAGCTTAAAGCTTTCCCCTGCAGGCCTGCAGCGCCATGTTGTGTGATCAGATTACACTACTGCACTTACACTGTGACTAACCTTTAGACTCTATGAATGAGTCACTCATGACCGTTAATGGATTCCGCCCACAACCAGGGAAAAGCTATGCATGGGCAGTGATAATGTATCCATTTCAATGACTGACAGTCTTCCATCATTGACAAATCAATGATGGAAGGCTGTACAGTTGTCAGGAGAACCACCTAAGCCCACCCAGACCGTTAGCCCAGGGCGCCCACCAGCTAATAGAGCCTCGAGTTTAATTTTGATTGACAGCTCCCTGTTAATAAAACCACCATAAGCCTTTCCCAGCCCTCTTTTCGTTTCCTGCTCCCGCTGAGACTGAGACCTCCCTGGCTGAAACTACTCACTCAGACTGACCCAACCTACAACAAGTAAGTCCTAACTGCCCTGACCAAACCCCTAGCCCCCCTAATAAAACGAAGGGTCCCCCAGTTACCCCACTATGCCTGCCTGCCACCCACACACACCCACCCACCAACTTACCTACCTAGGCACGCAATGCCTGGGCAACCCCCAATCACCCCGCAGTAGGCCCAAAAGACATGTGCCACCCCGATCACCCCCATGGGGCCTATGCCACCCCATGATCACCCAGATCACCCCCATGGGGCCTATGCCACCACCCAATTACCTTGATCACCCCCATGGGGCCTATGCCAACCCATGATCACCCCGATCACCCCCATGGGGCCTATGCCACTGCCCGATTACCCCGATCACCCCCATGGGGCCTATGCCAACCCCCGATCACCCCCATGGGGCCTATGCCAACCACCGATCACCCCCCCTGTAGGCCCATCGGGGCCTGGCCAACCCCCACCCCAACCTACCTATCAACCCACCTACCTAACTACCACCCTGACACAACTACCAACCCAGTGACCACACCCCACCCTGACCCAACTACCAACCCACCTACCTACCCCCCTGACCCAGTGACCACACCCCACCCTGACCCAACTACCAACCCACCTACCTACCACCCTGACCCAACTACCAACCCAGTGACCACACCCCACCCTGACCCAACTACCAACCCACCTACCTACCCCCCTGACCCAGTTACCACACCCCACCCTGACCCAACTACCAACCCACCTACCTACCACCCTGACCCAACAACCAACCCAGTGACCACACCCCACCCTGACCCAACTACCAACCCACCTACCTGCCCCCCTGACCCAGTGACCACACCCCACCCTGACCCAACTACCAACCCACCTACCTACCACCCTGACCCAACTACCAACCCAGTGACCACACCCCACCCTGACCCAACTACCAACCCACCTACCTACCCCCCTGACCCAGTTACCACACCCCACCCTGACCCAACTACCAACCCACCTACCTACCACCCTGACCCAACTACCAACCCAGTGACCACACCCCACCCTGACCCAACTACCAACCCACCTACCTGCCCCCCTGACCCAGTGACCACACCCCACCCTGACCCAACTACCAACCCACCTACCTACCACCCTGACCCAACTACCAACCCAGTGACCACACCCCACCCTGACCTAACTACCAACCCACCTGCCTATGCTACCAGTTAAACACACAACACAACCCCCCCCCCCCCTCCTCCCCATATTTTTATTCCATTTTTCAAAGTGACAGGCAATGGATCTTTAACATTGCAGTTAAAATAAAAAGGATACTTTGCCTGACACTTTCAAAGATGGAATAAAAATATGGGAAGGGGAAAAAAACAATAAGTAAACATAACAGCACATACCTTCCAAATTGACCCCTCCAGCGGTGGCCTTCTGCCCTGGATAGTCGGGCATTCCAATCAATTTTGATTGAAGCCCATGTCCTTCAATCTTGATAGAAGCCCTTGTCCTCATCTTGATTGAAGCCATTGTCCATCCATTCTGGCCCATTGCAAGAGGCCTCCACCTAAAAAACCCGACGCTCTAAAAAAAACCAATCTAATGGAGCTCCTCCTACAAGGAGCTCCCCCGGCGACTAATTGATTTTTTTCCACGCTCCGCCTTTTATACTATTTTTGAAGGACTCTGATTGGCTGAAATTTTTTGATTGACATGGATTTCAACCAATCAGAGTCTTTAAAAAAATTAGCAAAGCAGGTATGGAAGCCTGTAAGGGCAAACAAGGTTAGTGTGAACTTGTGTGACCCTGTATGTATTATACATATTACAGGGCTATTTATGTGATATATATGTTACAGGATAATATCCTGTAACATGTATAGCAAATAAAAAGCACTGTAATATGTATAATAAATAATGTCTAATAGAAATACATGAGCATTAATCAAATAATTAATAAAGTACATCAATTAATCAATTAATAAATATCAATTAATATATTTTTTTGTTTTATGTATATTGCTTTATGTGTGTGTGTGTGTATATATATATATATATATATATATATATATTGATTGATTGATTTATATATTGATTGATTTATATATTGATTGATATATATATATATATATATATTGAGATATATATATATATATATATATATATTGATAGATATATTGATTGATAGATATATTGATTGATATATATATATATATATATATATATATTGAGATATATATATATATATATTGATTTATATATATATATATATATAATTATATCTATATAATTATATCTATATAATTATATATCTCAATATATATATATATATATATATATATATATATATATATCTCAATATATATATATATATATATATATATATTTTGTATTTTTATTTCATTTTTTTTAATGTACAGTTTGGGCCTATATGGGTTGATTGGTTATTTAAGGTTTTTAAGGTGTGGTTGGGGCCTATATGGTCACACTTGGTTATTTAAGGTTTTTAAGGTGCGGTTGGGGCCTATATGGTCACACTTGGTCATTTAAGGTTTTTAAGGTGCGGTTGGGGCCTATATGGTCACACTTGGTTATTTAAGGTTTTTATGGTGCGGTTTGGGCCTATATGGTCACACTTGGTTATTTAAGGTTTTTAAGGTGCGGTTTGGGCCTATATGGTCACACTTGGTCATTTAAGGTTTTTAAGGTGCGGTTGGGGCCTATATGGTCACACTTGGTCATTTAAGGTTTTTAAGGTGCGGTTGGGGCCTATATGGTCACACTTGGTCATTTAAGGTTTTTAAGGTGCGGTTGGGGCCTATATGGTCACACTTGGTCATTTAAGGTTTTTAAGGTGCGGTTGGGGACTATATGGTCACACTTGGTTATTTAAGGTTTTCACGGTGCGGTTGGGGCCTATATGGTCACACTTGGTCATTTAAGGTTTTTAAGGTGCGGTTGGGGCCTATATGGTAACACTTGGTCTTTTAAGGTTTTAAAAGTTACGGTTTGGGTTTTGAACGTTCTTATTTTTTTGTTGTTGTTGTTTTCTATCACCCCCAGGTGCAAACTCTCTGTGGAAGCAGATTTGTTTGGACTCGTTGGTTGACTTGCTGAACGTGAATACCCCGAGAAGGAGAGTCAACTGTTGGTGAGTAGCATTGCTTTGAATTTTCTGTCCATGCGTATAGGTGCAAATTTGATGTTGATGTAGTCTTGTCACATGAGGGTTTGCAATCTGTAATGTATACCAATGAATTCAACACACTGTTATTTTAAAGTAATTTTGTGACATAATATAAATTAATATACCGTGATCTATTTCTTCTATTGGTATCAGAAATGAATATAATTGACTCTCTACTTGTGAAGCCTTTCGGCACCCTAACCTATGAGGAGAAGGTGGAAGTTATAAGGTTAGGACCTGACCAACCAGAGATAAATCTGCAGCAAATCGCAAGAGATAGAGGGAAGCAATATATCCGTACTTTCAATACTGAATGGTACAAGAAGAACAACTGGCTTTGTGGAAGCGTTTCTAGGAAGTCCTTATATTGTTTTCCATGCATCCTATTTGGTGGTGACGCTGCTTGGACCAAAACTGGAGTGACTGACGTCAAACATCTAGCAGATAAAATGGCGAAACACAAAACTTCTAAATCTCACTTGGATAACAGGATCAAGTTTGAGATGCTTGGACAGGCGAACATTGCAGTTCAACTGGACCAAGGATACCAAGTCAGTTTTCAAAAACACAATGAAGAAGTGGCTAAGAACCGGTACATCCTTTGGAAGATAATTGATTGTGTTCGCTTTTGTGGCGCTTTTGAACTGGCATTAAGAGGACACGATGAAAGTTAAACATCGCTAAATCCAGGAGTGTTTAGAGGCCTGGTGGATTTGGTTGGCAGTATCGATAGTGCAATGGAACAGCATTTGAAGACTGCAACTGTGTTTAAGGGCAAAAACCGTGCAGAATGAGCTACTGGACTGCATGCTGGAAGTTATTAAGGAAGTGATTCACCAGCAGCTTAAGGAAGCCCAGTTTGTGGCAATCCAAGCGGATGAAACAACCGATATTTCCGCTAGGACACAGTGCGTTGTAGTCTATCGATACATTGACAAGAAGCATCAAGTGGTGGAAAGATTTGATGGCTTCACGGAACTGAAAGCAATGGATGCAGACTCTATTGCCGCTGTTGTGCTGGAAAGTCTGAATACTGTTCTCCCAGAGCCAGATGACAAGATGAAACTCATAGCTCAAAGCTACGATGGAGCCAGTGTGATGCGTGGAGATCAAGGAGGAGTTCAAAGAAAAATAAAAGACGTGTACCCGAACGCACACTATGTCCATTGCTATGCTCACCAATTGAACCTAATAATGTAGCAAGCAGTTTCAAGGATTGGAAGAGTTCGAGTATTTTTTTACAACATAGGCGGCATACCATCTTTTTTTTCACGCTCTCCAAAAAGGACTGCAGTTCTGGATGAGGTAGTTGGTAGAAAACTTCCAATAGGTGCACTGACACGATGGACCTTCAACGTTAGGACCTTGAACATCATCTACGAGAACAGAGATGCGCTACTTGAGTGTTTCCAGACAATTGAAGCATGTCTAAACTTTGATCAAACATCTATACATGAAGCCGCAGGTTTCGTTGGATTGCTGGAAGACAGGGAGTTCCTTTACTTCCTTAAATTATTTTATTTATTAATGCCACATGTTGACATCCTCTATAGTCAGCTTCAGAAGCGAGACACGGATACTGTTTATATCCACAAAGTCACAGAAGACTTTGTCGCCAGCATCCAGAAAATCTGTAATTCTGTTGACGAGATAGAAGCAAGTTTGCCTAGCGATGTAACATTCCGCAGAATGAGTACGGAGATCTCAACCTTGAGACAACTTTCAAGAGAGGTATGTGACATAGTGGTGGTTCATGCAAAAGAACGTTTTTCATTTTCAAATCACCTAGTCAGTGCCAAACTTGTTCAAAGTGACTTGTATACAACCCATGATACTTACCAAGCTCTGGAAGACACCGTGCAAGCATATCCAATACTGAAGAAGGAACAATTACGCACTGAGCTGTCACTTCTGTATGAGAAGACAGATTTTCATGCTTGTACAAGTGCTGTTGCTCTGCACAAACTTTTACATCAATTGAATCTGCAGAATGATTTCACAGAGACAGTGAAATTATTAAGAATCTTGATTACAACACCGATGACCACTGCAGAATCAGAAAGATGCTTCTCCACATTGAAGAGGATAAAAACCTTTTTAAGAAGCACCATGTCCCTGGAGCGGTTGAATGCATTGGCGATGCTCTCAATGGAAAAGCAACTGATTTCCGAGATCCCAGACTTCAATGAAAAAGCCATTGAGAAGTTTTGTTCTTTGAAAGATCGCCGTGCAAAATTTAAATACAAGTGATTGAAGCAAAGAAGAATGCATACCCCCAGGGTGTGCAAAGATAAACTGGGTTAAGCAGCACCACCTCACTACCAAACATAACTAGTGCTAAGTAAAGTATGAACGGTGTGTGGGTGTGCATATGGAAGGAGCTATGAAAGGTGTGTGCATGGTCAGTAACAATTGTTGAAGCCTTGGCGTGGTTTGAAGGAATTGGAGGCACTTCCAAGGGTAGCTGTCACTTATTGTACGGGAAGCCAGAATTTCATGTCTGTACGAGTGCTGTTGCTCTGCACCAACTTTACCATAAATTTTATCTGCATAATGATTTCACAGAGACAGTGAAGCTATAAGGAATCCTGCTCACAACACCGAAGACTACTGCAGAATCAGAAAGATGCTTCTCCACATTGAAGAGGATAAAAAGGTATTTAAGAAGCACCATGGCCCTGGAGCGGTTGAATGCATTGGTTTGAAGGAATTGGAGGCACCTTCAAGGGTAAGTAAAGTTCTCAGAAATGGCACCACCGAACTACCAAAAATAACTAGTGGTAAGTAAAGTATGAATGGTGTGTGGGTGTGCATATGGAAGGAGCTATGAAAGGTGTGTGAATGGTCAGTAACAATTGTTGAAGCCTTGGCGTGGCGTTACTGCTCATATGGTTATCCATATGCTAATTCAACGTGTTTGTTTGACATTGAGTATTGTGTTGTCTATACAGAAGTGAAATGTTGTTGTTTTCTTGAATCCCAAGATCCACTGGTTTGGGCCTATACAGTCCTGATTGGTCTTTTAAGGTATGTTTGGGGCCTATATGGTCACACTTGGTCTTCTAAGGTATGTTTGGGGCCTATATGGTTCCACTTGGTCTTTTAAGGTTTTTAAGGTATGGTTTTGTTCTTGAATGGTCTGATTGATTTGCTTGTTTTCTTTCAAACCCAGGTGCAAACCCTATGTGGCAGCAGATTTGTTTGTACTCATTGGTCAACTTACTGAACGTGAATACCCTGAGAAGAAGAGCCGACTAATAGTAAGTGTCACTGCTTAAATTGTTCTGTTAATGCTTATAGGTGCAATTATGATATTGCTGTAGTCTTGTCACATGAGTTTTTTTCAATCTATATTGTATACCAATGAATTTAACACATTGTTACTTTACTTCTTGACATTACTGCATTGCTGATCATGTATTTCAATGGGCTTTACAAGTATAAGGTCATTGGGCGGGGCTTATAAAGGTCATTATGACGTCAGGGGGAGGAGTTAGAAAAATGGGTGGGGTTTAAAAGGGGGAGGGGCTACGTTTTGCCCTGGCGCCCCTCCAACTTGAAAGTTCACCAGCCGCCACTGCCGCAAGCCAAAACCATAAACCATGCACCTGTACGGAGCAGTTCAGGACGGGAACAGGATCAATTAAGCAAGCCCATAACCTCTCATTTTGATTCAGCCAATAGGAAATGAGACTGTCAGAATTACGTCAGTAAAACATAGAGGTTACATGTCATTGAATTAGGTTCGGGGTCCGATACGCGATCAGACTTGCAAATTTGCAAAATAAAGAATTATGAAATGTAATGCCAATTCTGTTCTAGTCTATATGGGTTGCCTGATTTGTATTAACTCATTGATACCCGAGATGGATTTAATTCCCAAAATGAAACATAAAATATAAATTGAATTTCCTGTCGATTTGGCGTCTTGAGACTGTTGTGCAATTAATTCTAATGTCTTTCATCGCTTTCCCCATTATTTACAGTGCAGGATTGATTTAATATTTGCATTTACAGTGCTACGAGTAGGTGTTTAACCCCTTTGCAGGTCCTCCCTAGCAATCGTTAGTTTTTCTTCTTCTTTAAATGGATTATTTTCATTGTATTTTATTTTTAATTAAATATATTAATATTTTACAATGTCTTTATTATTTAACAAAGGAAAATTGGGAAATACGTAAACAAAATGAACTTAGAAGCAGCCAACATGTTTCCTTCAATCTCGCAATAGAGCTGTGTCAGTTTACAGATGTGAAAGAAACTGATTAGCTGCTAGCAATCATTCAGCACAGAAACAAGAAACCAGTGGACATAGCTTGAAGCCAACAGCCTGTTAGATTGTTTCACCCATGTAAATAGAGCCTGATTCAATACAGGCCGTATGTCTGCAGGCCTGTTGCGGGTTCAAGGACGTCTCCAATTCCGGCGCTATTCAATTGAGCAAGTTACGGGGCGAGACCTCAAGCCCGTAAAAACCTGGTTTCACATGTAACGCTTCCAAGTATCCTATCCAATAAAGCGCACCAAAATCAAGAAAGCCCGTAATATGTGATTCCGTCACAGGTCAATTAACAAACAGGTAGCAGAGAACTCCAATCAAAGCTACGGAAACAGATTTAAAAGACAGCGAGAACCGTAAGTCTTTGATTGTGCTGTAGCTGAGAAAGTCAACACACAGGTCTAGGTGTTGGTGGGTTTGTGAGAGAAATATAGATAAGAGATAGAGACTGAGAGAGAGAGATAGACTGAGAAAGAGTTTGATAGTTCTAGAGAGAGAGAGAGAGATTGCTAGAGAGAGCGAGTGAGAGTGACTGAGAGATAGAGAGACAGAGATAGTGAGAGTGCTAGAGAGAGTAGCTGAGAAATAGAGAGCACGAGTGAGAGACGCAGAGATACAGAGAGAGATAAAGTGCTAAAGAGAGCGAGTGAGAGCTAGTGCAAGATAGAGAGAGTGAGTGACAGATAGAGAGAGATAGATAGAGACAGAGAGATAGAGAGAAAAGCACCGGAGGAGGAGGAGAGTGAGGAATGGAGGAGAGTGAGGGGAGGAGGAGAGTGAGGAGACGAGGAGAGGTAGATGTATGGAGAGAGGGAGATGAGTAAGCAAGTCAGGAATAGGAGGTACAGATGTAGGACAGCAGGAGGGGGGAGGCATGTGCCCCCAGATGTAGACACACAAGGTGTAGGAGCAGAGGGTCAGGGGACTGATCCCAGAGGGGAGGTAGTGGGGATGAGGGGCCGGCCCAACCCGAGAGAACAGGGAGGCCAGGAACCCCAGGCATAGTTGGGAGGTCAAGAGGTTGTGCCAAAGCACAGGGCTCACAATTATAGCCCAGAGGAGACAGAAACCCTCCTCAGGGAAATCCAAGCCCACCATAGCATCATAAATGATGGGAGGGATGTGAAGGCTGGCGAGAAGACACGTGCCTGGAATGAGGTTGCTAGAGCTGTTGCGTCATTAGGGGTTGCAAACAGGGATGTGAAGTCTGTAAAACATCGATATGATGACTGCCAGATGAAGGAGAAGAAAATGATGGCAGCGGAGGCCAGAGCAGCCCGTGCAACCGATGGTGGCCCACCAGTCAACATCACCTACTGTGGACGGAAGCGGACTATAAAGGAGTCGTTGGGAGCCAGCGGCAGTAGTGGGCCTTCCAGAACAGCTGGACACTGGCATTCAGGAAACCCTGCAATGTGAATATCATATGCACCATCACACCCTCATATGCACAGGCATGAACCCCACACACATAGATAACTGACATACAATAGCACTGTAAGATCTCTGGTTATGACTACAGATATATGGGGCAGCAATAACCATGTACATCCAGGAAGCAAACATATCATTATCATAATTGTTATCAATTAAATGTCTGTCCAATACCTGCAGTTAAAACGGATACTGAATAGCAGTTGTCAATGCAGTTTGTGTTAGTGTTATGTTTGCTGTTTGTTCCAAGTTCATATAAAACAAAACAGCTTCAATTTCAATTGCATTTGTGTATTTTTTGTTATGAGTTCCCTTATCCTTATCTTCCCCATGATAAACGGCAACTTTTAGAGCTGTTTCGTTTAAAACGCCTACTGCTTGGAGCCTATCCCCAGCATTAAACGAGGTATAGCTGTAGATCAGCATTGATTTTACATCCAATAGAGAGTACATGTATGGGTGTGCCCACTGCAGCATATGCAGATACAGACTCTGAAGGACTACATGTGCGTGTCATGTACTAGCCTAAGCTGGACCCTGTCTCATGAAGCATGACATGAAGCATGTTTACAACCATTGCTGAGAATTGGTCACAGATTGGTCAGTCTCACAGTCTGCACAGCAGATTCAGATGAGCACGTGTCATAATGAACTGCAGATGGCACACCGCACCAGCATTACATATATTGATATGAGCCATGATCCACAATGCTCGTGATACAGCTCAATATTTATCTGCGTAAAACAATCACCACAGCCAGTTACAAGTGACCATGATGTCAGGGATATGGAAACACACAGCAAACAATTGTTTAGAGAATCAATACACAAATACTATTGTCCTCTCATTTCAGTACTCAGGAGGCGTACACTGGCCGCAGAGACCCAAGCGATGGCTCCACAGGAGGAGGAACCACAATAACCAATGCAGGTGGAGGTGGAGGAAGCCGGGGGCCCAGGACCATCAAAGGAGGCTGACCCATCAGCAGCAAGACCATTCTGGGGAAAAAAAAGGGGCCCTCACACGCATCATGTGCACGTTCCCAGCCCTTTCAACCAACAGACATGTAATTGAACCAGCAACCACCTGCAGGGATGTCGAGGTCCTGGAGACCACTCTCAACAGGCCTACCACTGCCACCTGGTGAGATGCAATGAACGTGTTGGTCGGACCCAAATGCTCTTCCATTCCTGACTGGGCCCTAAGAGACCGGGGCACAACAGATGTTGTCCAAACAGATGATGCCCCAGCAGTTGTTTTCCCAGCAGTTGTTTTCCCAGCAGTTGTTGTCTCAGCAGATGTTGCCCCAACATACCGGGCCAACACCATTCCTATGGGCAACACCATCGCCAATGGCAACACCATCCCTACGGGCAACACCATCCCAATGGGCAACACCATCCCTATGGGCAACATCATCACCAATGGCAACACCATCCTAACGGGCAACATCTCTGGCCTCACCACAGCACATCCACAGTCCAACTTTGTCTGGTGACAGAACTCACAGCCCCTCACAAGGCACCTGGAGGGACATCTTGCGGCACATCCACATGATGATGAGTGTGACATTATAGTAATGCAACCGCTGACAGCTCAACTTCATTGGCAGAATGATATTGGTACAGAGCAAGTCGACAGCATGAGAGCAATTTATGGTGAGGTGAAGAGGCATAGTTGAAGGATGGAGAGGTATGAGTAAATGGGGACAGACAAGCCCAGACACATCACTTGGCGTGCATAGTGCAGTTGGCGGAAGCCCACGTCAACACTCTCCAGACTTGGGTTCCACAGGCTCCACCACTACCGCAACCAGAGCCTGCGGCCTCATCTCACCCCTTACCGCCAACGCCAGCTGCAACTCAGTCACCCCAGTGGGACGCTCCCCGCAATCCAACACCTCCTGGCCGTGGTAGAGAGAGGAAGCACACAGGCATTGAAGGTGTGGGCCCAATGCTCAAAAAGAGGAAGTAGGTGAGAATATCCCCTAGGTCAGTGGTTGCAAACCTCTCCCCAGGACCCATCACACAGACCATGATTTAGGTGAACCACTGTGTGAATACACATGTGAAGCAATTCGAGGCTCCACCACCTGTTTGAATACTAGTTGCCTTACTTTTGGTTCCCGAGTTTCACCTAAATCATGTCCTGTCTGATGGCTCCTGAGGAAAGGATTGTGAACCACTGCCCTAAGTCCTCCTCATCCACACTCCTCAATGAATATTATTTTATATTAATGTTGACATACTATTGGCCGGCTACATAGTGTGTAGACGTATAGTTATGTTGAATATTTCTGCAATTGATGTCCAGTGTGGATTGCTGTTGAAATTAGTTTTTGCAGTCAATCCAAATAGTGTTCTGATCGATATCTTGTTCCTAATCTGTAGGTCTTAATAGTCCAATCTCAAAACCATAAAGGCATGTTCCTCAACCTCCTCTTTCTGCGTCACAGATTCTGCTCATCAATTTCTGATTAGTCCTTAATATCTGAAAACACACTGTGTGCGGAATAGATTTGTATGACATTATCCATGATTATTTTCATCTGTTTAATTGAGCAGATATAGACAAGTTGTAAGTTCTATGCACATTAATGGTTTCTTTAATTAAATGGAGTGATTTCTGATTAACCTTTTTTTCATCAGATTCTGGTTGCAGTGGTGTAGTGACTACATGTGACCCTGGTAGGTTCTATGCATCATGCTTATACTCTGATATTACCCCCTTTAGGTATCCTTTTCCCCCCCAAAACAAGCCTCTTGCCGCCCCGGTATCCGCCCACCCCACACCCATGATATTAATCCAGATACATCACATTTGTGTCACATTCCTATATCTGTAAACTAATGAGCCCTAGTTACTATGCAATAGGTTAATACATATAATAATATCATAAGAGACATAATAATATATATCATATATAAGAATAAAAGGTTAATACACATGCAAAGTCCAATTTGTAATACTGTGGAGTATCAACATTCCCCTGAAGGCCTGATAACAATATGACAGGTGATAATGTGAATTGATTGAAAGCAAAATACTTAATGGGAGGTCACCAAATGGTAATGGATATACATCTTGGAACATGGCCATCAGCAATGGTGTAGGACTTTCCAGTATGGGCCTAGCAGAGAATATCCCTGATGGAGGTAAGTTGGCTGTTGCTCCACTTGCCTCTGCACAGCCTCTATTTGTGTTTGGGGCCCTTCCTTATGGGTTAGAGTAGATTAGTGTCATGTATGTTCCCCTGGACCCCTTCTGGATTGCTACGTGGTGGGGGTGAAGGTGCTTGTGTACCTGAATGAAGCTGTGAGCTATACCATGTAGGGCCACTCTGTAGGTGGGCAGGTCATAGCAGAGAGGTCAGACAAATCACAATCCACTAAAGAAGGAACTTGCAACCCACTCCAGTATATTTGGCATGCAAACCTTGTGGATAAGCACAGAGACATAAGTAAGTGTGCTGCAGTCCAAAGGGTCACAGAGAGTCAGACACAACTGAGGACTGAACAACCAAATGTAAAATGTTCCCCTGGTACTTGATATGTGCCGTGTGGCGGTGTAATTTGGCCAATATTTGTTTTTCCAATGAAGATGTGATGAGTGAGATGTATATGAGATGATCTTTGGATTCTCATGGTCCACATTAGAGCCTTTGTGAGTGAGAAAGGGTTAATATGGCAGCCATTTTCATGTATGTGTGTTGCAATTTAATGAGGTAGTGTGTCTTTAATAGCTTTCAGCATCTTGCAGCATGACTTTTCATATTGACATATGCATGACCATTTCAACATATGAGAAAAAAAAAAAAAATTGTAACTATTTAATAGTTGGGAGTTGTTGTGCAAGTAATTATAATTTCTTCCATTTTTTTCCCCATATATTAAAGTGCATTGGTGGGTTTTTATTGTGTTTTGCATTGTTCCAAATTAGTCTGTAAACCCTTTGCAGGTCCTATTTGGAACCCGTCAGCTTTGGGCCGCCATTTGCCGTTTGCGGTCTTGACTGCAGGTGCGGCCTCAAGGGATTTTGGCAATTGAATAGCGATTTGTGATTTTAGTGATCGGAACTCTTGTTGTTGTGAAACATCAAAGGCTAAAGGAGGCTTTAAGTTCCAGGTTTAACAACTGCAAAGTTTTCAAGCCCATAACACGTAAGCGGTTTTTAGCTTTCAACCCCCAGTGAGCCTTTAAATAAGTTTGTACATTTTTTTTTCCCATTCAGAAGAGTCCCAACATAAACACATGTCAGTCTCACATTTTTCCAACAAAATGTAGGGTTAAAATATTTGGAGGGTGCATTTATGATTGCATAAAGGGAGCTCAAAACACCCTTAGTTAAAGGGGTTTTGTTGCTTATGAGAGACAGCTAACTAGTTTGGGGTGGTCTCCAATTTCTGATCAGAGTGGTGATTAGGTGCCTAATTTTACAGTAATTATAGTGTTCTTTTAACGGGAAATTCTGTTTTGAGATGTTCAACTGAATTATTTGGTCATTTAGTAACCAATTACCCAGCCTATCTAGTTTATGCCTTGTCCAGCATATTTTTGAATCATCCCTGAGGTTGTCAGTTGGGGTAGCTAATGTGGGAGTTAAGCATGATAATTTAGAAGTCAGATGTTTTTTAGAATTAATATAATTCCAGGTTGAAAGTGAGAGCCTTATTAGAGGATGTTTATGTTTGGTAATTTTGGAAGGTATGGTGGGGGTCCAGATTATTGAGTCCCATTTACTGTATATGGTTTTAGTTGTTGGTTCTTGATAAATATCCAAATGGGTTAGTGTTCAATTGAGTGAGCCTGGGGGATAAAGAAGATCTGAACCGCCCTGAAATATGATCTCAAATTAGGGCAGGATAGTCCTCCTATCTTTTTGCTATCAATCAGGAATGAATTCGCTATTCGTGTTTTTTTATTGTTCCATATGAATCTTTTTTTATTTTTTTATTTTAAGATATATATACAAGTAGCATACAATAAAAAAAACACATCATTCATTCTACCTAGAATACAAAAATAGATTAACATATTTTTTTTATTAGAGGAGTATAATTGGTCCCATACAATCTAGATAGGTCAGGGGTCACGTTGATGCCTAAATATGTGATTTTCTGGCCAAGCAAATTAATTAGTTGCTATGTCTATAGCGCTCCACAGAGGATATGAAGAGGATGGTACAATTAAATGTACAAAGGTGGCTAGTGTAAAGTGAATATAAATAAAGGAAAACCAGGTGGATATTACTCTGGGATTATTCAGTGTCCACACCAAATTAACCACTGTTTGGGAAAGTAATAATAATGAAATACAGTCCGTCTCACTTTGGATTGATACAGTTCTCCAAATAATGTCCTTTCTTCTTCCTGGTTGTGTCCGGAATGGTCCAAAGTGTAATTGGAATGTGTCCTCCAATAAGTTCAACACTGCTTGCAATGCTGCTTCCTCCAGACAAGTACTGTCCACAAAGTACTCCAAAAACCAGAAAAAACAAGAAGAGGGGTGGGAGGGAAAAGCGCAAAGCTAAGCTATCGTGAAGTATGTAAATCAAGGTTTATTATAACAAATTATTAAAACCATTACAATCACATTCAATACAATATCAATTCACATTGTATATAAGATGTCACAGATATTGTCCTGTCGTCCTTGTGTCACTCAATGTTTTTAGTCCAAGTGGCCCGCTGTTCAATGTCTCAATAGTCCAATATCCAGTGTATCAAATGTTACAGGGATACTTGTACAATTAAAGATAGAAAACAAATAATAAAAACTGTCTCAGTGCTTCAGTGTCCACGCACAGATCCAGACCTCACTCCGCAGACTGAGACATCTATTGTTGAGGTTAACAAGACTCACATAAGATGCTCCAATATCAGTGAGCTTTAGGTCAGCACCAATGAAAATTGATATAATAATTTGCTCTCATCTTATAAATAGTGAATTTAATTAAGACACACCCACAAGGCTCCTCACATCAAGGATGAATAGGACCAATGTAATGAAATTAGGTGAACAGCGGCAACAGTAGAATAAAAAAAGATAATAGTAAAAGATACAAAGATACATTTTGATCCTACCAGACGTGTTTTGGCCAAGTCTTGGCCTTTCTCAATGGTAATGCTGAGATGCTCCCCTATCAGGGCTATTTATGTACATCTTCCTCTGTGCCCTTTTCCCCTCCTAAGTAGCGCCAAATTCACATCATCCACCACTCCCAGAAGCCGGAAACCAGAAGTGACGTTACTCCTGGCATGCACCGCGCTTGAAACTGGAAGCAACGTCACTCCCGGCATGCGCTGCGCCGGTCTCGATATGTCACTTTCGACTTAGCCGACTTAATGGGAGGGTGAATTTCTGGGCAGTAATCATAGGGGTTTCTTTCAAGCATCTGCTTAGATATTCATCATTTAACAAAATAGAACCAATGCTTTCTCATGCATCTTTATTTTTCTTTAGAGGCTGCATTACATTGGGTCAAAAACCTGATTTCATCACTCCTACTTCTTCTTCCATCTCTTTTCTTCACTTTCTCCTTCTTGCATAATTTAAGGTCTACAGTCTACATCTATAGTTCCATGTAGTGAGCAAAATAAAAACAGAGTTTAACCCTCAAAAAATAAGTTTATGCAGAGTGTGGCATGCTGGAATCACCTAAAGGTCAGTTCTGGGCTAACTTTTGAGTGCATTGCTGAGTTCAGGAAAAACTGCTATAAATCTCTGTCCTCACCAGGTGGCTCAGCTGTCTGTTATTAATCATGAAACTGCCACTAGGCAGGACAGACTGTGTTTGTAAACAGACTTAAGATTTTAGATTTTTTAGATGTTATTAAAAAATAGATCATTTTAGCATACAGTCTTGTGCTCTTTCACACTTTGACACTTTGAACTTACAGTGAGTTAAATTGCCCTTTAAGCATTTTAAATGAAAACTGTAAGGAATCTCCTATTTCTATATCTGATGAGTTTTTGTACCTTTAAAATTACATAGGTTTATTTCGTTAAATTTATTTTTATTTGATTTATGACATTGTTTTCACAAGCCTTACAGGTCATCTTGTGAAAATAAAACACAGCATGATTTTTCTTTATTTTGTGTGTGACACCAACACAATCTTTAAAGGGCATCTTGCATCATCATTTAGGGATCAACCCACTCAACCGACCACTGTGAACATTTTATTCTATTTAGTCTTTTGAAGACCTATACTTGAAAATAAGCACAATCCTTTAAAATGGACACTGTCGCCCCCAAAAAAAGATTGGTTTCATTTTAAAGACTTTTCAATACATAACACTAGCTGTTTTTCTCTACAGTAAATCATTCCTGAGATATTCAGCTATATGTGCTAATATGTGACTCAGTGTGCTAATTTATAGTCAGAGTGCTTGATAGGGTATTGAAAGTGATTTAGCTCCATGATAACCTTAGGAAGAATTGTTTTGCCACAACACAGCAGGCAAACAGATTAGAATCATAATAAGCACATAAACACAGCCACTCATTAAAATAAAACACAGCATTGGCTTGGCTTTATTATAGACTTATGATTTCAACCCCCTTAATAGCATTTGGTTATTGTTTAGTTGTTCAGTAGTTTCCGAATCTCTGTGAATCCATGGACTGCAGCACGCCAGGTACATTTGTCAGCAACTGCCCCTCTGAGCTCCATCAAGTTCATTGCTTCAATTACCTCATTTATCCATCTTCGCCTCTGTCATCCCCTTCTCTGTGAGCCTTCAATCATTCCCAGCATCAGAGTCTACTCTAGGGAATCCTGCCTTTAAATGATGTGACCAAAATATTTGAGCTTCAGCCTCGTGATCACACTTTCCAGTGAACAGTTTGTCTTGATTTTCTGAAGTTCTGATTTATTGGATCTTCTTGCAGTCCAAAGGACTCTAAGCAATTTTCTCCAACACCACAAAAGGCCTCAATTCTACAGCGCTCAGTCTTCTTTATGGTTTACTACTGGGAATACCATAGTTCTAACTACACAGACCTTTGTTAATAGTGTAATATCTCTTTACTGTTTAGTAGTCTGTCTAAGCTTGCCATAGCTTTCCTCTCCAGAAACAAACTTTTGTAAATGTCATGGCTACAGTAGCATAAAAAGTAATTTCTCCAACTTTATACAGCTTTTGGTGGAAAGCACAGTATTAGGCCACAAAAGCAAACTACCGTATATACTCGAGTATAAGCCTACCCGAGTATAAGCCGAGACAGCTATTTTACCACAAAATACTGGGAAAAATGAGTGACTCGAGTATAAGCCGAGGGTGGGAAATGTGCTGCCCCTGTGTCCCTCTTGAGCCCCCCTCTTTTCTGCCCTTTTCTTGTGTCCCCCTCTCTCTCCCCTGTGTCTCTTCTCCCTCCCCTGTGTCTCTTCCCCCCTCTCCCTTCCCTGTGTCTCTTCCCCCCTCTCCCTTCCCTGTGTCTCTTCCCCCCCTCTCTCTTCCCATTGCCTCTTCCCCTCTCCCTTATCACCCTCCTCAACCCCCCTCCTCATTCTCCATCCTCATTCTCAACCCCCCTCCTCATCCTCAACCCCCTCATCTTCAACCCCACATCCTCAACACCCCATCCTCATCCTCAACCCCCCTCCTCATCCTCAACCTCCCTCCTCATCCTCCCTCCTCATCCTCAACCTCCCTCCTCAACCCCCCTCCTCAACCTCAACCCCCCATCCTCAACCCCCCCACCTCAATCCTCCATCCTCAACCCCCCTCCTCATCCTAAACCCCCCTCTTCAACCTCCCTCCTCAACCTCTCTCTTCAACCCCCCTCCAAAACCTCTCTCCTCAGACCCCCTCCTCAACCTCAACCCCCCTCCTCAATCTCAACCCCCCTCCTCAACCTCAACCCCCCATCCTCATCCTCAACCCCCCCATCCTCATCCTAAACCCTCCCCATCCTCATCCTAAACCCTCCCCATCCTCATCCTAAACCCTCCCCATCCTCACCCTAAACCCCCCATCCTCATCCTCATCCTAAAACCCGCTCCTCACTTTACCCCTCCTCATCCTAAACCCACCTCCTCACTTTACCCCTCTAAATACCTCCCCCTCTCCCTTTGCCCTCACTTACCTCAATCTGCAGCTTCTCCTCCGCTCCTCCACGCTCATTCCTGCGTCTTGACCCGGCCAATGCTAATGACGTGGCGCGCATGTGACGTCACGTCATTATTATTATGTGCCGGGTCCCGACGCAGGAAGGAGCTTGGAGGGTGGAGGAGCAGATGGAGGTAAGTGAGGGGAAAGGGAGAGGGGGAGGAATTTAGAGGGGTAAATTGAGGAGGAGGGTTTAGAATGAGGAGGGGGTTTAGAATGAGGAGGGGGGTTTAGAATGAGGAGGGGGAGGGAAAGAGACACGGGGGAGGGTTAGAGAGACACAGGGGAGGGTTAGAGAGACACGGGGGGGTTAGAGAGACATGGGGGGGTTAGAGAGACACAGGGAGTTAGAGAGACACGGGGGGTTAGAGAGACACAGGGGGGAGAGTGGCTCGAGTATAAGCCGAGGAGGCCCTTTTCAGCCTTCAAAAAAGGGCTGAAAAACTTGGCTTATACTCGAGTATATACGGTACTTATTTTTTTAGAGGGAATAATATATGGAATATAATAATATAGGTATTTCTCTTTTAAAATAAGGTACATTTAACATTTAAATCAGCTCATTTTACCATCTTCCTGCCAGACAGCTAATGGACGTGGACAGAAAGTTATTTATATATACCATGTGGGATCAGCAACAAGCAAACTGAAAGGACTATGACACTGCTGCAGGCAAATATGAAACATCACATAACATCATGCGCCATGTTCAAAATGCAGATACACCAAGACAGTAGGTCAGACTACTGTACAGGAGAGTGTTATTATTTCTTACCATTTTAGCAATATAGATTTATCTGCTATACACATCTAAGCTTCCTGTAATACAAACCTATTATAAATATAAATATTGCATGTAGTATTTCTAAAGAAGCTGTAGCGCATGATACAATCTTTGCATCAATAAAGCAGATAAAATATAATCCAAACATTGTTTATGACTTGAATGCAAAAATCATGTGGGATGCAGAAACAGCAAGACTGAGAACTTTAACAAAAATACAAAGAATATGAGTGGTGGGCGCTTAGATCAGGGATAAGACTGGAAAATGAATAATGAACAAAGAACAATTAACGAAATGAAAAGAAAAAAGATATTCTTCAAAAGAGCAGCTGCTTTTGAAAACCTAAAAAAGCATATTTTATAATGTGCAATAAACAGAATACTAATAAAACAATGCTTATACCAAAATATATAAGATATGGAGAAAACAATACATACAAAAATTGTACTTTCTTTTACGATCAGTTCCACTCGAGGCCGGGTTACCCATTAGGCCAACTAGGCATCTGCCTAGGACTGCTCCCCAGTGAGGGGTGCTTCTTTTTTAGCTTAAAAAAAAACAAACAATTTAATTCTGGCATAAACCAGTAATAACCAAGTAATAGCTTACAGTGTGTATGAGTAGCTTTGTTGTTAAAATGGTTGTTATGGGGACATGTTTCTGATTTGCTCACACAGCAATAGAGCGATGTATACGCACAGAAAGGGGGGAAATGGATGCGTACATACCTTGCACACACATTCGCAGGGGCTCCTGCACTTCATTGCCCAGGGGCTCCAAAAAGGTAGATCCAGCAGATTTTTTTTAGTAGTTTAATACATTAGCATGTGCAAACAATATATTGAAATTAGTCAAATAATCCACAAAATATGTGCAATGGAGATATACGTTGGTATACAAGCAAATATAAAATATTGATAATTGATTTAGCTTTTCTACAGGTTTTATATAAAGAGATACTGCATTATATTTAAATATATTTAAAAAAACTCTATTTGAAATACCTACAGTATATTTCAAAATAATTAACTTGTTTTTTTATGAAATCTTGTCGCTGTAGAATCTAATGCAATATATTAATATAAAATGTATGTATTTATTTATTTTCAACTTTCTGAAAGCATTTGCCCATTATCAGGTCAAGTTCTTCATAAGAAAAACTAAACAAAAAGAGTCAGAGGCGCTCATCTGAGAACAAACAACACCTAAGTAGGTTTGTTCTCTAGGTCTGGTTACCTACTCAGAGAGCAACCTCTTTTCGCTCACTTGCGCCCTTCACAGGAAGAAATATCTTGTAGAGCGACCCAGCCCCAATATACCAGTCAATTCTACCCCAAACAGGAGAAACAGCAAACAATGGAGCAAAAAGAGGTTACTCTTGGAGTAGGTAACCAGAACTATAAAGCAAACATACTAAGGGGTTGTTCATTCTCAGATGAGTGCCACTGTCTCTTTTTGTAAAGTTTTTCAGCCCATGTAAACACAACCATTAAAATGACTATTGATTTTTTTGTATTGTAAACATATGTTGTGTCTTGCAATAAAAAATAATTTGTCTCCACACTTTTTGAACCTGTATGTGTGCACTATAATGAGAGATTTAAAGAGGCTTTCTGTTGCTGTGTTCTGGGCTACTTGAGACACATACTCTGCTTCCTGGCTACTTGCATAGCTTTCTATCAGTCCTCTAGCCAGTTATCGGCATTGCTGTGGCACCTATACTGCTGCTTGGCTGCCTGTATTGCCGTACACCAGTCAAGATGTCTTGGTATCCTGTTGCTTTGATGTATTATTGCCTGGTGTGGATAATATTCAGTTCTCTGTTGTTCTTTGGATTGTCAAGACCTCCTCTTCCCCTTTGAGTATTTGATACTACTACAAATTCTAGCGCAGTAGTTATCCCAGTTCAAGAACAGCATCTTGAACTTAACTTTAAAGGACCGCAAAAGTCCCTTATATGTTATCTGCACCTTTAGATAAACTACTTGTAACAATTCTAGCAGTGTAAACAGTAACATGGCAGGTGGCACAGAGCTAATGTTCCTGTCTATTGTTAACAAATTACTGGGTTTGATTTCCATAATGAATAATTACATTATTTGTTTTACTGTTTATAAAATCAGAAATATGTTATTTAGTTTATATAATAAATCATTTTCCAATGTGAGGTAACTGTATTGTTTTTTGTTTATTTAAAAGAACAATATTTACATTACTAGCGACTTGCCCATCAAAAATGACGGGGCAATACAATTTGAAGCCATGGAAATGCTGTTTGACACACAATGTAAACATTTTTGTACTGTGAGGACCTTCAGCGCTCATTGCCAGGCCTCGCGCTAAGCACCTTCGGCACTCATTGTGTGGCTCGCCACGAGCGCCTTCGGCGATCATGGAGAGTCTCTTGTCTCGTCTATTTTTGCTTCTCTGAGCACCTTCGTCACTCATTATAAAGAGAGCTATTTATTTATCTATATTTACTTAATCAATAATGAATTAATTATTTATTTATGAAATTAATATACTTTACCTATTTGTAATTAATATATTCAGCAATCAATAGTTAACAACCTGTTTATATTTTGCGGCACCATACAATGTACAGTGAGTGTTGTTGCTCTGATGATAAAGTGTAATGAATGTCCCAACTGTGCATTCTAAATGGTTTGTGTGCGTGAGGGAAATCCGTTGGTGTGGTTGTGTAAAGCGCCATTGTAGATTCGTAATGTTATTAATGTGTTACGCGTCTCACAAGCATTTTCCGTAATTTGTAATAGTGTATTTTGTATTTTGTACGTTCCGGTGTGAAAGTGCTATGCATTTGCCAGTGTTTTGCGTGGTCCGGGGTCTTGTAGCGTTGTTTTAATTTTTTTCGGAGCCTACTTTTTTTCTCACTTATGCAATTTTCGTGTGGTGAAAGTCATTGAAATCGCATTTAAATGGTATGGTTATGGTATGGTATGGGTGATGTTTTTGTTGAATGTATTTCTTTTTTTTGTGTTTTTTTGTTTTTTGCGGTTTGGCCGTTAACATCGTATTTTTGGTCCTGCCTCTCGTAAACACCATTGTAAAGCGCTATGCGTCTGGCAGTGTTTTGCGTGGTCCGGGGTCATGAAGCCTTGTTTTCGTTTTTTTTATGTGGCCATTTTTTTTCTCACTTTCATTTTTATTTTCTTTGTGTTTTTTGGTTGTCCCGCGTCTCGTATTTTTTTTTTCAAAGACCTGCGTCATTGCCTGTGTGCTGCGAGTTTGATTGCCTTAACAGCTCGCCTCTCTATGCGAGGCTCGCAAGCGATGAGTGTATGCGGCGCTCATCGCCTAACTTGTACGCACCATGCAAAGTGTGACGATGTCTCGCAGTTTGACAACTATTATATGTGACTAGCGACTTGCCCGTCAAAAATGATGGGGCAATCAAATTTGAAGCCATGGGAATGCTGTTTGAGACATAATTGAAACCGTTTTGTACTGTGAGGACCTTTGGCGCTCATTGCGAGGCTTGCGCTGATCACCTCTCCTGTTGTGTACTTTTGGTCCTCTGAGAGAGATTTATATTTCTATGTATATGTAGTTAAGTAATAATGAATGATTTCTTAAATCAATTACCGTATATACTCGAGTATAAGCCGACCCGAGTATAAGCCGAGGCACCTATTTTACCACAAAATACTGGATAAAATGAGTGACTCGAGTATAAGCCGAGGGTGGGAAATGTGCTGCCCCCTGTGTCCCTCTTGTGCCCTCTGTGTCCCCCGCGTGTGTCCCCCTCTCTCCTGTGTCTCTTCTCCCCTCTCCCTTCCCTGTGTCTCTTTCCCCCCTCTCCCTTCCCTGTGTCTCTTCCCCTCCTCTCCCTTCCCTGTGTCTCTCCCCCCTCTCCCTTCCCTGCATCTCTTCCCCCCTCCTCATTCTCAACCTCCCTCCTCAACCCCACTCCTCAACCTCCCTCCTCATCATCCCTCCTCATCCTCAACCTACCTCCTCAACCCCCTCCTCCTCAACCCCCTCCGCCTCAACCCCCCTCCTCAACCTCCCTCCTCAACCCCCATCCTCATCCTCAACCCCCCCATCCTCAACCCCCTCCTCAACCCCCTCCTCAACCTCAACCCCCCTCCTCATCCTCAACCCCCTCCTCAACCTCCCTCCTCAACCTCAACCCCCCTCCTCATCCTCAACCCCCTCCTCAACCTCCCTCCTCTACCTCTCTCCTCATCCTCAACCTCCCTCCTCATCCTCAGCCCCCCTCCTCAACCCCCTCCTCATCCTCAACCCCCTCCTCAACTTCCCTCCTCAACCTCAACCCCCCATCCTGAACCACCACCTCAACATCCCTCCTCAGCCTCAACCCCCCCTCATTCTAACCCCCCCCTTTCCCCTCACTTACCTGCATCTGAAGCTCCTGCGCCAAGACGCCGGAAGGAGCGGAGGCCGGAGCAGGAGCTTCAGATGCATGTAAGTGAGGGGAAAGGGGGGGGGTGTATTTAGAGGGGGGGGGGTAGAATGAGGGGGGGTTTAGAATGAGGAGGGGGATTGAGGATGAGTAGGGGGAGGGAAAGAGACACGGGGGTCTTAGAGAGACACGGAGGGGGTAGAGAGACATGGGGGGGTTAGAGAGACACAGGGGGGTTAGAGAGACACGGGGGGGGGGTTAGAGAGACATGGGGGGGAGAGTGACTCGAGTATAACCCGAGGGGGCCCTTTTTAGCCTTAAAAAAGGACTGAAAAACTCGGCTTATACTCGAGTATATACGGTAATATACTTTCATTATTTATAATTGATATATGCAGCGAGCAACAGGCTGAAGAGCTAACAATCTGTTTGTATTTTGCGTCTGCATAGTATATACATTTTGAGTGTTAATGCCCTGCTTATAAAGTGCAATGAATGTTTGAACTGTGCATTCTAAAGAGGCTGCGTGCGCGAGGTAAAGCCGTTGGTTTATTGTGTAAAGTGGCATTGTAAAGTTATTAATGTGGTAAGTGTCTCGTGAGCATTTTATGGCTTTTGCAATAGTGTATCTTGTAGGTTGTAGTGTGATGTGTAAAGTGCTACGCGTTTTGCAGTGTTTTGCGCGGTCCGGGGTCATGTAGCCTCGTTTTCATTTTTTCCGTCGCCCATTTTTTTCCTCGCTTAGGCAATTTTCAAATGGCGTTCCACCTCACTCACAGACGTCCTGGTTGTTGCCCCATGCTGTGTGTGATGTTTTTGTAATTTTTTGGGGTGTATTAAGTGTGTTTTTCGTTTTTTTATGTTCGGCCGCTAATCTCGTACATTTTTGCGTCTCGTATCTTTATTTTCTAAGACTCGTGTCTCTATTTTTTTTTTTCTATGTCCCACATCTCGTATTTTAATGGCTTGTCTCGCTTCACGAGGCTCGCAGCAATGAGCGCCTGCGGCTCTCATTGCCTAAGTTGTACGCACCTCGCAAAGCGTGACAACGTCTCGCAGTTTGACAACTATTATATGTTAATACTAGTGAATTGCCCGTGAATTGCCAACGTGGCTTGCAATGAGTGCCTTTGGCGCTCATTGCTCCCCTCTCCCCTCGTGTACTTCAAGTTTCCTCCTTTGCAACGATCACCTTTGGCGCTTATCGAGAAGACCGATATATAAGTACAGTGTAAAATATAACATTTTTATAGTACAGTACAGTGAATTAATAAATTAATATGAAGTAATAAATGAATATACTTTACCTATTTATATTTAATATGCAGCAATCAATAGAGGAGCTAACAATCTCTTTGGATTTTTCTGCATAAGAAAATGTACAGTTGGACTGTTGATCACCTGGGGAGAAAGTGTCAGAAATGTGCTAAGTGTGCAGTGTAAATAGGCTGCGTGTGCGAGGCCAAACCATTGTTTAGGTGGGTAAAGCGCCATTTTAAAATCATAATGTTATTATTTTCAAGTTAGTGTTGTAAAATAGTGGCTTTTTTCTATGTGTTACTTGGCTAGCAAGCATTTTCAGTCGGTTGTAGTGGTATATTTCCTACGTTCCTGGCTAAGTCGTACGTGCCTGGCGGTGATTTGCACGCTTCGGTCTCCTTTAGCCTCATTTTCATTTTTTTCGGCTGCCATTATTTTTCTCGCTTAGCTGATTTTAGTGTGCCGAAACGCTGCAAATTTGGCTTAAATTCATGTGCAACTTCACTCCCAAGCGTTTCCCACGTGCTGTGTGTGAGGCTAAGTCCCACGTGTTTCCGTGTTTCAATGCCTCAACTGCTCCTCTCGCTTTCAGTCTAAGTCCCACGTGTTTCAATGGCTCGCAGGACAAGGAGTGTCTTTGGCACTCATTGCCTAAGTGCTCCGAGTTTGGAAGGCTTCTATTGTGGTTCTATATACAGTAGAAATAAATGAGTAAGTTTTTTATTTAAAAAAATCAAGAAGAAGACAGGGGATTCAAACCTATGACTTACGAATGAAAACAGATTGCTTACCACTGAAGCACCACTATCTGCTTTTAAAGAGAGTGTAAATCTATAATACAATTACAGACTGCAGCCTTATTATTTATGCAGATACTTGTGTGACTGCTTCATTGACAATATCTAAGTCAATTATTGATCAATCACAAATTTTCCATATGATTTTCCACCCTCTAACTGATGGTACAGAGCATATATTGTGACTTTTGTGGTTCTTCAAAGACCGATGACTCTAAAAAAAACATGTTAAATTGAAAGTACACGCATACATTTACTTAATTTATAGTGTTTAAACATTGTAATACTAGTAGTTATACAGTAATTTCAAGTTCCTACCTTTATAGGTTTCTGCCCATCACAATGTGTCGCTTAGCCCTTTTGCATAATCAGGATCTGAGGAGCCGTAGCAGTCTTCATGCTGTGTGTTCTGGGGTCTGACTGGTGTAGATTAGCTCTAAGATTTACACAAGTCAGACATCAGAACACACAGCAGGAAGTCGGTTACAGCTGCACTGCCCACAGTTATGTAAAAGGGCCGGACCTAAGCGGCACAGAACAACTGGAAGAAACCTATAAAAGTAAGCGCTTAAAAGTATAAATACTAGAAGTGCAATGTTTACACATTATAAATCAAATATAGATATGCATGCACTTCTATTTTAACAGCTTTTATTTTTAAACCACAGTGGTACTTTAAGTTTGGTTTACCCAATCATTTCCTAGACTTAGCTTTCTCTGTACCTGACTGAAGGAGCTTTCGCCATCTAACTGATTGCAATAGCTTTCACCATCTAACTAACTAACAATGTGTATTTACAAAACTATGACAGTATTATTATAAAACACCTTACTGTGTTGCCTTCGCCACATATTGTGTGATTTGAAAATATCGGAAAAAGAATGACACAGCTCTAAAATTATAATTTTATAAAATGTAGAAAAATCTAGCAAGATCTGTATGTACAGTACAGTGTTTTGAACAGTTACTGCATCAATAAACCAACTTACATTATGTCTATCAACAAGCAGTGCAAACCATGCTGTACCTGTCATGAGAAATCATTTGCCATGGCCAATTTCAGATATATATGTGTTGGTACATATTAAATGTAACATCAATCATAAGGCTTAAAACATGATATATAACAGTACAAAATGAACATTATAAATAGGGACTACATCATCTCTTCTCAACTGCATTCCCCAGTTGGTGAAAAGTTAACCAGAAGCATGCTTGTCCACAGATAACATTATCCTGGACTATGTGATGGTAGCTATCCACATGGTTACTATATATATATTTCTGGTCAGGCTTCACATCCCTGATGCCATGGAGAATATTGGCACGGGCACAGTGATAAGGATCACTCTCCTTATCACTGGCATCAGGCACCTCTCCCTTCTGTCAATTTTCCATATGTTTCTCCCACTGTAGCATCCCTGCCTCTCACCACCTCTCCTCCATGGCTGCCACTCCTGCCCCTTCCAGATCCCTCTACTGCTGCCACTCATGGCCCTCTCAGATCCCCCACTGCTGCCACTCTATCTCATCTCTGCTCTCCCTTCTCATCGTACTGCTCCTTTCCCTGTCTCTCCTTTCCCTCTCACCTCATCTTTCTCTTCACCTCTTCCTCTCTCCGCTCCTTTCCACAGATTTGTATTGCTTTCTAGGGCTATGGCGCAGCTCAAAATTCAGCAAACAACACATATTGGCTAACTTGCCAATATGTCACACAACCTGGCCCCTACACATACTATGCAAGGCCTTTTTCCTAATGAATGACACATGGGTTTACATATAGTGTGAACACACCGCAAAACATGGCTAATAGAGATTGTGATGGGTATGTAAAAGGCTCCCACAGTTGATATTGAGCGATTTGCGCAGATACATTAGCATTTTTTAAAGTTTTGCATTAGCCGTGAGCTTTTTCTGTTGGGGCAGCCTATCAATGATTGTTTATTCTCTCTTTATATCTAAATGTTCTTAAAACCCTTTAGACCTGTTTTGGACATGGGTGACCGTGAACATAATTGACTGTTTACATCTATTTGATGCTGAGACAAGAGACCACTATATTAACTCCCCCCCCTCCCAAGCACACATACACACACACACACTTTATATTAGTAGTTTACCTATATAATTATTTAACATTAAAAATAGAAAATCCATGTAAAGGCTCACAATAGTGATAAGTACCAGTTACAATTATTGAAAATGTAGATAAGTAACAAGATTTGTTTCTAGGGACAATCCATACTCTCTATAATGGAGTGAAAAAAAAAACTTTAGACCTGTCTCAGCCAAAACAAAATATTGCTGTTAAGGAATTTTATTAATAATCAAAGCAAGTTTAAAACTACTAGCTCCTCTTCCTAGGGCATTTCAGTGGTATTTTAAAGGGTTGCCACATTTTAGTTTGGGAACTGGATTTTGCTTGTCCAATGAGTTATTGGACCTGATTTAACATAATAATAACACAATATATATTTACATTCATAAATTTCCATATTAAATGTACTGTATGCAATCATTAAATATTTAAGAATTTATATTTGACACCCCAAGAGTTTAGATTGTCCAAATGGTTTATTTTAGTGATTCTGTGGGCCTCATTATAATCGGGGCCTCGTACGGCCGATCACAAACAATGCAATCGGCCGTAGGTACTTCTGTGCTTGAACAGGAACGCGACCGCAATTCCGTAACTCGTGTTTTCAATGCCGCAATCTCTGAGAGATGTAAATGCAAATATAAATTCAACACAGCACTGTAAAGCACTGTAAATTATAAGGGACAGAGTGGGTGACATGAGGATTAAAGGGACAACATTCTAAAGAAGGGACAACACCACAATACAATACTTGATTTCACGTTTAATTTATGTCCAAAGTCCGACGGCCTTAAATAACGAGTTACGTGCTTGAACCACAAGTCACAGTCTTGTGGCCGCGAATAACGAGTTACGGGGTTGAACCACAAGTCAGGGTCTTGTGGCCACAAATAACGAGTAACGGGTTTCGAGGTCATTCAAGGCCGTAGGTCTTACTGTCAAAACGTAGCACTTCATAAGCAAATAAAAAAGTCATCCTGTACTTTTATTAAAAGAAAAAGTGATGTTAGGTCTTAGAATTAATAGCACAACATTCTCAAACTTGCAAATCAGGAGAAATAAATACTTTATTGCATGTTAAATTTCCGTTATGAAGTCGGACAGGCTTCAACCTTCAAGCTCGGAGGTTGGATTCAAAAGTCCTGGGGGCTTGGAGGTTGAAGCCCTACTGACTTTATGATGAAAATTTTACATGAAATAAACCTTTTTTATTTGCCATTTTGAGAGTATGGGAATGTTGTGCTATTAACTCTAAGACCTAAAATCACTTTCACTTCTAATAAAAGTACAGGATGGCTTTTATATTTTGCTTAATTGGTGCTATGTTTTGTAAGTAAGAGCCTTTTTGGTGTAAGTAAGCTTTGGCTCGGTTTAAGCGATTTATGTGCTTGATGGAAGGGTGAGCATAGCATTAAAATAGCGATTTGGGGTTCCTTGCGGCCGCAACTCTAGCGGCTACATTAGATCAAAGGATTTGATGGAAGTAAGCTGCGATTGAGCAAATCGCAAGGGATCGCAGCTCGACGGCCGTAAGACGCCGTAGGCCACAAATAGAATAGATAAGTAGCTTGCGGCCTCCCCTTCCGGCTACTAATTTGAAAAATGTAGGATTAGAATGAGGCCCTAGGTTTGTGTGTTAGACCTGGCAGACTTTAGGCCACAGAAAGGAGCTGGTGGGCCACATCCTCCCTTAAACTGACTTTTGGGCAGTTCTGCTTTATAGTATGGTCTCTTAGAGACTCTTGAATATTTACCATACATTTGTCATCAGTGTAACAGAATATATCGTTCAATCTACCATAATAGATTCAATACGGATATTGATGGTAAACATATTTCTGTAATACAAAGAAAATGTTGTCATTATGTAGCAAAGAGAAAGTCTTAGAGCTACAGAAGATGTTGCTGTTTTATAAATAATGAGTTATAAAAATAATAAATGTTCTTCTTTAAAAGAGAATACTTTAATTTAGGCCATTAGAGGAGCAAAGCATACACATCTTTACTTCTGGCCCTTAATTTTCCTGTGTTGTTGCAATGTTTATTTCTTCATCTTCATATCTATATACATATATATTGGTCTAACTATTACATAAACTATATCTATCTATCTATCTATCTATCTATCTATCTATCTATCTATCTATCTGCCTGTCTGTCTGTCTGTCTGTCTGTCTGTCTGTCTGTCTGTCTATCTATCTATCTATCTATCTATCTATCTGTCTATCCATGTGTGTTAGGTAATAGATAGCTGTACAGATTCATTTTTTGCTAAGTACTTATCTAGGCAACTGAAGATAGAAAATGTCTCCATAGAGAGGAATATTTTATTTTGCAATTACAAACTATGTCTAGACATGAGCTTCATATTAAGATTGATTACAGTGTCCTTTTCTAGTTTACTTATGAAAAATGAAAATATTTATCATTAGTATCTAATTGTGAAACTATCTGTTTTAATTAACTTGTTTATGGGTTGATTAAATAATATGCTTGGAAATATGATTATGAAAAACTCAGATGGCGTCTAAGGACATTGGCACCAGATTGCACATTTTTCAGTTGTGTGTTGTTGATTACAGACCTTCAGCGACAGCAGACAGTTTTTTCCAATAAAATAGGTATTTGGATATCCAGATAAATATCTCCATTGACATGTGCATAGAAGCTAGTTCCAATAATAGATGATGTATGTTTAAATGTAAAAGGACATGGGATATAGTTATTTTTATCATGAATTTAAGAGAGCATACTCCAAACATTGGCTCTTATAAAAATTTTGACATTACCAGAATTTCAGAAAAGTTAAGAGCCAGGGGGATGAGCCCAATTTTTACCCACGCTTCACTTATTAGCAGTTAATCTATAGAAATGTTCTTTTAACCCACCTCCTACTCAGATTTACTGATTTAGTGTTATATGCTCAGACAGTAAAATAATTAAAGAGATTCTTTTAATTGAAAAAATATACTGCCAAATAAAAAAGGCTGCATTTTCTAAAAACAAATTAGATGCTATGGAAAAGAAAATTAATTTAATTATTAATTCATGTAGTATTGGAAAGAAGATAAATCTATTATTTAGGTATTTAGGTCCTGATTGAAATCCCTAACATATCTGCGTAAAAAAAGGCTACTCGCAACTGCAGCAGCTTTTTTTGTTCAGATGACATACCCATAACAATTTGAATCACTCCAAACCCCATCATTAACTGAAGACCACATATCAGGGCTGTGTGATGGCAGCCTTGATGCTGTTACAGTCCCCATGCCGCACTGCTGGGAAGACAATTGAGCTGTCAGCTCAGTAATCTGCATAGCGGTGCTGCACAGTTCAAACACCCACCCCACATCCATCTACATAAATCCCTTCCAATAAAAGGGAAGGGGTTAAAACTATCAGTGATTGGCAGGGTGTTTAAGACACCCATGTGGTGATGGGAACCCCCCAGAGATTCCCCTCCCCTCTCACCTGATCCCCAATAAAATGTATAACCCCTAGCACTGGGATCCCTAATGAACCCCAGTGGCATACATATTTACCTCCTATAAGGATCAATTTGACATCTACAGACTACCCTAGCCTTGCAGGACCTACACAGCACTAAAACTATGCCATATGCCATAAAGGTCCTCCATGGCATGTATATCTAAGATCGGGATCAGGGGTGAGCTTTCCCTTCTCCGCTTGGGAGGAGGGAATCCCTGGGGTTCCCTTCAGAGTGGGAGGGGGAAATCTTTTACTGTTTTATAAATGGGAAAATCCTAGGGATCCCTGGGCTCATAGGGGGTAGGAGTATCGGCGGGAGGGGGGGGGGTCCCTTGGGATCCCTAAGTAAGTGTGGTGTTGGGTGCACTTATTAACCCTTCAATTGTGATATAAAAAAACACTCATTATATTTGAATCGAGAGGTTATGGTGTCTTCAGCATCTGATTTGAAGTTTGAACCATTTTCTGAGGCATTTTTCTGTCTCTAGGGGTGGTCTGGATTACATGTAATTTCAGGCAGGAAAAATGGTTTTACGCACAGTATGATAATTGCATGCAGAACCGTTAAAAGCAATTGGAATAGTTTGAAGGAAGATTTGAAGGTGACAGGTCACCGTAACTTGCAACATCTGCTCATTTGGCCTATTCATCTCTTTTCAAAAAATTATTGAGTAATTGAGATTGGTCGATTACATAGTTAAGGTGCAACTTGCGTCGTAACTGCCAGCGTAAAATATTTTGATAGGGCCCTTGTTATTTATGTGTACATAAATAACTGTTATTTTAAGTTTCTCTGTTTAAATATTTCTACAGAAACTAGGTTTGCTAGGCTTGGAGTGAGAGGCTCACTGGAGGGAGGTTCACTGTGCTCTCTGAATTGTCTTATTACTGATGCAATTATTTCTCTTAATTGCATATTACCATTAATACTTGGAATTTTAAGCTCTTCTTAAAATTGTGCCAAATCACTGACCAAAGCTTCTCCATTACATACCTATCTAAAAATATTTCTGCTTATTTGAAGGGATGTGACCCAGTTGAAATGTATTTTTATGCTTGGTGGACATCTCCAAAATGAGATGCATTTTGGGTTAAAGTATATTAAAGGACCACTGTAGTGCCCTAACACCATGAGACAAAGGGCTTAATTAGGCATTGATCATTAAAAAAAAAAATAATATTCAATTATACTTACTTTCAAAATTCACACTTAGATGCTGCTGGTATCCACCCACAATAAGATAAACAGGGGGTGGTGGCTTTGTTTATCAAGCAGTTGCGAGAATTTAACACACAAAGTTTAAAAACATAGAGCCCTATTCTATTAAAGGCCCGCAAATGCCTCTAACCTGTCATTTTGGCTGCAGGTGTTTCTTTTTCTATAAATCTACTATATTGACTCAAGTTTACAATTTACCTCCTTCAGACTAAACTTGTAAATCCTGCCTTTTTAAATAGGATTTCAGGGGGCGTGATCCCATGATCTGACAATATTTAATATTTAAGCAAGCCCGTAATTTACTTCTTAGACACAGCCAATAGTAAATGAGTCCGTCATCATGATGCCAGCAAAACATGGAAGTTAGACGTAATCTGCTTCGCCGCTCAATGCAGGCCTCGGCCAACCCGCAACTTTCATGCCCCACAATGAGTGCTTTCAGGGCTCATTGTGAGCCTCTCCCCCCTTTACTTTACGTGCCTCACTGCAAGCCTCGCCCCACTCTCTCCCTCCCGTGCTTCTTTGCCCCCTCTCCCTCCCCTGTGTCTCTTTCCCCCCTCTCTCTCCTCTGTGCCCCTGTTTGCAATTACGGGTGTGAAACCATTTGCGGGCTTGGGAAATTGTTAATTTTCCCCAAGCTTGAAATGTGTTTCCGATTTACGGGCTTGAAAAAAAGTTACAGCTTTACGGCCGCCACTTTTTCCCTCGATTAGCCGTTTTCAGACCTCCCAAAAACGCCACTTAAATATCAAATTAGCTTGCAACCTCACTTACAGGCTTCCTGCCTCTCCCCCTGTGCTGTGTGTGAGATTGTAAGTACATTTTTTAATTAATTGGTGTCTTTTGGCGGTCTTTTCCGACGGCTTCCGAGTTACGGGCTAGAAAAAAATGTCGGCCGTTAAATCCGTAATTTTTTTTAAGCCTGTAACTCGTCAGCTGTTTTGAGCCTCCCTCCCCCTCAAGCTTGTGATAAGCGCCTTCTGTGCTCTTTGTAGCCCCATCAAGCCAGTCACATACAGGCCTCGCGATGAGCGCCTTTGGCGCTCATTGCAGCCCCCGTCAACCCTGTAATTTTCACAATGAGCTCCTTCGACGATTATTGCCCATAACTTTTAACATAGAGTTACCAACAGACTTGCAATTACGACAACTATATATGTGATAACATTGAAGTGACAGTAGCACAAAATAGGAGGATCATGGTTTAGTGTTCTTTTTTTACACACACACCCATTCACACACATATGTGTTTTTTACTATGTGTGTGAGTATACTTGATTCTGAGTCTCAAGTCAGAATTTGAATAAAACCCATAGGCCCTCATTCTATTATCGGCCGTAAATCGGGCGCAAAGCTGCGATTCCTTGCGGGGCTCCCGTTACCTTGCAATTCAAATAGACGGCGCCGCAAGGATATCCCCTTACGGCCGGCCGTATATCTTGCAACCGTCCGTAAGTTTAGAAACCTTTAAAAGCAAATATAAATTCAAGACGGCACTGTAAAGCTCTGTAAATGCTAGGGATCATAATGAGGAGAAAGGGGGATTAATAGCAACCCCCTCTCAAGCTTGCACATCAGCCCAAATCCGAGATTTCATTAACTGTTTATTTTCCGGCCGCAGCGTGGGCGGGTCTGAGGTGCTCCAAGCCCTCTGGACTTTTTCCACGGATATTTGACATAAAATTAAATAAAAATTATTTACGGATTTGAGTGTAGGGGAATGTTGTGCTATGAATGCTAACACCTACAATCACTTTATAGACTTTAAAGCAGGATGGCTTTATTATGGCTTTATTATGTGCTTAATTGTGTGCCTGCTGGACCTTTTTGCTGCAAGTAAGCTGCGGCTCGGTTTTAGCCTTGCAGAGAGGGTTCCCGGAGCAATTGAATAGCAATCGGGATTTGCTTGCGGCCGAAACTCTTGCGGCCGTTTAAGATCAACGGCTTGCCTCCGACACGTGCTGCCGCAAGGGATAACAAGGTGCCGCCGCAAGCCTGCCGGAGCCCCCGGCCAGAAGGGAATAGAATAGGCAAATAGCCTGCGGCCGGTCCTTGCGGCCCTGCATCTCCTACGGCCGATAATAGAATGAGGGCCATAGTGTGGACTTGGCACCTTAGTAATCTGTGCAAAAGACTTTAGAGATTGAAATCCGCCCTGGTAAATAAGCAAGTTTCCATACATAAGAAGTGGGATTATATGGATTTGGAAAATAAAAACTGATGGCAGATGGAAAAAAATATGTGTTGGAAAATCAAAATCAGACATAATCACTGGATAAAGGACTGCACAACACTGGGTTATCTCTAGCTCAAGAAATAGTACTTTCAGAAACATAAAAAAGAAAACAAATTGATTTATAATAAATACAGAAAGTAAATAGTCGTTTTTATGGAAGTGAGTCTATTTAATTTGGAGACAATGGGAAAATAAATGTATCCTCTATCTAAAAGATTAGATTTTTAATGGGGAAAAAAAAGTATAATTTGATTTATTGCAGAGACATGTTCACTGATCATAGCCAACGCTGATGATAACTGTGTGATTGCATAAACTAGGCATGTTAATTAATTTGACCCAAAGGCAAATTAGATTTTTAAATGTTATGTCAAAATTCAGGTGAAAATAATAACACAGACTTGTAAAGAATAGCAACAAGTAATTATGTTGACGCCAGAGACTCTCATAATAGGCACAGAACAGTCCATAATGTTATCACTTTTTGGAAATTAGGCAACGTTTTAAATTATAAAAAAATGAAAGTGATACCTCTGCTGGAATATGAAGGCATCCATGATACTTTGGTGAAGGTTGATGTATGGGAGAGAGTCTTACATTTCTGGAGAGCAGAGCTAGCATTTATTGATGTAAGCTGCCTGCTTCTTGGCAAGTGCAGGGAAGAGGGTAGGTGTCAAATTCTAAAAGTTTAAATTATTTAAGAATCCACCTTTCTCTCCTTCTTTCCCTTTTCTCCATCTCTCCCTTCACTGCTAGATAAAGATAAGCACTAGACTCAGGTGTCAGGAAATCACAATTCTGATTCTCTCTATAGAAACATTTATATGTCCATGGCTTATATATCGTTTTTTGTTTATGACATACATCAGAAATATGCAGTGTTTCTTGAACTACAATGGTCATTTAAGGCGATAGATACTGTTAAGAGAAGGGAATCTTATGGTGGATAAGTATCTTCAAATATGCATAGCCACAGAGCAGTTTAGAGAATTCATAAAATTGATCGATGGGACAGCTCTCTCTAATGCATGCATAACTCCAAAAAAAGAATAAAAACATGCAAATTAAGGTGTAATATATATATTGTAGAGAAATTGATTGTTACTATAAAACAAACTTATGTATAGACATGTAGACCCTATGAATGCAATAAATGGATTTTTTTTTAAATGTAGAATTAAATAGCGTCAATAGAACAAACTCTGAAGAGCATGGAATGGAAATGTGATAATAAAAAATAATATATGCCAAAAAGCACTTAAAATCTCAGTGTGAAGTAAATGTAAAACATACCTGCAATACTGGTCATTGTTAAGTAATAATTTATATATATATATAATTTTCATTCAAGTTTAAATTAAGGACCAATGTAGAATTATATATAAAATATTTTCATTTAAAGAATTACACTTGTAAATAATCAACCTGTTTTCAAATAAAATAAAATAAATAATACAGCCAGAGCAAATTTAAGGGGTTAATGCTAATGATTGTTACATATTAAACATACTGTATGTATATCTTAGTGGTTTTTAGAGTTTCTTATATTATAGTTTCTAGACAATTACATCTCCTGCCTTTGTGAATGTTTTAATGAAATGTTACATTTTATTGGTATTTTAAGCAAGATTCTAGTGTTCTTTTAGTCATTTTCCTCCTGTTTTCAGCATCAGACTTTTTACAAGAACTCCAGCATATAAAGGAAGTTTCTGTCTTGAGAGAGAGGCCATAAAAACAATTGAAATGTCCAGGAATCAGCAAATAAATATCAAAATTTTAATTACCTGGCCACTTAGAGTATATAAGGGTATGTATACAGTGAATTGATGCAGGATAAACACCTGTTTTGGTGTGCCCTGGGATAGTATTTATTTTAGCCTCTCTCTCTCTCTCTCTCTGTAACAAAAGCTGGAGCTGCTCTGCCTTTACTGCCTCCTTCCATGTTAGATGCGCATAGGAAGGACTTCCACAGGAGTATAATCACTGCGGGCTGTTGGATCCTCCTTCTCTTTCGCACTCCCTCTCCTTCCTCCACTGCTCTGCTGGAGGGGCCGAATCTGATACAGAGTAGGCCGGAAGGGGCGGGATCTGACATAGAGTAGGTTAAAAGGGGTGGGATCTGACACAGAGTAGGATGGAACTGGTGGGATCTCACACAGAGTAGGCTAAAAGGGGTGGGATCTGCCAGAGAGTAGAATGGAAGGGGTGCAATCTGACACAGAGTAGAATGGAAGGTGTGGGATCTGACATAGAGTATGCTGGAATGGGTGGGATCTCACACAGAGTAGGCTAAAAGGGGTGGGATCTGAAGCAGAGTAGTCTAGAATAGGTGGTATCTGATGCAGAGTAGGCAAAAAGCCGGGATCGGTATCAGAGTAGTCTACATGGGGCAGTATCTGACAAAGAGTAGGCTGGAAGGGGCCGAATCTGACACAGAGTAGGCTAGAAGCAGTGGGATCTAACACAGGGTAGGCTAGAAGGGGCGGAATCTGTAAAATAATAGGCTAGAAGGGGCGGGATCTGACGCAGAATAGTCTAGAAGGGGCCGAATCTGACACAGAGTAGGCTAGAAGGGATGGGATCTGACACAGAGTAGGCTGGAAGGGGCGGGATCTGACAGAGAGTAGGATGGAAGGGGCCGAATCTGACACAGAGTAGGCTAGAAGGGACGGGATCTGACACAGAGTAGGCTGGAAGGGGCACGATCTGACACAGAGTAGGCTAGAAGGGACAAGATCTGAAGCAGAGTAGGCTGGAAGGGGCGGGATCTGACAAATAATAGGCTAGAAGGGGGCCGAATCTGACACAGAGTAGGCTCGAAGGGACGGGATCTGAAACAGAGTAGGCTGGAAGGGGCGGAATCTGAAACAAGTAGGCTGGAGGGGGCGCAGTAGGCCGAACATTTAGTACACTTTTTAACCCCTTCAGGTCTATTTTATTGAAGATGAAACTGATAATATATGCAGTGAATAAAAGCATCCACACTGCAAAATGTAGGACCAATTCTCAATACTTTACACATAAAGGTGGATTCTAAATACATAATATATATAGGGATCTAATACAAACTATGGAAAACAATTGGAGTGTCAACCTAGCTACTACAATTATGACTTGTAAGGTCTTATCATACCATGCAATAAAACTATGTACTAGAGCCCAGAAAAAGCAAGGGGAAGTGAAAGAAAATATATATACAGTTTCTCACAAAAGTGAGTACATCCCTCACATTTTTGTAAATATTTTATTATATCTTTTCATGTGACAACACTGAAGAAATGACACTCTGCTACAATGTAAAGTAGTAAGTGTACAGCCTGTATAGCAGTATAAATTTGCTGTCCCCTCAATATAACTCAACACACAGCCATTAATGTATAAACCATTGGCAACAAAAGTGAGTACACCTCTAAGTGGAAATGTCCAAGTTGGGCCCTATTAGCCATTTTCCCTCCCGGTGTCATGTGACTCGTTAGTGTTACAAGGTCTCATATGAGAATGGGGAGCAGGTGTGTTAAATTTGGTGTTATCCCTCTCACACTTTCTCATACTGGTCACTGGAAGTTCAACTTGGCACCTCAAGGCAAATAACTCTCTGAGGATCTAAAAAAAAGAATTGTTGCTCTACATAAAGATGGCCTAGGCTATAAGAAGATTGCCAAGACCCTGAAACTGTACAGAGGTTTCACAGGACAGGTTCCACTCAGAACAGGCCTCGCCATAGTCAACCAATGAAGTTGAGTGCACGTGCTCAGCGTCATATCCAGAGGTTGCCTTTGGGAAATAGATGTATGAATGCTGCCAGCATTACATAGTTACATAGTTACATAGGCCCTCATTCAATTGCGATTTGGGCAATTGAATAGGGCTCTAAATAAGCACATAACATATTTTTTTTAAATAAGTTTTTAGTTAGTGAAAATCTTGTTTTTGGATAGATGTTTAGTAACTAAAAACTTCTTAAAAAAATTTTTTTATATGCTTATTTAGACCCCTATTCAATTGGCCAAATTGCAATTGAATGAGGGCCATAGTAATTAAGGTTGAAAAAAGACTTTCAGTCCATCAAGTTCAACCTGTTACGATCTTCTGTGATCTGCAATATCTGGATTAGTTATTAATTAATTTGTTGTTAAATAATTATTAATAGCATAGTATTGGAGGATGAATAAAGAGTTAGTCCATCAAGTTCAACCTTTTTAGATCTCTCTTGATCTTTTTAATATGTGGACTATTTATTATTAATTGTTAATTGATCCAGAGGAAGGCAAACAGAAGAAGAAAAAAAAACATTGAAACTTTGCCAATTGTCTCATAAGGGGGAAAAAAGCAAAATTCCTTCCTGACCCCAGAAACTGGCGATCAAATTTCTCCCTGGATCAATATTCCTTTGCTAGTTATATAGGATAGCCTTGAATGCCCTCTTTATTCAAAAATATATCTAACCCCTTTTTGAAGTTGTCTATCGAATTCGCTGTTACCACCTCCTTTGGTAGAGAATTCCACAGTTTAACTACCCTAACTGTGAAGACCCTTTTTCTTTGTTTAAGGTGAAATCTTTTTTCCTCTAACCTCAAAGGGTGTCCTCTTGTCAGTTGAAAATCTCTTGCTACAAAAAGTTCACTTGACAAAGCCTTATATTGACCCTGGATGTATTTAAATAAGGTAATCATATCCCCTCGTAGACACCTTTTTTCTAGCGAAAATACGTTTAGCTTGGCTAGTCTTTCTTCATAACTTAGCCCCTCCATTCCCCTTATTAGTTTTGTAGCCCTTCTCTGTACCTTTTCCAGCTCTAAAATGTCCTTTTTATGAAGTGGTGCCCAAAACTATACTCTATATTCCAAATGAGGGCATACTAGGGATTTGTATAGTGGTAGAATTATATTTGCTTCCCTTGCTTCTATATCCTTCTTAATACATGCTAATATTTTACTTGCCTTTGCAGCTGCTGCTTGGCATTGAGCACTGCTACCTAGGTGGTTGTCCACTAGTACTCCCAAATCCCTTTCAATATCTGATACCCCTAGATTTGCTCCATTAAGATTATAAATTGCATGGCTATTTTTCCTTCCCAAATGCATAACCTTGCATTTATTTGTATTAAATCTCATCTGCCATTTAGCCGCCCATTTCTCTAATTTATGCAAATCCCTTTGTAGGGAAAGTACATCATTATCTGAATTTATTACCTTGCACAACTTAGTGTCATCAGCAAAAATGGAGACACTACTTTCGAGTCCTACTTCTATGTCATTAATAAATATGTTAAAATGGAGAGGACCTAATACTGAACCTTGAGGAACCCCACTTATCACATTAGACCATTCGGAGTATGTTCCATTTACAACAACCCTTTGCTTCCTGTCTTTTAGCCAGCTCTCAATCGATGAGCAGATATTTACTGCAATTCCTGTATCTCTTAGTTTGCTCACTAGTCTTCCATGTGGCACTGTATCAAATGCCTTTGAAAAATCTAAAAAGACTACATCCACTGAGTTGCCCTGATCCAAGTTCCTACTAACCTCCTCATAGAAACTAATTAGATTGGTCTGACATGACCTATCCTTCATAAATCCGTGTTGACTGCTACCTATGATCTTGTTCAAATAGACATATTCTTGTATTCTGTCCCTTATTAACCCTTCTAAAAGCTTCCCAACTACAGATGTGAGGCTCACTGGTCTATAATTCCCCGGATTTGCTCGAGATCCCTTCTTAAATATAGGTATCACCTCTGCTTTTCTCCAGTCATCCGGTAGAGACCCTGTAGTGAGTGAGTCTTGAAAGATTAGATATAATGGTTTGGCTATTACAGAACCCAGCTCCCTCAGTATCCTTGGGTGTATTCCATCAGGACCTGGGGCTTTATTAAAATTTATTTTCTCCAATCTCTTTTGGATTTCTTCCTTCGTTAACCAATTATTTAGTGATGGTAGTGTAGCCCCATTATGTTGCGATGTCCCAGCCACTGATACCTCCCTTGTGTATACCGACGAAAAAAACCTTTTTAGCTCATCTGCCTTTTCCTGGTCACTAATTATCACATGGCCTGTGTCACATTGTAATGTTCCTATAGCTTCCTTCCTGGCCTTCTTCCCATTAATATATTTAAAAAGTATTTTAGGGTTAGTCTTACTTTCCATTGCAACTGACTTCTCATTTTCTTTTTTAGCCAGTCTAATAGCCCTTTTGCAAGCCTTGTTGATTTCATTATAGTCACATATAGCTGCCTCTGTTCCCTCCTTCTTGTATAATTTAAATGCATGTTTATTTTTCCTCATCATGATCTTTAACTCATTGTTAAGCCACATGGGATATGATTTACTCCTAATCATTTTATTTCCACATGGTACATGCTGATGAGTATGTTTATTTAGTAAGGATTTGAATGTTGTCCATTTATTTTCAGTATTTTTCCCTGTAAGTTCTTTGTCCCAGTCTATATGTAGTATTGCTACCCTTAGCCCATTAATGTTAGCCCTTTTAAAATGTAAAGTTTTTGTTGGCCCCTTACAACTCTGTTTTTTGTATTCAATCTCAAATGATACTGTGTTGTGATCACTGTTCCCCAAGGGTTCCCCTATTTTAACATTTGATATTATATCAATATTACTTGTGATGACTAAATCCAAGATGGCCCCATTTCTATTATGTTCTTGTATTACCTGGGCCAGATAATGAACCCCAGAGTGTACTCAAGAACCTGCTCCCCTTAGCTGAGCTGCTGGTCTCATTTATCCAGTTTATTTCAGGGCAATTAAAGTCTCCCATTATTAGAACGTGCCCATGCTTAGCTGCATTTCCAATCTATAACAATAATTGTATTTCCTCAGTATCATCTATATTTGGGGGTTTATAGCATACTCCCACCAATATGCATTGATGCAGAGGTTGAAGGGGTGGAGTGTTAGCCTGTCAGCGCTCAGACCATACGCCGCACACTGTATCAAATTGGTCTGCATTCTTCTGTCGTCCCAGAAGGAAGCCTCTTCTAAAGATGATGCACAAGAAAGCCTGCAAGCAGTTTGCTGAAGACAAGCAGACTAAGAACATGGATTACTAGAACCATGTAAAGGCAGGGGGAGTGACCGGAAGTGGTAATGTAGCCGCGAAGGTCGGCGTTAGCGGGTAGAGAAGGCGTCCGTGAGAAAGAGGACCGATGGCATCCGTGTGCTGAGCGAGAGAGGGCATAGCCCTCTAAAATCCGACTGCAAAAGGAGAAAGGAGCTGAGGGAAAGTCCCGGCGACCAAGCAGAGCTGCGTGTAAGAGAGATCCGATGGCTCTGGGAAGGGGTGAACAGAAGTAGCGGGGAGCGCCACTTGCAGGAAGGTCTCCCAGCTCTTATTACAGAGCATAAAGCACAAGCATAATATGAAGGAAAACAAAAGTTTGTGACATCGCCAAGGAGGAAGCGTGGATCTTACAGGCAAGCTGTAGTGCCACAACAGCAGACCCCAGCAGCACAGACCTAAGGCTGGGAGCACAGAGGATGTGAGGGACGCTGTCCCAGCAACAAGCCAGTCTGAATCCGGGAGGCAAACTTAACAAGCTAAGTAAACTATTAATTTCTCTATTTTTTTGATAAGTGGAACACAATGCAGCAATTGCTGGAATATAGGACATATAACTCAGCTACTGGACTTGGCCCCTACAAAGAACACTCACACAGTAGCATTGGTAAAAGTGGGTAGAACGCTACACTTTAAAAAGATCACTCCATAAGGGAGCAAACTCGCTCAAAAGACAGACAAATCACTAAATGACTGGGTACACGGTTAAGGAAGCCATTGAGTCCCTAGTAAATAATCCTAAAAAAACAAAGGATAAGACTATACAAATTTCCTCCAAATACTCCCAAAAACATTGGAAAATATATATGTCCACAATTTTTTTGGGGGGATTATATGGTCCGCATATTTCTGTGGAAATTCGGGTAACACTCAGAGACTTATTCAAGCTTATTAAAGCTATACAGAGTTTGGGAGAAGTTAAAAAAATTGCTGGAATTAGATAAATCTATACCAATATGGAACTCTAGACACTCCCATAAAAATTCCTCTGTAAAGGAAGGGAAAGAGAACAAGAAGGGAGGAAGGGGAAAAAAAAAAAAAAGAGCAAGGGCCCGACTCTTGGTATTAGCCCTATATATTAAGAAATTTAAAAGGAAAGAGTTATAAAGGAAAAAAAAAAAAAATAATAATATTAAAAAAAAAAAAAAAAAAAAAAAAAAAAAGTGAAACTGGGGAAGAAAAAAAGTGATAAAATGGCTACGAAAAGCAAAGCTAAAGTAAGAAAGAGCCTGACGACAGAGCCATCCCCCTTTTTTACCCCAAAAAATTCAACCAATTTGACTCAAAAACAAGCGGTGAAAGAAGGGTCAAACCAAAACACAGCTCTTCCCTCTCCCAGCTCACCAACTAGAGAATCTGAATCCCAAGAAGGGAATTTACTTACCACTGAGAAAATGAAAGAAATTTTAAAGAGCTTCCAAGCAGAATTTTTGGCAGAGATCAAGACCCAAATTATGGAAAATGCCAAATCAATAAAGGAAGTGAATGAAAGATCAGCAGAATTGGAAGTCAAATTTGATAAATTAGTCATGGACCATAATATGTTATTGGAGCAATCCTCAAAAATGTCTACTCAAATTATATCGTTGAACGATCAAATAAATAAAATGGAAGACAAAGAACGGAAAAATAATCTTCGCATAAGAGGAATCCCAGAAGTTATAAAAAAAGAAGAACTCTTAACATATGTAAAAGATTTATTTACTAATATTGTACCATCCTTCTCACAACTGGATCAGAAATTTGACGCAGTTCATAGAATCCCTCTACCAACGCATTTACAAAATAAAACTGCTAGAGATGTGATTGTGAAAATTCATCACTTTCCAACAAAGGAAGCAATTTCCAAAGCAAGCTACACAAAAAAGACATTTGAAGCTCCTTATGAAAAAATACAAATTTTCTCAGATTTATCAAAAGCAACAATTAACAGAAGAAAGGAATTTAGGCTTATAACACAAGAACTAAGAAAGTACAACTTCATCTACAAATGGACGTTTCCAGTAGGTTTACTAATTTTACAAGGATCCTCTTGGCACAGGATTTGTTCCATCGCAGAAGGAGAAAGTTTTTTGAGAAACCTGAAGACTAACGCACGAAACTCAAAAGATTTAACTACTGAATTGAAAATCCCAACTCCAGAGTGGCAAATGAAATGACTCCCAAGAAGAGGGGAAAATAAAAAAAAAGTGGACAATGGTTTATACCCTTACCCGGATCTATGGACTGTATAAATGGAGGACTTACCTTTCCTTTTCTCTACAGTCTAAAGAAAGACAATATCAAAAGTTTAAGTAGTGCAGAGTAGTTATTTTGTCTCTCTCTTAAAAATAGGATTGAAGTAAAAAAAAAAAAAAAAAAAAAAAAAAAAAAAATGAAAAGGGAAGATTAGTAATGACTCCGCTTAGTGTTTAATAGTCTTAAAAAAGTAGATATAGAATCTCAGTTTAAATAAGTGAGGTAAACGGGACCGCCATCTCTACATGATACCGCTACCCATTTCTCAACAACGGCTGAATCCCTGCGGAACACAATTGGGAAAAGAATGCAGTATATCCCAATCTGTTCCAATAGTATGAATGTATGTATGAATGTTAGTGAAGAAGGGTCTTGTTCGTTGATTTATAAATCTACAACAAATGAAGCACTTGTAAGTAAGGATTTGTTAAATTACAGTAATTTTTATAGGAACACTCTACAAAAATGGCTTTGAAACTATTAAGTTGGAATGTTAGGGGTTTAAATTCACCGAGTAAAAGGAAAACAATTTACAGATATTGTAAAAAGGAAAAAGCAGATTTGATCTTTCTCCAGGAAACCCACTGGGGGAAGGAAAAAATACCTGGGTTTGCGGAAGGTCATTTTGACCTTAGACATCACTCAATAGGGGATAAAAAAAAGAGAGGAGTATCAATTTTTTTCTCAAATAATTTAGAAATAGTGGAAGTAATTTCAATTATAGATCCAAATGGACGTTACATTTTATGGAACGGCCAAATTAATAATCAGAAAATGACGTTGATCAATATATATGCTCCTAATGAGAAACAAATGGAATTTATAAAAAAAGTAGGTAAGCTAATTAAGAAATATGCACAGGGCCCACTCATTATGGCAGGAGATTTTAACTTGGTATCAAACATAAATCTGGATAGGTCCAAAAGAGTGGTGAACAATAATCTAAAAAGAATGAATAAAATTTCTCAAGCATTTACAGAATGGATTATAAATAATAGTTTATTTGATGCTTGGCGAGTTCAGCACCCAAATCAAAAAGAATTCTCGTTTTATTCAAACCCTCACAATACGTATTCACGAATTGATTTAATATTAGTAAACTCCCAAATAATTAATAAAATAACACACACTGAAATAAGTAATATTGTAATTTCAGATCACGCGTACACCACACTAATGGTTGAAATAAATAAACTTAAATTAGATAGATCACAATGGAGATTAGACGACACTATAATAAAAATAGAAAAAAACAAGGAAACTTTAAAGAAAGAAATCTCTGAATTCTTTGAATTAAACAATCACACTGTTTCTTCATATTGCACAATTTGGAACGCACAAAAAGCTTTCACAAGAGGGTTGATTATCAAACTTAAAGCTCAGTTGATAAAACAAAGAGGAGATTCACTTAAAAAATTACACATAGATTTGAATAAACTGGAATCCAGATTTGTGATGGACCCGCAACCTCAGATTATGATGGAAATCAAATTAATTCAAAATAAAATAAATAAGATTAATCAACACAAATCAGATAGTTCTCTTTGGTATTATCAACAAATATATCATTTTCAAAATAATAGAAATAGTAAATTACTAGCCACTCAAGCAAAAAGAAAAAAAGAAAAGAAAAGAATAGCAGTTATTAAAGAAGAGGGTAAATACCTCTCTTCCCCTCAAGAAATAGGACAAGCGTTCTCAAACTATTACCAGGGTCTGTATAATCTGGAAAAAAACTCTTCCTTTAATAAACCGACAGTAGAGGAAATACAAATATTCTTGGACGGTATTCAATTACCGAAACTATCAGAAGATGACCTAACGGAACTTAATAACCCCATTACAATTCAGGAGGTTCAACAAGTAATTAAAGAAATGAAACTTTATACCACGCCAGGCCCAGATGGATACACTAATCTTTTTTACAAAATCTTTTGCCAAATTTTAAGTCCTTGTCTGACAGAAATGTTTAATGAAATCAAAACAAAGGGTACTATACCAGAGGAAATGACAAAAGCAGCATTAATAATGATCCCTAAAGCCAATCTTGACCCACAACTGTGTTCCAGCTACAGACCCATTTCACTTTTAAACGCAGATATTAAATTATATGCAAAAATTTTGGCACTTAGAATCCAAAAAAATATAGAGAAACTGATAGCAATAGAACAAATGGGTTTTGTGGCTGGAAGACAAGGATCAGAGAACATTAGGAAAATCATGGATTTGAGTGAGGTAGCAAGGGCAAAAGGAATTCCCACCCTGTTCTTGTCTTTAGATGCCGAAAAAGCATTCGACAGAATAGGGTGGGAATACATGCAATTAACACTGTCTAAATTTGGATTTGGGGAATTTGGGGCCCGAGCAATAGGGGCTCTTTACAAATTTCCCCGGGCAGAAGTAACAGGTTTGGGATGTAGAACAACTCCCTTTGGAATATCAAATGGCACTAGACAGGGTTGCCCCCTCTCTCCTACCTTGTTCGCACTGATGATAGAACCATTAGCGGAAGCTATAAGATCATGCCCACAAATTCATGGGATCAAGGTGGGAGAGAGGGAGTATAAAATCAGTTTATATGCAGATGATGTGGTCTTATCTCTTACCAGACCGGAGGTTTCACTTCAATATCTATCAAATTTAATACAAAGTTACAGTAAAATCTCCTATTATAAATTGAACTATAAGAAATCAGAAATATTGTTTTCCAACCTGTCAATAAGCTTGTTAACGAAGTTGAAAGCTACCTATCCTTTTAATTGGGACTCTAAATCATTTAAACATCTGGGTATCACAATTTTGGGTAACGTTCAGGGTACGGTAGATACAAACTATAAGGAGTTATATTCCAAATGTAAAAACATTATAGAGAAATGGAGAGGAGATAGATTCTCATTCTATGGTAGAATTGCTGTAACTAAAATGGTTTTACTCCCAAGACTTAATTATGTTTTGAGATGTATTCCTTATAAAATCCCAAGATATTGGTTAAAGAAACTGCAACAAGCAATTGACTACTTTATACATCATTCGAAATATATGAGGGTGAAAAAAGCGGTAATGGGAAGGAGTTTCCTAAAAGGAGGAATATCCTACCCATCGCTGCAACTTTATCAAGAAGCCAATTGTATAGTGCATACTCTGAAATGGCTAGAACCAGTAGATAAACTACCGTGGATGGCTATAGAAAAAGCTTTAATTCCAGATTACCATCCATCTGCTCTGGTGTTTGGGGAGAAACCTTTATATAAGGATCTGATGATGGGATCATCGGTGATAAAAGAAATCTTAAGAAATTGGAGACAGATTAACAAGAGTAAAAACTTGCTCCCCAAAGGCAGTGTAGTCACGCCGGTGGCAGCCCTGTTACATCCAAATATGGTAGGCACGCTCAAAGTGTGGAAACTCAAAGGTTTAGAACGTGTTAAAGACACGTTGATTGAGGGCTCAATAGCGTCCTTCAAACAAATAAGAAATAAATTTAACATTGCAGTAGAGGGATGGTTATTATATGAAGCGTATAGAACAGCCTGTGGTGAAGTTAACTTGGGCCCACAAAACAACAATGAGCTAAAACCGATGGAAAAAAATCTCCTCAAAACGGAGAAAAAACATTTGATATCAAGATGCTTTAGCATAATAAGATCCGTTGGGGAACAGACTAAAACGAGCAGCAATGGGAACTGAATTTAAATCTGGATGTAGAAATGAGGGTCTGGGAGGGAGCCTTTAAGCTGACTAATAGATTTATCAAACAACCATCACTTAGAGAAATGCACTTTAAAATTATTAATAATTGGTATACCACTCCGTTGAAAATTTCGCAAATTTCACATTGTCCCTCGGACAAACTATGCTGGAGGGAGTGTGGTAACTCAGCTAACCTATTACATATTCTATGGGAGTGCCCCAAACTAAAGTTTTTTTGGGAAAAATGTTTTGAATGGTTATTTAAGATGGTGGGAATTCATTTTCCAATGACAGGAGAATGCAGTTTATTACATTTTTTTCCAGACGAGGTCAGTACAGAGAAAAAAGCACTGGTTATTTTGACCTTTTCAATAGCAAAAAAATTAATAATCAGCAATTGGAAAAATAAGACTGCTCCTCTATTTTCAGACATTGTTTGGAAAATAAAACATTCTCGGGAACTGGAAAAGAATTATACTCAAAGAGGTTTAATTAAATTAGATCCTTTGAAATGGAAATTATGGGATGAAAAACAAGGATCAATTAGCTGATCCTCTATCCTTTAAATTTTTCTTTTTTTTTTGTTGTTAATTTTCTTTTCCCTTCTAAGAATGATTGTGGAATGAATGAGTAAGAATGTTAATTTATTCTATGGTATGACGTTTTATTTGTAATATTCATGTTTAAGTATTTCAGTGTATATTTCTTGTTTGTTTAATAAAAATTAAAAAAAAAAAAAAAAAAAAAAAAAGATTACTAGAACCATGTCCTGTGGTCCGATGAGACCAAGATAAACTTATTTGGTTCAGATGGTGTCAAGCATGTGTGGCAGCAACCAGGTGAGGAGTACAAAGACAAGTGTGTCTTGCCTATTGTCAAGCATGGTGGTGGTAGTGTCATGGTCTGGGCCTGCAAGAGTGCTTCAGGCAGGGGGGAGCTACAGTTTATTGAGGGAACCATGAATGCCAACATGTACTGTGACATAGTGAAGCAGAGCCTTCCCTTCGGAGACTGGACCGCATGGCAGAATGACCCAAAACAGACCTCCAAGATGACCGCTGCCTTGCTAAAGAAGCTGAAGGTAAAGGTGATGGACTGGCCAAGCATGTCTCCCGACCTAAACCCAATTGAGCATTTGTGGGGCATCCTCAAATAGAAGGTGGGGGGGGGGGGGTGCAAGGTCTCTAACATCCACCAGCTTCGTGATGAGAGGTGGAAGAGGACTCCACTGGCAACCTGTGAAGCTTTGGGGAACTCCATGCCCATGAGGGTTAAGGCAGTGCTGGAAAATAATGGTGGCCACACAATATATTGTCACTTGGGCCTAATTTAGACATTTCCAGGGGACAGTAAATTTACACTGTTATACAGGCTGTACACTTACTACTTTACATTGTAGCAGAGTGTCATTACTTCAGTGTTGTCACATGAAAAGATATAATAAAATATGTACTAAAATGAGGGTGAGGGGTGCACTCACTTTTGTGAGATACTGTAGGTACATATAATCTATGGAGCTGGTATGTAACAAATAATAATTTCTATGTCAAGAACATGTATCCAAAAAAGCATATATAAGTGCTGCCCATGCAATAAAGTGAATATCGCTCCAGTGCCTGGTAAGACAGAAATAGAAAATACCCCTTGGATCAAATACCAATATGAAAAATGGGGACAATAACAAAAGTATATACCTAATACAAAAACATTTTAAATATCAACTATAGTCAAAATATATGTTGAAAGTGCATATAGCTAAAAAGTGCTTAAGACACGCACCAATGAATAAACCCAGAAAAATAAATACTTCCCTATATCCTGCAACTAGCAAACTCCAGATAAAGGAATAGTGGATATACAGAGATATACCCTATTATAGTAAATGCCTAATATAATAAACACAATCAACCAATCTCAAAAGAATCATGGGTACATATCTAAATAATCATATCCAAAGTACATGTATAAGTAATGACAATCCTCATTATCTTATATGTAATCACAGATATACGCTAACAAATTTAAAAACACTAAATAAAATAAAACCGAAATGAGCTGTTCACTGCAAAAAAAAAAAAAAAAGGTGAAGCATTAATAATGTGTAATCTTTAACCATAGACAATGCAATGACTGCAATGATGAAATACGGTTTGCCCTCTAGGGAACCTCACAGTCATCATAATAATGCAAATAATACTTATTGCATTATCAGCAAAATAGGCTGACAGGCCTTTTCACTACTTCTCAAAGACTCTCTTTCATTAACTACATTAACTAACATACATTTCCTCTCTACATTTCCTGATAGTTTCAATGATGTTTAAACAGGTTTTACTTAATATTTTTTTCATGTAAAAAACAACTTGTGTAATGACTTAAACATGCTCTTTTACATGCTTGAAAAAAAATATTTGTGTTCCATGTACCTTTAATTCCCTATTGTATTAAAAAATATATATATCCTGACTTTGTTTGTTTCTTGTGGAAACTATTTATTATTGGAGATAACCTTTAGTCGATGCCTATTCTGATTTCTGACCATCCTATTTTGATTTCCGCCCCCCCCCCGCCCTCATTTCTAGGCCTCTATAGCCAGTTCCCTAAAATTAAAAACAATATATAATAAACTGAAAAAAAGTGTTTACAAAATATCCAAGTGTTATGCCAGTAGATACGATCCCACAAGACAAAGATAAAGGTACATATAGACCAGAACGTGAATCATGGTCCAGGTCCAGTTAACAAACAGTTGCCAGAACCCAATCACAGTCACGGCTGGTTGTAGTCATAGGGATAGGCAGAGGTCACAGTCTGACAAGACAGACATTGCTTAGATACATATGAAGCACACTCTCTGAGTAGGTCATTGCTCACACAAGGCTGGACAGGTCTGATTCCATATATGATACCATATAAAGCCACTGTCCTCATCAAGATGGATGCTGTCTGTGATAAGCCGAGGTGCCTGATATCACTTCACACTGTAATGATGCACCCTGAGTCAGTAATGCTGTCCTATGATATGGCTTGATGCACTGGGTGGGCGGAAGTGATTCAATCCATGTATAGGCACACACTATGGCACCCAGGGATAACACTGCTACGTGGATTAACTCTTAAACAAAGTATTTATTTGACTGAAAAGAAATTCAATTATAGGTGAACAAAATTAAATTAACGCAAGTCTATAAAAGGCCTCTAGGGCAGGATAAAAACATCATCAGTATCCCACATCCAAAAAAGACACATGAAGATGTCAACTGCTGTATGGAAAGAAAGTGATAAATTCTTCATGGACTGGTTCCAGAAAAATATCCTGAAACAAAACAATATTAGATCATAATTACTGCATTATAAATAATGCTTTTTACTTTCTAAACTACACAGTTTGACACATCAACAAAGATTGCCCATACCAAATGTCACAACTCCCCTAGGCATTCTAGATTGATTAGGATTTGAGCATCCTACTGATATGACAGTGTAACATTAGTCTATTATGCCATCTATTTAATGCAGTTTGCCTGTCTGCATTTATATGAATTACTTCAACTTTTATTTTATTTATAGCTGCAGAAGAAATCTAACTTGTTTATAAAAATTACATTAATTAAGCCATTAAATACATTGCTTTATTCCAAACATTTTCCACCAAAACAAACACCATATATAAACCTGTAATTTCACTTTTTTTTCTATTTAAACATCAACAACATATTGTTTTATATTTCTGTCTTCAATTAACACCTCAACCTGCGTTCTCCATATCCTCAAGAGATAACGCACTGCACCTTTCTGTATTTGAACAGATGTTAGTTCATATTTTAACAATTTCAAGAGCTATGTTTCAAACCTAGATATATTTTCAACATCAGTATTAGCTTTAGCACATTATCAGTGAGAATATTTCAATGTATACATGAAATAAAGCAACATGGAACATATTGTTTCATGCATTTCAAAGACAATGTGTAATTATCACAAAAGTGGCTTTTTTTTGCAAAAATTAAGTAAGACCTGTTTAAATTGTTTTGAAACTAGCAGGAATTGCACAGAGCATATGTATATCTGTGGATATCATTGACAGACAAGTATGACTCATACACCTTTATTGCTGCTAACTGGCCGACAGGGACAATAAACACATGAATAAATCAGTTTATTTTGTTCTGAGAGCATAATTTGAAAAATGGACACACACTGTGACACGTTTATAATTACCCTCTTTCAGATGTAACAAAGAAAAATCTTTCCCTGGAATTTTAAAATAAATTAACATTTCTGGTGATATAATTGTTGATTTATATATTACTAGAATATTGCCCGTCAAAAAATTATGGGAATCAAATTGTAAGTGAGCTAATGCTGTTTGGTGTATGTTAATGAACTAAATAATACATTAATAAAGGAATATACTTTACCCATTTTGAAGAAATAAATGCAGGAAGCCTTATGCTGAAGAGCTGACAATCTGTTTTCATGTTGCTGCAGCATACAAATGTGTGTTTTCAGTGTTGTGGAGCTGCTGTGTAAGTGTGAGCAATGTGTGCAGTGTGTAGTGTAAATAGTGTGCATGCGCGAGTAAAATCCGTTAGGGTAGCTGTGTACTTCCGGATTGTGTAAGTTAGTGTTGTAAAATGGCGCCTAATGTGTGGTATGCGGCTGTTGGTAATTTAGCGTCCTTGTTCTTGGACCTCGTCCGTTTTTTTCGGAAAATCTGTATGTGTTTGGTGGTGTTTTGCGTCTTTAGGGTCCTGTAGCCTTGTTTTCGTTTTTTTTCGGCGGCCAATTTTTAGGTGAATTTCCGGTGTCTAAACTCTTCAATTTGGACTTAAATGGAGGTGTGTATTTTTTGTGTTTTGAATGTTTTGAGGTTCGTGCGGGTCGGGCGATAAAGTCATAATTTTGCGAGTTTGTAATGTTTTTTTTGTCTAAGTCCCGCGTCTCCTTTTTGTGTGTCTTAAGTCTGTAAATGTTGCAAGGTCCGCAGTTGCTGTCAAGGAGCGCCTTCACCTCCTTATGAAATTCAACTCCTTCTGGATCACTATCCTGTCTTGGTGAGGATGCTTGTGTACCTCAATGAAGCTGTGAGCTATACCATGAAAGGTCACCCAAGATGGTCAGACAAATGGTGGTCTGGTGGAGAAGGAGCTTGCAACCCACTCCAGCATCTTTGCTAAGAAAACCATATGGATAAGCACAACCAGAAACACAGACAGATGTGCCTGGTGTGCTGTGGTCGATATGGTCACCGAGAGTCGGATACGACTGAAGGACTGAACAACAACAACAACATGAAATTAAAATATCAGATATGAAGAAGTACACATAGTTGTCCATATAAGAGAAAAATGCAGAATTATTTATACTTATGATACTGAAATAATGAAAATGAGCTTATAATGCACAATTACTTCAGCGCATTAAAATAACCATATTATAGATTATTCTCTGGAAAGATACTAACTAAAAAATAGCTTAAATGTCTTGGCCCAGAATAATTTCCATTCTCAATTCATTGGTGAAAAAATATGACAATTTACAGTTTTCAACAGAAAATATCACAGACATGCCTCTTAAAATCTCACAGATTATGAATGCCCCATGTCTACTGAAATGAATCATACTGAATGTATATAAATTCATATATAGTGGATATAAAAAGTCTACACACCCCTGTTAAAATGTCAGGTTTCTGTGCTGTAAAAAAATGAGACAAAGATAAATCATTTCAGAACTTTTTCCACCTTTAATGTGACCTATAAACTGTACAACTCAATTGAAAAACAAACTGAAATATTTTAGGTGGAGGTAGGAAAAAATAAAATAAAAATAATGTGGTTGCATAAGTCTGCACACCCTTTTATAACTGGGGATGTAGCTGTGTTCAGAATTAAGCAATCACATTGCAAATCGTGTTAAATTGGAGTCAGCATACACCTGCCATCATTTAAAGTGCCTCTGATTTACCCCAAATAAAGATCAGCTGCTCTAGTTGGTCTTTCCTGAAATTTTCTTAGTCGCATTCCACAGCAAAAGCCAAAAGCCAAAGTCCACAGAGAGCTTCCAAAGCATCAGCGGGATCTCATTGTTAAAAGGTATAAGTCAGGAGAAGGGTACAAAATAATTTCCAAGGCATTAGATATACCATGGAACACAGTGAAGACAGTCCAAAATGTATGAAAAGATGAGAAGAAAACTGGTCTGGGAGGCTACCAAGAGGCCTACAGCAACATTAAAGGAGCTGCAGGAATATCTGGCAAATACTGGCTGTGTGGTACATGTGACAGCAATCTCCCGTATTCTTCTTATGTCTGGGCTATGGGGTAGAGTGGCAAGACAAAGGCCTTTCCTTAAGAAAAACACCCAAGCCAGGCTACATTTTGCAAAAACACATCTGAAGTCTCCCAAAAGCATGTGGGAAAAGGTGTTATGGTCTGATGAAACCAAGGTTGAACTTTTTGGCCATAATTCCAAAAGATATGTTTGGCGCAAAAACAACACTGCACATCCCCAAAAGAACACCATACCCACAGTGAAGCATGGTGGTGGCAGCATCATGCTTTGGGGCTGTCTTTCTTCAGCTGGAACTGGGGCCTTAGTTAAGATAGAGGGAATTATGAACAGTTCCAAATACCAGTCAATATTGGCACAAAACCTTCAGGCTTCTGCTAGAAAGCTGAACATGAAGAGGAACTTCATCTTTCAGCATGACAACGACCCAAGGCATACTTCCAAATCAACAAAGGAATGGCTTTACCAGAAGAAGATTAAAGTTTTGGAATGGCCCAGCCTGAGCACAGACCTGAATCTGATTGAAAATGTGTGGGGTGATCTGAAGAGGGCTGTGTACAGGAGATGCCCTCGCAATCTGACAGATTTGGAGTGTTTTTGCAAAGAAGAGTGGGCAAATCTTGCCAAGTCAAAATGTGTCATGCTGATAGACTCATACCCAAAAAGACTGAGTGCTGTAATAAAATCAAAAGGTGCTTCAACAAAGTATTAGTTTAAGGGTGTACAGACTTATGCAACCATATTATTTTATTTTTATATTTTTTCTTCCCTCTACCTAAAAGATTTCAGTTTGTTTTTCAATTGAGTTGTACAGTTTATAGGTCACTTTAAAGGTGGGAAAATGTCTGAAATGATTTATCTTTGTCTCATTTTTTTACAGCACAGAAACCTGACATTTTAACAGGGGTGTGTAGACTTTTTATATCCACTGTATTGTTTGTGTCAGACAAAGTCAGCTATTTGGGGAAATAGATAACATATTTTGCTCCAATATATATTCATTTCTAATTATCTAGCAAATTTCATGCCAAGAAATGTATAATACCAGCTATGAAAGCCCTGTTTTTATTACGTAAGATACATTTGGTTTGCATGTACTCCATTCATAAGTTTAACTCCATAAAAAATAGTTATTACCTGAAGTTACAGTTCCTCTCTAGCTCACTACAACATAACCAACTGGTTGTAGTATGTCCGACCTTAAAAGGTCTGCCATATGTGTCCAGTATCATAAAGACTTGTCCTTTATCAAGGTCACTAACCTATCAAGAAACAGAAACTCACCATTACGTTATTACAGTATAAATTAATCCTCTTCTTAGGCATATCATAATTCCTCCAATCATCTATAGCTGATTGCCCAACTGGGCTGTCCTCAAGTCTAGGAGAGACTCCTACCAATTTCAGCAAAAATCCACATCCTGCATGTGATCCATACCCCTGCTAACAACACCAAAAGAAACAACTTAATAAAGCAGTACTACCAGGTGAGACATATCTTTGTGGACAACACAATAGGTGGAAGAAATGGTTGCATGTCAAGGGGACTCTTCTAGCATACCCTAAGAGGAGCACCTACATGATCTACAGGGTATATGAACCATGTTCCTATTGACAAAATTCTTGGAAGAGCCACTTACTGTGGATGCAGTTCCATGTGAGCCATGTCTCCATCGATATTAGATTATATGGAATAGGGAAACCTGCACATCTAGGTGAGTTTCTGGTAACATCACCTGAAGAGAAGCAACAGCTGCAAATCCTGCAGATCCTGGTGAACAATGTCTCATCAGCCTAGAAAATGCAAATTTCTTACCAAAAATTCACTTCTGGGTGAGTTACATATTTGCTGTTTTTTTTTGTCTTGGATGAATCTCTTACTTTAATTGCTCATCCAGATATGTCATGTTTATGATGAAATTGAACTATGAAGACAACAAACAACTTATCACAACTATATGCCCATGTTCCTGCTACTATCAACCTTGTTGTAGTATCCTACCAATGCAGCAGTTCATTAAAATAGAGCACCTTCATCAAACATGTTTTACAAAATGATAAAAATGATAGTACTTAATTGTGTAGTAAAGTAGAGGACAGTTTGCAGAACAGACATAGGAAGAGTATTATTCCAAATCAAAATGTGGATCTTTTCAATTTTATAAGAAGATTATCACTAAGGAGGATGACATGGAAACATTTTGATATCCTTATATAGGAATCAGAAGGTCATCCTTAAATCTCTGGGAAGAAAGGAATATATATATGCAAAGGCCTGTGAAAAATGTGTGAAATCAAAACACTTCATTTAATCCTTACATTTTCTGCAGTTTTAATTGATGAAACAATTTTGCAGTTTAAGAAACATATTTAAGATCTTTTCTTTAAGTTTCCATTTAGATACAGAAACTCGAATAAGCAATGAAAGAAGCAATGAAAGATCTAGCAGTAATTTTGCCAGCTGACAACAATTGGGGCATTGTAGTTTTAGACAATGATTAATATATCAAAATGGAGGATTTTGAAACTTATAAAAAGTTACAATTACATCCTACAACCACATTTCTGATTACTTTTTTTCTTATACCTTATTAGAGGCACATTATACTACAGAACAAAACGGCTCAAAAGACCAATAATTATAAAGAAAAAAATCAGTTGAATAATAAAGGAATAAAAGATGGTTTATTCAGTGACATTTCCCAAATTCCATTTCTTTATTATCTACCAACCTGCACACATTCACTGAAAATACACCATGGGCTGTCTATTATATGTGGCATTGAATCTGTGTCTTCAAACCTATACAATATATTGTCAAAATTGTTATTTTTGACAATACATTTTATACAGCTGGGAACCTCCATAATATGATTGTAGGATTATAATCATATTATTATAATTCCTTACATATGATTAATAAACTGTGAATCATGCTGCAAAAAACAAAACTACGAGAGGTGCAACAACTTTCTTAGCAGTCAAGAGAAGAAGGTGGCTTGCCTGGAGTTTGCTTAATTCTACTTAGGTTGCTGCAACAAACCAACTGAAATTGTATTTAAACATATTTAAGGCATGCATGAGGTTTCTCTCAACACACACTCAGAACCAGAAATATAACACTGATACCATCGTCAAACTACTAGAATATATCCTGACCTACAACTACTTCCCCTTCAACCAACATATTTACCTACAAATAACGGGCTCCTCAATGGGGACCAAAATGTCACCACAATATGCCAACCTATTTAAGGCTGACCTGGAACAGAGATTCCTGTCCGCATATGTCCACAAACTTTACAGATACTACCGTTACATAGATGGCCGGTTCATCATATGGACAAAAGGAGAAAAAACCTCAAAGACTTCCATAATTCGTTCAATATCTTTCACCCATCTATTAAATTTAAACTGGATTACTCTGCAGAGCAAGTGAACTTTTTGGACACTACCATTTCCATCACAAATGATAAACTTAACTTATCTGTGTATAGGAAACCTACAGACAGATGCAGTTGCCTCCACAACTCTAGCTTCCATCCCTCCCATTCTAAACAAGGGATAATTCATAGTTAAGCCATCAAATACCGCATATGCTCAAACACTGAGGAGCGTGATAAACACTTAAAAACATTGTCTGACTCCATCAGGCAGAAGGGTTACAAACCCTGTGTCATCACACAGAAAGTGACCTTTGCCATCAGAACACCCCGGGAACACCTGTTGCAATATAAAACTAAAGAAACAACTTCACGTATACCACTGGTCACCACATACCATCTGGCTCTAGAAGGGATGAGCAAAATATTTACGGATTTACAACCACTGCTTACAGAGGGCACAGAATTGAAACATATATTCCCCAAACCTCCAATTCTTGCATTTAGGCAGCTACCAAATTTAAGACAAACATTGGTGAACAGACAATTGGCCAATGAACAGCATAATAGAGAAAATGGCACCAAACCCTGCAAAAAAATTCCCTGCAAATTATGCCAACTTATCTGCAAAGAGGACACAGCCACACATAACAACAATAGCTATAACATCAGAGGCTCATATTCATGTACATCATCCAATGTAGTGTACATGATTCAATATACTGTATGTGAAAAGGGATGCTACATTGAGAAACTGCACATGAGAATGAACCTCCACAGAAGCTCCATCAAAAAGCACAATTAAGTTATTGTACTCCAGTTGGACACCATTTCACCCAGGAGAATCACTCAATCTAGAAACTCAAAATAAAAATACTCAGAGGGAATTTCAGAACTATCCAACAGCGGAAAACTTTAAAATTAAAAATAATTAAATTTTTTAATACGAAGGATACTGGGCTTAATATGGTTTTAGGTTTTCCTATAACTCATACCCATTCTACAAACCTCCCCCGTTCAATTGCTGTTCTACTCCACAAACTGTGGTGACATTTATTGCTCTAAATTATGACTCACACATACTGACCTATCAGGACATTATTTACTATGCTGGTCTGTTTCTCACTAATCTCTGCCCAATTAATTTTTTTTCCATTTTTTTCCCTCTTTTATTCTGTCCACTTTTTTTCCTTCTTTCATATTTTTGTCAGTATTGCTTTTGACTTGATAAAGAGAGGATTATCTCTCGAAAGCTTGTCACTATGTTATGAATAGGTTTGTCCAATAAAAAAGGTTTCACTATATCCAGCAATACTCTGATTATTCATCTAAACACATTTAAAACGTAACCCGTAAACTGTTTGGAGCCTGCAAAAAGACGCCAATTGAATAGCAAATTAACTTATGGCCTCACTTACGGGCTCCAGTAACTTACGATTGCTCAATTGAATCGGGCTCTAAGACTTTGTTACTGCTATGAGAGCTATATGATATGGCAGCAACTACTAAATGATAAAGAAAAGGTATTTTTGGTGACACCTTTGCTTTCATTATTTTAACTGTTTAACCTCCTCAGTATTTTCACTTATGAATGTTATTTTTATTATTATCCTTTATTTGGAAAACGCCAACATATTCCATGGCTCTATACAGGGATTATGTACAAGGCAAAAAATGTTTAACACATTGTAAAAGAACGGAGGGCTCTGTCTTGGAGCTTAAAATAATCTACACAGTGCTTTCCCTAAAGCACCTAACAAGATTAAAAACTTGCAAACGTACAGCCTAAAGGGTATGGGTGTGGTACAGGGGTGATACGTGAGTTCTGCATATTAAGGCTGAATGTGAAAGTGTCTTGAAAGATGTGTTTTAGTGAGGTTTTTAAGATTTTGAGGCAGGAAGATAGTCTAGTGGAGACAGGCAAGGACTAAATTATTGAGGCAGCATGTGAAAATTGCTGAAGTCGGGAGTGAGAAGAGGTGATAAGAGAGGAGGACAGAAGAAAGTCATTAGCAGAGCGAAGAGAGTGATTAGGGGGTATCTTGAGATGAGAGTGGAGATATAAGAGAATGCACCTTGAATATCCATCGGTCAGCATGCTTGACATTGGTACCATAGATGGTAATTTTTATGTTGTGTCTCCCTAAAATGAAGTTATTCTAAAAGAGAATGAAAACTGGCCATACGTAGTACTAGCATTTTTTTTAAATTACCATATATACTTGAGTATAAGCCGACCCGAGTATAAGCCGAGGCACCCATTTTACCACAAAATACTGGGTAAAATGAGTGACTTGAGTATAAGCCGAGGGTGGAAAATGTGCTGCTCCCTGTGTCCCCCTCTCTCTCTCCGTGTCTCTTCCAACCTCTCCCTTCCCTGTGTCTCTTCCCCCTCCCTTATCACCCTCCTCAACCCTACTCCTCAACCTCCCTCCTCATCCTCAACCTCCCTCCTCATCCTCAACCTCTCTCCTCATCCTCAACCCCCTCCTCAACCTCCCTCCTCATCCTCAACCTCCCTCCTCAACCCCCCCATCCTCAACCCCCCTCCTCAACCCCCCCATCCTCATCCTCTCTCCTCAACCCCCCATTTTCAACCCCTCCTCCTCATCCTCAACCTCCCTCCTCATCCTCAACCTCCCTCCTCAACCCCCCATCCTCAACCCCTTCCTCAACCTCCCTCCTCAACCCCCCTCCTCAACCCCCTTCTCAACCCCCCCATCCTCAACCCCCCATCCTCATCCTCAACCCCCATCCTCAACTGTCCTCCTCAACCTCAACCCCCCTCAACCCCCTCCTCAACCTCAACCCCAACCCACCTCCTCAACCCCCTCCTCAACCTAAACCCCCCTCCTCCACCTAAACCCCCCTAAATACCTCCCCCCTCTCCCCTCACTTACCTGCTTGTGCTCCGGCCTCCGCTCCTTGACCCGGTGCCGGCGCCCGTTATATGCTAATGACGCGGTGCGCATGTGACGTCACATGCGCTCCAGCGCCGGGTCAAGGAGCAGAGGCCGGAGCACAAGCAGGTAAGTGAGGGGAGAGGGGGGAGGTATTTAGGGGGGTTTAGGTGGAGGAGGGGGGTTGAGGGGGGTTTAGGTGGAGGAGGGGGGAGAGAAAGAGACACGGGGGGTAGAGAGACACACTGGGGGTTAGAGACACACGGAGGGGGTTAGAGACACACGGGGGGTAGAGACACACGGGGGGGTTAGAGACACGGGGGGTAGAGAGACACAGGGGGGTTAGAGAGACACGGGGGAGGGGGGGGGGGGAGAGTGACTCGAGTATAAGCCGAGGGGGCCCTTTTTTGCCTTAAAAAAGGGCTGAAAAACTCGGCTTATACTCGAGTATATACGGTATATCATTTGTGAGATACTCCGCATTTTGTATTGTGGCTGACAATGAGCTACTTAGTACTACAATGGTCTGCTAGTTTGTGGTGGCACAAACAACATCACCATGCAGTCAGATTGCCCCTCCCCTACCAGTGGCGGGGCTAGTGAATGGAGGGCCCCGGTGCAAAACAACATTTTCGAACCCCCCATGGGGGGACAATTTTTTTTTTGTGTTCACCTCCCAGTGCCCACAAAAAAATATTTATATATATTTATATTTATATATATATATATATATATATATATATATATATATATATATATAGTGCCTTGCAAAAGTATTTACCCACCTTGGCGTTTTTTCGTGTTTTGTTGCCTCACAACCTGGAATTAACATGGATTGTTTGAGGATTTGCATCATTTAATTTACAGAACATGCCCACAACTTTGAAGATTTTTTTAAATTTTTTATTGTGAAGCAAACAACAAATAGGACAAAATAACAGAAAAATTCAGTGTGCATAACTATACACCCCCCTAAAGTCAATACTTTGTAGAGCCACCTTTTGCGGCAATCACAGCTCCAAGTCCCTTTGGATAAATCTCTGTGAACTTGCCACATCTTACCTCTGGGATTTTTGCCCATTACTCCTTGCAAACCTGCTCCTTCAAGTTGTATTGTTTGGGCTTGTGAACAGCAATCTTTAAGTCTGACCACATATTTTCTATTGGATTGAGGTCTGGGCTTTGACTAGGCCATTCCAACACATTTCCATGTTTCCCCTTTATCCACTCAAGTGTTGCTTTAGCAGTGTGTTTGGGGTCATTGTCCTGCTGGAAGGTGAACCTCCGTCCTAGCCTCAAATCACGCACAGAGTGGTCCAGGTTTTGCTGAAGACTATCCCTGTATTTAGCACCATCCATCTTTCCCTCAACTCTGACCAGTTTCCCAGTCCTGGCTGCTGAAAAACATCCCCACAGCATGATGCTGCCACCGGTGTTCTTTGGGTGATATGATGTGTTGTGTTTGCGCCAGACATTGCATTTTCTTTGATGGACGAAAAGTTCAATATTATTCTCATCAGAGCACCTTCCTCCATACATTTTGGGAGTCTCTCACATGCCTTTTCGCAAACTCAAAATGTGCCATTTTTTTTTTGCTGAAAGTAATGGCTTTCTTCTGGCCACTCTGCCATAAAGCCCAACACTATGGAGCGTACAGCTTTTTGTTGTCCTATGTACAGATACTCCAGTCTCTGCTGTGGAACTCGGCTGCTCTTCCAGGATTACCTCTATGTCTCTGTGCTGCCTCTCTGATTAATGCCCTCCTTGCTCTGTCCGTGAGTTTTGGTGGGCAGCGTCTCTTGGCAGGTTTGCTGTTGTGCCATGTTCTTTCCATTTGGTTATGATAGATTTGATGGTGCTCCTGGGGATCATCAAATATTTGGATTTTTTTTTATAACCTAACCCTGACTTGTACTTCTCAACAACATTGTCTCTAACTTGGCAGTGTTTGGTTAATGGTGCCTCTTGCTTAGGTGTTGCAGCCTCTGGGGGCTTTCAAAAAAAGTGTATATGTAATGACAGATCACGTAACACTTAGATTGCACACAGGTGGACATCATTTCACTAATTATGTGACTTCTGAAGGTAATTGGTTGCACCAGAGCTTTTTATGGGCTTTATAACAAAGGGGGTGAATACATACGCACATGCAAATTTTCTGTTTTCGATTTCTAAAAAATTGTTTTATGTATATATTTTTCTCATTTCACTTCACTAACTTAGACTATTGTGTTCTGATCCATCACATGAAATTCAGATTAACAAACCAATGAAGTTAATGCTGTAATGTAACAAAATAGGTAAAAAGTCAAGGGGGTGAATACTTTTGCAAGGCACTGTGTATATATGTATAAATATATATATATACATATATATATATATATATATATATATATATACCATATCAATAAATGAATAAATATATACATATATATATATATATATATATATATATATATATATATATATATATATTATATTATATATACATTATCTCACAAAAGGGAGTACACCCCTCACATTTTTGAAAATATTTTATTATATCTTTTCATGGGACAATCTGCTACAATGTAAAGTAGTAAGTGTACAGCCTGTATAACAGTGTACATTTGCTGTCCCCTCAAAATAACTCAACACACAGCCATTAATGTCTAAACCATTGGCAACAAAAATGAGTACAAGTGGAAATGTCCAAATTGGGCCCAAAGTGTCAATATTTTGTGTGGCCACCATTATTTTTCAGCACTGCCTTAACCCTCATGGGCATGGAGTTCACCAGAGCTTCACAGGTTGCCACTGGAGTCCTCTTCCACTTCTCCATGATGACATCATGGAGCTGGTGGATGTTAGAGACCTTCACTCCCCAACCTTCCATTTGAGGAGGACCCACATATGCTCAATAGGGTTTAGGTCTGGTGACATGCTTGGCCAGTCCATCACCTTTACCTTCAGCTTCTTTAGCAAGGCAGTGGTCATCTTGGAGTTGTGTTTGGGGTCATTAACATGTTGGAATACCGCCCTGCGGCCCAGTCTCTGAAGAGAGGGGTTCATGCTCTGCTTCAGTATGTCACAGTACATTTTGCCATTCATGATTCCCTCAATGAACTGTAGCTCCCCAGTGCCGGCAGCACTCATGCAGGACCAGACCATGACACTGCCGCCAACAAAAGTATACATCTATACTGAGGAAAGGTAGTTGAAATAATCCCTAAATGACAGATAAATGGATAAGGCACAAAGAGCACAAAAACACTGATAATGAGATGAAACCCTCAGTTTTTATGTAAACAGCGATGCAGAGAGTGGAGGCAGCATCTGACATCATCAGGTAAATGCATATAGGGGGAATAAACACAACATATTATAGAAAACATATAAACACCTATAGAAATACGGATGTGTAATATAAATTAAAACTTAATATGATGATGTGCCAGTCTGCATACATCTGTGAACATCAACTATTAGCAATAATACACCTCCACATAACATATATCCAGTGCAATGGTAACACAGACTCCAGTACTCCATAGGTTAATAAAAATCAGGAAACCCATATGGCCTACGATGGATGCCGAATTGCTAGCCATATTCCAAACAACATTGACCCTGACCACATCACAATACTGAGAGCAACCATGTATGTCACATCCATGGGTATGTTATGTAAACAGTACTGTTGTGTGTTATACACCAGGGTGTGAGAAAGGTCATAATGGACAGCCTGAGACCTTAAAAGGAGAGGTGGTTGACACTGATTGTGGATAAATGTGGGCTGGTCATCCATGCTGGAGTTGAATCTAAATAGGAATATTAGCATATAGCACAGGCCATGCACAACATTGTCTTAGGGAGCATGGTTTGAACATGGTTTTACAGGCACAGGGACATAGAGCCAAATGATAACAAGGGCTATTGCATTCATGTGTTTTAGCTGTTGATGAAGGCCAATAATAGCACAGGAAGGCTGTGAAGAGGAAGAAGGAGCCTTAGGGAACTTACCTTAAAGGGTACCCTTTTTCTGTTGGGTCTCACACAGTGTGATATGTTTAAAACTCCTTGAAAGGAATGGTGATCCATCACATTCTTATATAATAATAATTTAGTATCATTACCTCCACAAACAAGTAATAGTATTGTTCATGCATAATGTAGAAATATGTATTAATAACGTATAAAATAGTGCTTGAACACACTTCAAGCAACATCTAGTAAACCACCCAGGTGTGTTACTGTTATGGCCTGTATTGTTCACATGACAATGGCTTTTAGAGTGAGTAAGGATAAATATTTGATCATGATGTCACTCTCAATGCAAATTTCAGGTGTTGTGTGCACGAATATGTGCAATATTGTGATAATAACATCATATTTTTGATGGATAGTATAAACACTTTACCATAACATCATTAATTACACAACATGGGTTAACGTATTGCGAGAACACACACCATTAAATAAGGATAGTAGTGATTTTAATCCACAAGAAAGCTGCCCCAGGTGCAAGCAGCCTTTTAGCACAGATACGTTGTGAATTCAGATGCTTAGTATTTTTATTATCCGCCATGCATAGAGTATACATTTGAGATGCCATGGAGGTCCGTATATGACTCCTGTGGCATAGGGGAGTAACTTTTGGTGCCATGGAGGTCTTGTAAGGGATTTGTAGGGCTGATTGGTAGTGGGGTCTTAAACTCTCTGCAGATCTCTTGTAGTTTTAATCCCTTCCCTGCCATGTGAAGGGGTTTATGTAGATGGATGGTGGGATGTTTTATTTTTAACTGTAGCACTGCTGTGGAGACTACTGAGCTTACAGGCTGCATGGGGACCATAGCGTGGCGTGGTCCCCAGTTAATGGGAATTTGAGATTGGAATGGGTACGTAGTCTGCGCAATAAAAGCTCCTACAGTTATGGTGGAGCAATTTTCCACGGCCACTTAAAAGATTGGAATAGGACCCTAACTAACTAACAATATTAGCAGATGTGTAAACCATGAATAAACATGTAGTTTTTAGAGAAATTCATAATTTATCAGATTCTGCTAGCACATGGAAGCTGACATCACCATAATCCTTCCTGTAGAAGACATGAGAAACAAGTACAGAGCAGGGCAAGCATGACATGAATGTTTGCTTAAGACTGATTGCTTCTGAGCATGTGCGTTGGGGGAAGTTGCTAAACAATACATGTTTTTCTGAATCCAATAATGCACCAAATCTGCCTCTTTCCACTACTGAATTGCTAAAACATGGCAGAACATACTCCTACAGATCCAAACCAGCCAGATTTATTGAAAGCATCTAACATGGCATCCCTCTGGGGGAGAGCCTGCTTAAATTAAGATGTCTTATGTAGCTGCTAATGTTGATTACATTCTTCACAGACTTCTACACATTTTGCCCAAACTACAGTCATCAAGATTATTTTAATATTTTTTCTTAATATACCGTATATGCTGTTAAATATTTTCTTTATGTGCCTACTATTAAGTTAAAATAAATACTTTCATATGATCTTGAATATATCAGTACCATATTATGTATAAATAAAAAGGTGGGGCCTTATAAAGAGCATATGCTCCAGAGGAATTATCCTATTCAGTGAATTAATAATCTTGTTTAAAATGCTACTAATATTAGCTTATTCTTTGGAGGCAAATATGGTTCTAAACTAAAAAAAAAATAGTAGTTTTAAACAGTAATCCTATTTAATATGCTGAATTTTAATAAAATTGGTTATATTTCATTGCATTTGAGGATTGGCTACTAGCCACTGACATTATTCAAAACTCATTTCACCATTTCATAAGCATTAAAGTTGACCTTTACTTAGCACTCACTGTTTAGGAGGATTCAAATGTCATGTACAATATTTTACCTGAAGCTACAACTGTTTTAGTTCAACTTAATGTACCAAGCTTGATAAATTTATAAGGCAGGAAAGCACAGACTGTTAAAGCAATAGACCATTTCTTATAATAAAATATTTAACAAGTTGGAGATATGAGATTAATCACAGAAGCATTTCTTACCGTTTGATTTACGGAGATGTATTGTCACCCAGTCCGACACATGGACACATATACTAGATAGGTCCAAGAATTTTTAAAAAGATATTAAATATTTGTCTAAGAGAATTTAGTTTAGGACATATCATCACCAACCCCCCCCCCCCCCCTACAATGTGTCTGTATAAAAACAGCTCCTCTGCTAATGTTATCATATCCAACCAAATTCATTTTTAGCTTTACAAATAAAAATATATACTTTTCCAGGCATTTGAAATTGCAGCCACCCCTCCAAAAAAATAAATAAACACTTGTAAGAACAGAACAGCTAAACATGAAATATAAAAGAAGCAACCAGTGGATATACTTATCAAACAGGGTAACTTGTAGGTTTAAGAAAGTGGAGTCTTATCAGGGCTTCCTATGTTACTGACTTTTAAAGGCAACTGTATTTCAAAATATTGTGTTATGTATTTAAAAAGAGTATGTTTTACACATTACAAAAAAATTTTCCCCTTGGAAAATAAATTATATTAATTGAGGAAAATGAACACTTAAACAACTAGCAGATAAAAGCAATGCGTCTGATCACCTTTTATCTTATCAACAGAAACATAGATTTGATGGCAGATAAGAACCAAACCCCCCTTCTGGATCACTATCATGTCGTGGCGAAGGGGCTTGTGTACCTCAATGAAGTTCTGAGCTATACGATGTAGAGTCACCCTAGCTGGGCAGGTCATAGCAGAGAGATCAGACAAATTGCGGTTCACTAAGGAATGAACTGGCGACCCACTCCAATATCTTTGCCGTGAAAACCATATGGAAAAGCACAACCAGAAACACAGAGAGGTGTGCCTGGGTGCTGAGGTCCATATGGTCAATGAGAGTTGGACACCACTCAAGGACTGAACAACAACAAGAACCAAAAAAGCTATCTGGTCTACCCATTCTATCTACCTAAAAGTGTCAATCAGTCTTCAGGATAGCCCTATGCTTATCCCAGGCATGCCTTCCTTAACTGTGCTTACCATTTCCACTGTAAGGTTGTTCCAGTTATCTACTGCTCTTTCTGTAAAGTAGTACTTCCTCATGTAAAGCACTACTTTCTTATATAAGGTAGTACTATAGAGGTCATATCAATTGTATTTTCTCATCTGATTTATCGTAACATTTAAACCAATGTTAACAAAAGTGCAATATGTTGCAGTTCAGACATCCATAAGGGTCCCTGTCCCCCTGTTTTTTGTTTTGTTTTGTAACATGTCAGGAGAGAGGAGGAGAAAACAATGTCCATTTTTAATGTCATTTTTCCACATTATAGATAAATTATTTCTTATATGTTTAAAATGCAATGTTTTAAATGAAGGCTAGACAGTTTTGGACTAAATCCAGTTTCCGGATTATGAGTGCATGCAAACAGTTTTTTGCATGAAAAAATACCAAAATAAACATTTACAAACAGTAAAAAACTGCAGCTTTTGTTAGATAATACCCCTGAAAATCCCTGCTAAGATTAGCATAACATTCATAATTTGTTTTGGCCAATCAGGAGAAAATATTTGTATTAAACTCTGGGGTCCGTGTTTTGCAAAGCAGTGGAAAAATATTTATCCCTAGTTTTTGTCCCATTTTAAAAATGTATTCCAATGTTAAATGGAAATGACAGGTAAATTAAAACCTTGCAATTTTGTGCATGAGGAATCCCTCTGTGTTTCTGTTTAATTGTTATATATAATATATTCTAGTACTGGTTATGACCTTGTCCATTTTGCATATAAAAATGTCCATTAAAAGTTTTCTGCAGATCAAAAGTGGTCTATGTCAGTTTAGGGAGGCAGCCATTTGGGCAATGGCAAATTCTGCATAACATTTGTCAATATGAATTGATGTATCTTGTGAAAAGGACTTCATACACAATCAAGAAATAGCACAGAAACCCTAGTAGTGTACTATGTAGAGGTAATCTTAATAAAACAAGCCCGTTATTCACTTGTAAGAGTACAAAGAACACAAGCTTTGAACAAAATGTTACTCTGTCAACTGGAAAAGTCATTTCTACATGGATTCAGTAAGCCTCTTCCTATTCTTGGATCGACCATAGGTTTTCCTCTAGAGTTCTCTGTTAGTAGCTCTAAATCCACAGTTGGAAACACAGACTTGTATATGAAAAGATAATCCAAAATGTGATCCCATCACGTTTTTTCTTTTAGAGAATTCTTCAGAGGACAAAATGTGTTGTGTTTGTATTTTAGATTATAATATTGTATATAAAACCTATAAAATACAGAGTTTTCAGTTGTGGATTTAGAGCTAAAAATAGGCATACCCAGAGGAAGACCTTGGTGGATCCTGAGAATAGAAAAATGGCTACTAAAACCACCAAGAAAAGGGACTTTTCCTGCCGACTGACAGATGTGATATTCAAAGCTCTTGTTTTTTTAATCTTGTGACTGTGTATTTTTCACATTTTATTAAAGGTATCTCTACATACTACACCAGAAGTTTCTTTGAGCTTTTTCATTTTTGTATGTTATGTGATATACAGCATTTTTTTATATTTAGGTCAATTTTGTAGAGATATCCTATTTTTGTGATTTTGGATTTACAACACTGGTAGTAACCTTCTGAGAGAAATTAGTGATATCTTATTAGTGTTAGCACCAATAATGACTACACAATCTTCTAGTGCATTGAGAGATATAAGACAATCCATAGCATTTCTATTTTGATTCATATTTGATTCATATTTAAGTTTTTGATTACTGGAACAGAGATAGAAAAGTGCTGTAAGAAATATCGGTAATAGGGCCATAAAAGGTCTATGTCTGGAATGGTTTAAAGTATGAGATCAAAATGGTTAAAAATGTAACTTCTATATTTCTAAAATATTTGTAATATTTGTAATAATGGGACATATATGACTTGAAATGCCTTTCTTCTTTTACTTTTCTCTACACTATTGGAAATTTCATCTTTCTTTGGTTTGGTTGCTATAATGTAGATGACATTTCAGTATAATAAAGTAGAAATGTCAAACAGGGTGACAAACAAAATAAGAAGAAATTAGAAATTCAGACACATGTGGTAAATACAATGTAATTCAATGAATGGTTAAGTATGGTATTTTAGTCATACAACTCAAAGAACAGAATTAGTTTTCCATTAACAATAATAGAAGAGCAAAGAAAAATTGTAATCATCATTTCAAACGACTTATAAGTGGGAAATGTAATGGAGCAACATTAAAAAGGGTATTAGGTTGTATAAGAAGTAAAAAAAAAGTCACCTAAAATGCCTTATTCAGTATTGGTGCCTAGTTTTTAGAAGTAATGAAGGATTCTAATATGGCATATTGTCTACACGAAGGGTCATTGTAGTGGGGAAAAAAAAAAGTATTTCATGTTTGTGAGGCACATTAGCAGCCATTCAAGTATTTGTTCAGTTTCTTCTTGCGTCATGGGAGCTGCCATCTTGGATAGCTAGTTTTCTTGAAGCCTAATGAGACTGGTTATCCTTCCTGAGCTTGCTCGTCTATTCTATTCATCTCTATGCAGATAACACCCAAATCTACCTCTCAACACCAGTTCTATCCACTTCTCTTCTAACACATGTCTCCAACTGCCTCTCTAGTATATCCTCTTGGATGTCCACCCACCATCTCAAACTCAACATGTCTAAAACTGAACTCCAAATCTTCCCTCCCTCTCCCATGGTGTCAATTTCTCTCTCACTGTCAACAACGACATCATCAACCCCACCTCCCAAGCCCATTGTCTTGGAGTTCTACTGGACCCCACTCTGGCTTTCATCCCTCACATACAATCACTGACTAAATCTTGTCTTCTCCATCTAAAAAACATCTCCAGAATTCGTCACTATCTTACACAAGACACAACTAAAATCCTAATACACTCTCTCATCATCTCTCGACTAGACTACTGCAACTCACTTCTTGTTGGCCTACCCACCACCCGACTATCTCCACTTCAATCTATTATGAATTCCTCTGCTAGACTCCGTACACAATGTTCAGTGACGGCATCACCTCTCTGTCAATCACTCCACTGGCTTCCCTTAGCGTCTAGAATACAATTTAAAATCATGACCCTAACTTACAAAGCCCTCAGCAATAACGCTCCCCCATACATCTCTGCTCTCATCTCCAAATACTCCCCCACTCGCCCCCTTCGTTCTGCTAATGGCGTTCTTCTTTCTGATAACATGCTGCATTCAACTTGCTATCAATTTTCACAAGCTACCCCGTGCCTTTAGAGCTCACATTCCTCCAATCTGTCAGTGAGCCACCACCATGCTTCACAGTGGGGATGGTATTCATTTCACTTTAGGCCCTGTTGACAGCTCTCCAAACATAGTACTTATGGTTGTGACCATAAAGCTCTATTTTGGTCTCGTCACTCCAAATTACAGTGTGCCAGAAGCTGTGAGGTGTGTCAAGGTGTTGTTGGGCATATTGTAAACAGACTTTTTTTGTGGCATTGGTCCAGTAAAGGCTTCTTTCTGGCAACTTGACCATGCAGCTCATTTAGGTTCAAGTATCGTCATTTTATGCTCCTTGAAACAACCACACCGTCTTTTTCCAGAGCAGCCTGTATTTCTCCTGAGGTTACCTGTGGGATTTTCTTTGTATTCCGAACAATTCTTCTGGGAGTTGTGGCTGAAATCTTTCTTGGTCTACCGGACCTCGGCTTGGTATCAAAAGATCCCTGAATTTTCCACTTCGTTGTTAGTGATTGAACAGTACTGACTGGCATTTTCAAGGCTTTGGGTGTCTTTTGATATACTTTTCCATCTTTATGACGTTCCATTACCTTGTTACGTAGGTCTTTTTACAGTTCTTTTCTGCTCCCCATGGCTCAGTATGTAGCCTGCTTAGTGAATCCACATGAGAGCTAACAAACTCATCGACTATTTATACACAGACACTAAATGCAATTTAAAAAGCCACAGGTGTGGGAAATGAATCTTTAATTGCCATTTTAACCTGTGTATGTCACCTTGTGTGTCTGTAACAAGACCAAGATTTCAAGGGTATGTAAACTTTTGATCAGGGCCATTTGGGTGATTTCTGTTATCATTATGATTTAATAAGGAGCCAAACAACTATGTGATAATAAATGGTTTTATATGATCACCATCCTTCAATAAAATACTTTTTTTGCATGATCAGTCATATTTTCAAACTAAATGCCTAAATTTCACAATTTCTGCCAGGGTATGCAAACTTTTGAGCACGACTGTAACTGAATCCAAGGCTGTTCCCAGGTGTCTTAAACGTCTGCTGCCATTAACGAAAAATTGAATATAACAAGTCATAATTAAAAACTATATTTTTTTATTTAAAAATGTCTAAAAGTGTGCACATTTTTAAGTCACACACAAAAACCAACAAAGTGTTTGCAACAATGTTTCATTTCTAAAAAAGAAATATTTCCATTTTGTGAATTGAAAATTAAGAATTGGAAAATAAAACACCATCATATACATTCACACACAAAACTAGCAATAAATATACATAAAGCAGAGAAAACAGATAGTGAGTGACTCATTGCAAACTTCCCATCCATGAGGGCATAGTTCATGTAGTTTTTGTATCAAACAGATTTTATCTTTTTGTTTGAACTACACACATCTTAAAGCACACATGTGGAATCTGGGTTTCAGCTGCAATAAAAAAAAACAGTGTATTCTCTATTATAATAACACAAAAGAGTGTAGAACTGGAAAAACATGTTGTCCTGGCAACTACACATTCTGTACACCATACATCATTGAACAATTACAAACTAACCTCCCCTGTATAGCTACATAACTATTTTGCTATTTTATGTATTGACCCAAAAGATCTACATTTAACTTTTAGTTTGCTATGTACTGTTCATTTATATATATTTATTTTACGTTTAATTGCCATTATAGTCCAAAATCATGCACTTAAAATGAACATGTCATATACAATAGCAAGATTTTGCATTGCAAGCCCAATATATTTCATTAATTTAAGAAAATTACTAATAAACAACATGCCCACTTGTACCCTTCACAGGGAAGAAGTATCTTGTAGCATATCAGTTAGGTCTCACTCAAAAGAGTGACCCCAAAATACCAGGCAATTCTTCCCTAAACAGGAGAAACAGTAAACCCCAGACTCAGCCTATTTGGGCCTCATCAATGAGGTCTAGCTGTACTCCCTAAGGTACAGTGAGCAAAGAGTCCATTGGGAGTTGCTTAGAAATATGTGGGAAATTCCATTGAGTGGGATAAAATGAATTAAGCCTCCTTTGTAAAACATTAATATAAAGAAAAAAAACTGATTAAAAAGTACTTTTAAATTAAGTAATGTTATCTCTAAAATGTGACACAATAATAGAACAAAACATTAGAGCAAAGAATTGAGTTGTACACATGAATGACTTGAGAATCCACACTTTAATTATCTTTGGATAGTAGTTCTTCTGACTTCCAATTCAGAGGAAATTGAAGGCACAGATCAACCCTCCGATCACTTGGGGGAGCCTTCTCATCATCAGTAAATATGTCCAATGCAAACAATGGGAAATGTCCAATGTTTGCACAGCGTGAGGCCATAGGGGGCTAATTTTAGGTGCTAGGGAGGTCCTTCAATGCCACCAGAGTTTAGTGCCAATCTTTTGTAAAACATTATTTTGTGTTTTTAATCCATGTACCATATCCCTGTATGCCTCAAAATGAGCATATAAACCAATACAGTTGAAATACAATCAGTGTAATAGTCAAAGGCTGACCTTATATATGTATTCTGTTCTGGGAGGGCAACAAGAGCTATAAAACAATAACTAAAAATAATATCTAAGTCAATTTTTTATCAATTTAAACACAGTTTAAACACATTCTCCACATGATTTTCAAATCTCTGTCTGATGGTGTGCCATGGTTTTAGTAACTTCCAAATTCCTTTAATGAGCTTGCAAATATGTTTAGGAATGTAACTTGAAAAAGTTGTGGCATACTGTCAGTGGTGATTGGGGTCACCCAGCTGATGTTTAGGAGTGAATCTGATCTCAGAGGCACAGAGGTAGCAAACATCACTGTAGGAGCCTGACTTTGGCAACATACTTTTCTATGACTCCAAACATGTAGATGGTACGTCTCAGTTCCTTGGTGTGTCTTGGTCACAGATGGACAATATTGGTGTACTTTGTTGTTGCCTGGCCGCAGACAGATACTTTCTGTGTCCCTTTGCAATGCATGGTTGTAGACACACACTTTCTGTGTCCTTTGGCAAGGCTTTGCCTAAAAGAAGCTGCACAGATGTGGAAGCAGTCTACATCTAAGGCAGCACTCCAACAACAGGCAATGTGCAATGGACTCAGAATATAAAGGGCCTGAAACTGGCTAATTGGCTGAACCCATGCCCGGGTCACTGTGTGCAGGTGCAACATTCTCCTGAATTCTGCTTAGGACAGGTCTAGATAATTGACTAGAGGAGAGCTCTTCTCCCTGAGGGAAGAGAACCAGTCCATAGCTTTATCCACAAGGAGGGAGGTTAGATAGGCAATTCTAGTCTGCACTATTGGAAATACTTCACGTTCTAGAATCCACTGCAGGGTGCATTGCTGAAGGAAGCTACAGCATCATAATGCCGTGGTACCTCAAGAAGGCCCAACTTTGTGATGAAGGGAGATGGTAAAATGGCATGGGGCTCAGTACCCAATATAACTGGACCAGCCCGTATAGCAGGAGAAGCAGAGAGAGCAGGGAGACAACCAGGCCATGTGTACTTGTTTTTCCATGTTGAGTAGTTGTGTTTCTTGTACACCTTGTTTCTATGTCACTGTCAACAACTGGTGTGTTGAAGCCCCAAACTGTGAGAGACTTTCTGTGTCTCCTGGTGAGGCTTGGTAGCAGAAAGATGTGGAAGCAGAATACATCTAGGGCAGCACTCCAACCTCAGGCAGTGTGCAATGGTCTTAGCCAGGATATAAAGGCCCTGGAACTCACTGACCGGCTATACCCATTCTCTGTAGCTGATAAAGGGAGGTGTGATGATACATGGTGCAAACTCCAGGAAGTGAGGCCTACACAGCATCAAATAAACAGCAGAAGCAGGCCTGCCAGAAAACCCATATCACAAGAATATGGCAGGACATGGAAGCAGCCCACTGTGTGCAGATGCAGATGCAGGCACACATTGACTAGGCCTACCCTATGTGTGTCGGCCAGGCCCAGGCTCTGGTGGATTTTCTCTGAGGCCAGGAGTACCAGATTTGACTGAAGGAATTTTACTTGGCAATGGCACTGAACTTAGTAATGGCAAAAACTTGGCGATGGCACTTCTCTGTCAATTGGCGTGTCATGATTGCAGACACTTTCTGTGTCCCTTAGTGAGGCCCAGGCCCAGGCACCACAGGATCAGGTTAAGGATTTCTCCATGGCCATCCCCGCAGATGACCAGGTTATCTTGATACATACTACATAACTCCAATTTTGTGAGGAGATTTTTTTTATATAAAATGAATGTCTCCAATGGGGATAGATATTAGCACATACTTCAGAGATTCTTTATAACTCTGCTTGCATTTCCTAAAGAGAGAGAGAGAAAGATATTTGTTAAGGCTTCTAAAGTTCAGTTGTAATTATTATATTATTTTGACATGTTGCTATTTTGTATGCCATTTTAGAATTACTGTTTTGCGTTGTATGCTAAGATTTTATAGCTATACTAACAAATCATTTTAATTACTTCTGTAACTGTTATATAACAAAATCTTTGTGTACAAATTGCCCTTTTGTTTATGCAATATATTAACAAATAGAAATGTTTTCCTTTTTTATATACAGGTTTTTAGATTCTTAATTAATGACATTAGAGAATGTAATACACTGCTACATAGTGGATCTTAAAATTGGATCATGGTAGTGGAAGCAATTATTTATAAGAAATTTTAGGTGGTCTAAATATGTTGGAATAATATTTTTTAAAAATAGTGACTTGCCCATCAAAAATGACGTGCAATAAAATTGTAAGGCAGGTAATGCTGTTTGCAACAGATAGTAAGCGTTTTGGTCGTCTGAGATCCTTCGGCGATCATTGCGAGCCCCGCGCTGAGCGCCTTTGGCATTCATTGGGAGCCTATTGGTTGGTATTTTTTTGTTATGAGAGGCGCTTTTGCTGTCATTGTAAGGTCCACGCTGATCTCCTTTTTGCGCTTATTGTGAGCCTGTCCCCTGGTGTAGTTTGTGTCCTATGACCACCGAATGTGAGGCACACAGTGAAGGGTTTTGCCATTTATTGGGATACTGTGTTTTGTTTTGTTTTTGTGTATATGTAGTTTTTCATGGTAATTATTTAATTAATGAAATACTAAATTAATATACTTTACCTTTTTGTAATTAATATATGCAGAAAGCATTGTGCTGAAGAGCTAACAATCTGTTTTGATGTTCCTGCATCATACAATGTAGATTTGCACTGTTGTTGAGCTGAGGTGTAAGTGTCAGCAATGTGTGCAGTGTGTAGTGTAAATAGGCTGGGTGCTCAAGGGGAAACCGTGTAGCTGTGTACTTCCGCGTTCTGTAAGTTAGTGTTGTAAAATGGCGGCGAATGTGTATGTGGTACGCGGGTGTGTATGATTTAGCGTCCTTGCTAATAGTGCATCTTGTACCTCGTACAGCTTTTTGTAAAAGTCGTATGTGCTCGGTGGTGTTTTGCGGCTTTAGGGGTCGTGTAGCCTAGTTTTCGTTTTTTTCGGCGGACATTTTTTCTCTCTGGGATTTTCGAGTGTCTAAACTCGGGAAATTGGACTTAAATTGAGGTGTAACCTCACTTCCAGACGTCCTGGGTGTCCCCCCTTGCTGTGGGTAAGGTTTTATTTCATTTTTGAGTGGATTTTTGATGTTTTTCACTGTGTGCAGGTCGGTCGTTAAGGTCGTATTTTTGCAAGTCCCACGGCTCGTAGTTTTTTGTGTAAGTTCATATTTAGCCATTGTGTGTTAGATTTTTTTTTTTCAAACTCCCTCTTCTGTGGCTGTTTGTAACCGCTTGTGAGGCGCTGTAGAGCCTTCAACTCCGCAAATGCGTCCCCTCGCTTTGCGAGGGTCCGCATTTCTGGCCTGCAATGAGCCTTTGGCTCATTGCAGCCTACGTTGGAACCTCCACCTTCGTGAGGGAGCTCGCAAAGCGTGACAACGTTTTGTAGTTTGACAACTATTATACAGTATGTGATATAAATATTTGGGGCCCTATTAAATTCTCCCTCGTAGTTCTCTCGGTGCTCGCAAAGGCAGTTTTTCTGCTGTTTGCGAGTACCGAATCTCTCGCAGCCTGCTTTGCGATATGACTGCGAGAAAATGGCCGAGAATAGGCTCCGAGAGAGCTACGTAGCCTTAAATCTATGCATGAGTCTCGCATATCGTAAGAATCCCTATGTGGACAAAAAGTCCACGCAAGGGATCCGAAAGCCTCTACGCGCTGCATCAGAACAGCCCGAGACAGCAGTGTGAGGCTCCCCCCTGCACCCTATACACATCCCCATGCTGCAGGGGTCTCTATCAGGACCCCTGCAGCACCCCCACATTAACCCCTTGCAGCGGGGGTCCCCGATCTGCATAGATCAGGCCCCCCGCTGCATTTAAAACTTTTAAATTCCCCACCGCGGCTCCCTAAAGGGGCCGCGGCACACTATTACCCAATCTCGGCCGCGGCACTTAAAATTAACCCCCCTCTATGCTGGGGGTCCCCATCGGGACCCCCGAAGTGTCCCCACATGAACCCATTGCAGGGGGGGTCCCCGATCTGCATAGATCAGGCCCCCCGCTGCATTTAAAACTTTTAAATTCCCCGCCGCGGCTCCTTAAAGGGCCCGCGGAACACTATTACCCAATCCCGGCCGCGGCACTTGAAATTAACCCCCCTCTATGCTGGGGGTCCCCATCGGGACCCCCAAAGTGTCCCCACACAAACCCCCTGCAGCGGGGGGCCCCGATCGGCACCGATCGTGACCCTGCTGCAATTCAATTTTAAATTTCCCGCCTCGCGGGTCCTCAAAGGACCGTAAAGGTCCTGAAAGGACTCGCACTAAAAATATTAACCCCAGGCAACTATAATTACCCCATTAACTCATGGTGGTCAATACAGACCACCATAAGGCCTAAATTACCCCATTAACTCATGATGGTCAATACAGACCACCATAAGGCTCTATTTAACCCCATCAGTCCCATAAGGGTATATTATTACCATTATGGGCCTGTTACAACCCAACATTAAGCACATAAGTGCCTTGATGGTCCTCAAGGACCATCATGACACTAACTACAAACACTACACTATAACCCCCAATAAACCATTTAATCTAAACTAACCCCCCTCTACATTAATCTATTAACACTTACACTACCTACCTACACTACCTACCCCCTAATAAACCTCCCCAACACTCTAATTACAAAAAAAAACTACAGTACAGAAAAAAAAAAATTACAACCCCACCCCCCACTACAGAAAATAAAAAAATTACACACCTGAAAAGGAAAGACAGATAAACACAATACAATACATACATATAATACATTACATACATTAGATACAATACATGACATTACATATAAGATATTAAATATAATATATTACATATAATATATTAAATATAATATATTACATACATTACATACAATACATGACATTACATATAATATATTAAATATAATATATTACATATAATATATTAAATATAATATATTACATATAATATATTTAATATAATATTTTACATATAATATATTACATATAGTCCAAATCAAATACTCCCTATCTATCTAACATACAATCTATTTAATTTAAAATAAATCCTAACTATATCAAAAACATCCCCCTATCTATCTAATATACAAAAAATCCTAACTACATACACAGACCCTTACTCTAAAATAAAATAAAATAATTACAGTTCTAACTACACAGACCCTAATTCTAAGCTAAAATCAATAAATTAACGCCACTTACCTTTAAGATGTTGCTTCAGATCACTAACCTATGGGTCAAACAAAACAAAAAAATTAGTACAAAACATTAACATCCAATAAATAAACATTCTATACATTCTAAATAATATACTCACCTTTACAGCATGTCCCGTCACTGTTTAGCTCTTCCGGCGCGGCCCTGTTAAAAAAAAAACACAATACATGAATACATTAATACAATATATAAACAATAAATAAAATACACAAATAAACATCTAAATATACATTTAACTTACCTCCCCGCGATGTCCCCGGCCTTCTCTCCTTCAGCCCCGGCTGGGCCGCGGAACCATCCGCGCTCTAAAAAAAAACAACTAACGGAGGTCTGCACTGGCAGACCTCCCCGACGATACTGAACCTCCCGGAGTCGTTTCCGGGAGGAAATTGGCATTGGCGGCTTGTGATTGGCTGAAAAAGCTGTCTATCAATTTCAGCCAATCAAAAGTTGTCAATGTGTGAGCCAATCAGGATGGGATACACCCCAATATCCCACCCTGATTGGCTAAAACACTTGTCTATCTTTCTGGAAACCAATCACAAGGCTCAGATGCCTTCAGCCAATCACTATGGGATACACCCCCACGGAGTGATTGGCAGAAGACATCTGCGCATCCTGATTGGCTCCTACATTGACGACTTTTGATTGGTTGACAGCTTTTTCAGCCAATCACAAGCCGACAATGCCAATTTCCTCCCCGAAACGACTCCGGGAGGTTCATTAACGTTGGGGAGGTCTGCCAGTGCAGACCTCCGTTAGTTTTTTTTTTTTTTTTTAGAGCGCGGATGGTTCCGCGGCCCAGCCGGGGCTGAAGGAGAGAAGGCCGGGGACATCGCTGGGGGGTAAGTTAAATGTATATTTAGATGTTTATATGTGTATTTTATTTATTGTTGATATATTGTATTAATGTATTCATGTATTGTGTTTTTTTTTAACAGGGCCGCGCCGGAAGAGCTAAACAGTGACGGGACATGCTGTAAAGGTGAGTATATTTAGAATGTATAGAATGTTTATTTATTGGATGTTAATGTTTTGTACTAATTTTTTTTTTTTTTTGACCCATAGGTTAGTGATCTGAAGCAACATCTTAAAGGTAAGTGGCCTTAATTTATTGATTTTAGCTTAGAATTAGGGTCTGTGTAGTTAGGACTGTAATTATTTTATTTTATTTTAGAATAAGGGTCTGTGTATGTAGTTAGGATTTTTTGTATATTAGATAGATAGGGGGATGTATTTGATATAGTTAGGATTTATTTTAAATTAAATAGATGGTATGTTAGATAGATAGGGGGTATTTGATTTGGACTATATGTAATATATTATATGTAATATATTATTTTTAATATATTATATGTAATATATTATATTTAATATATTATATGTAATATATTATATTTAATATATTATATGTAATGTCATGTATTGTATGTAATGTATGTAATATATTATATTTAATATATTATATTTAATATCTTATATGTAATGTCATGTATTGTATCTAATGTATGTAATGTATTATATGTATGTATTGTATTGTGTTTATCTGTCTTTCCTTTTCAGGTGTGTAATTTTTTTATTTTCTGTAGTGGGGGGTGGGGTTGTAATTTTTTTTTTTCTGTACTGTAGGTTTTTTTTTGTAATTAGAGTGTTGGGGAGGTTTATTAGGGGGTAGGTAGTGTAGGTAGGTAGTGTAAGTGTTAATAGATTAGTGTAGAGGGGGGTTAGTTTAGATTAAATGGTTTATTGGGGGTTATAGTGTAGTGTTTGTAGTTAGTGTCATGATGGTCCTTGAGGACCATCAAGGCACTTATGTGCTTAATGTTGGGTTGTAACAGGCCCATAATGGTAATAATATACCCTTATGGGACTGATGGGGTTAAATAGAGCCTTATGGTGGTCTGTATTGACCATCATGAGTTAATGGGGTAATTTAGGCCTTATGGTGGTCTGTATTGACCACCATGAGTTAATGGGGTAATTATAGTTGCCTGGGGTTAATATTTTTAGTGCGAGTCCTTTCAGGACCTTTACGGTCCTTTGAGGACCCGCGAGGCGGGAAATTTAAAATTGAATTGCAGCAGGGTCACGATCGGTGCCGATCGGGGCCCCCCGCTGCAGGGGGTTTGTGTGGGGACACTTCGGGGGTCCCGATGGGGACCCCCAGCATAGAGGGGGGTTAATTTTAAGTGCCGCAGCCGGGATTGGGTAATAGTGTTCCGTGGGCCCTTTAAGGAGCCGCGGCGGGGAATTTAAAAGTTTGAAATGCAGCGGGGGCCTGATCGTTGCCGATCGGGGACCCCCGCTGCAAGGGGTTAATGTGTGGGGGCTGCGGGGGTTCCTATGGACCACTGCAGCAAGGTGTTCATGTGAGGACACTTCGGGGGTCCCGACGGGGACCCCTGCATTGAGGGAGGGTTAATTTTAGGTGCCTGGGGGGGGTTTGGAGTACCCCCCACGGCAGGGCTTATGTGGGGGACAGCCGCGGAGGTCCCTTTTAGGACCCCCGCAGCACTTGATGAGGAGTGGGAGCCTGCGATGTCATCTCGCAGGCTGTCACTCCTCATGTACATTTACGCAGTGTAGATACGTACGGCCCTGCTGCGTAGCTCATACGTTGCTCGCAGCAGGGCTAATTTAATAGCAATGTACGTTAGAGGAACTGTGCACTACGTAGGGCTTAAGTAGAAGCCTCTTATTTACGAGGCTGGAATTTAATGAGGCCCTTGGTATTTAATTCCAACAGTGCTCTCTAACAAGAAAAATATCTTAAAAACCAGACAAATAATGGAGACAGAAACCATGGGGTGGACTTATTACAATTTATTTACTTCAACTTGTTAATACTTGATTAATTTAAGCTAGTGAAAGTAACATCTCAGTGTACAACATATAGATAACTCTTTTTTAAGTTAATTCAGAGATGGTACTGGGTTCTGACAAGATTAAACAGTTTGGAAGCAGGGCACTCAAAATTATGTTGGAGAGGCTGCAATAAACTAGGTACTCATGCCCACATTTGGTGGGAGTGTAAATATGTTAAAATCTTTTGGGAACATTGTTTCACTCAACTGTTAAAAATGAGGTAGCATTAATATCTGACCCGAAGATTGCCCTGTTCCATATTTTTGATGATAATATACCCTGGTTTAAGAAATAATTTTTCATGGGTTATTTGTAGCCAAATGGCTTTTAAACAAATTTTGGAAGCAGAAGGGGGTTCCCTCGTGGAAAGAAGTCCTCATTGTGATGTCGAGAAATAGGGAATTGGAAGCTATGACTAATAATGGATTTAAAACAAATATAAGATTGGGTAAAAATTGGCAGATTTGGGACTCCTATTTGGAAGTTAACAATGAATAGATACATCTTGGTAATAAGTGTCTGATCTCTTAATTTTACTACCTAGGTGGTGAGTTTTATGTTTATTTGGATGGTATTAAACTTGTTATGTTTGTTTTTTCTTGTTTTAGGATATTTGACAAACTATATATATAGATGTATGATGTTGAGATTATTATAGTTGTTTATAATCAAACAAATATGTTATATGTCTGCTGAAAATCAGGTATGCATATATACAATTGTACAGAAATTAAGAAATTATGCAGCAGTAATTTAATGCAATTCAAAATGACACAAGTATTGTGATTAGAACAGATACAAGAATTGCTTTCTTACACCCCAATCCTGGAAGGAAATTACATATTTGCTTAATAATTGTGGAGACGTTGTTGGTTTTATTAAAATAAATTAAACTGACATGGTCATCCCCAACATTAAGTGCATGAAAAACCTAACCTCTGCATACTAAATTTAGTCTGAATGACCAACAATGACAACCCAAGCATAAGTACATATGTAGAGTACCTAGGTAATAATTGAGATTGACACCAAGATGGGTTAAATAACAGGTCACAGCTTGATTGAAAAATAACACAACAAAGGCATGTTCTCACAACCCAGAGGCGCTCACCATCAGCGTCTTGGAAACCTGTGCGCAGAAGAACTGAAACACTGCAAACAACATGTTAGAAGCCCCATATAATGACTCTCTAATAAAGTGAGCAAGTACCCCACGCCTTCTATACTGTGGCATAAACAAAACAGTGAACATAATAAAAGGGAGGGTAAGGAATGCTTCAGTGCCTGTTCTCCAACTTGAATGAGAGCCCAAGGCCTGAAGCTATAGTTTATCAACCCCCCAGACAATCCCAAAGGTGTTGAATGAATGACTTACACCTAACCAATTCAAACCTTCCAATTTGTTTTACATCCTTATTTCCCAGGCCTAATGAAGCAGCTTTGGTAGCAGCTCTGATTCTACACGCGTGGGTCCCAAACTCTAGGGGGTTTAAATGTATAGAAGCAATACATGACCTAACAACTGAAATGAACTGAAAACAAAATAAATTAGTAATATTATAATGAATTAAAATGAAGATTCCCCTCCTGGCTGCAACCTCAGATATTGAAAAAAAGTGTTACAGGGCAACATGAGCCTGAAGTAGGATGTCACATTATGTCCTGCCCCTTCCCTTGTTGATTGGTTTTGACTTTCTCAAATGAATTGAAATATATGATGGGAAAACTATAACCTCTGAAAACAAAAGGCCACCAATCTAACTCTATTTGGAGTCTTTTACTCTATAAGAAGTGAAAGCCTCCAAAAAGTTATGGGATAAAGCCGTTTTAAACAGGATAAACTCAAAGGATGAGTGAAAAATTAATAAAACGGTACTAAAAAAATAGCTAACAAAGAAAACAAAACTGGCCTTCTCTCATGCGGGTGTACTTAATCATTTTTCATTCTCTTTAGTGTTTGGCAAACTAAAAAGGGCTTAGTAATACCCTAATTCCATGAAACCACCCCTACTAAGGCAATAGGAGAAGTACCGTGTGAATAGTGGTGCAGCATAAAATACAGCAGAATCTCAAGAGATCTCCCTGGGGTACCTGAGGCCTTGGAGCCAACAAATTCTTTATGAGGCTGGTATCCTAAGCCCCAAAGGAAGAATGGTAATGGAGTCCTGTGCTGATCCTGTGGGAGCATTCTCCCAAAATGGCTGCCACTGTAAATAGAAAAGAGAATCAGTGATAATATTACTGGAACCTGGATGGCCTACAAATAATATTATTCAGTAAACATTTTAATACAACCTGGCAAATTAACCTAACCACCAGAGGAGAGGGAGCAGATTATTAATAGCTTGAACCACCCCTAGATTATCTCAGTGGAAAATTACGTGATGGTTTTTAAGATATTTTTTCCATAAAAACAAAGACACCACAATTGGGAATAATTCTAAGAAAGCGCAGTTCATGAACAAGTCTGTGTACTTCCACTTCTGTGGCCAAGGTGGCCAAGGTTCTGTGCATCAGAGATCCTGAACAAAAATTCTCCAAACCCTATTGATCCTGCTGCATCAGCATAAAGGTTTAAATCAGAATTGAAGATTGGGTTATTCATAATTAAATTGAACTGCAACACAAATAGAAGCTATAAGGAGGTCTGTTGTGATGATGAGCAGGCTTCATTGTCATAATCGGCACACAAAATTTAGTTTGTCAAGCAAAGATTACATGACCCAAAAAATGTATCTTTTTTGGATGCCAAAACTACAGTAACTGAGTCTCTTAGATCAACTACTTTATCAAACAGCAAATTGTATTGAAAAGAGTTGGTGTCTATGTGGGGCCCTCAGAATTATTTTCCAGCAAAGGAACTCCAAAATCATTAGCTGTATCCATGAACGTTCTTAACAGATCAAAACAAACTTGTGGTCCCCATTAGCCCATGAGCAAAAAATCATCCAGATGCACAAGGGAGTTTAATCCTGTTTTATATGCCACAGCCCAATGCATAAAGTTGTGGAATATAAGACAGAGATAGAAGAGACCATAAGGAGGCATTAATCAACAAAATATCAGTCCTGAATACAACAACCTAATAAATGATTGCAATGAGTGAACATGTAATAAGCGTTGATTGAATATCCAAGTTAGCTAACAGGGCTCTTCAACCCGCTTGCTTTATCAAATGCACTGCATGTATAAATGAGGTATAAATTACAGAAGAAGTATCCTTATCTATCCTGTCATTGAATGATAGTCCCCTAGGGTAAGATTAGTGGTGTATTAGACAAAGTTTTCCTTACTCTTTTTTAGGAACTAAACCCAAAGGTGATATCCATAAATGGAGAATTGGAGCACTCAAGAATAGATCCAACATCCTGACACATAAGACTTCCACTAATAACTTATTAATTATTACTTCATGAAATTGTCCAGCCAATTTCAAATTGGGAGGAGGGTGCATTTTTATGAACAAGCCTCAATGAACAGAATAAAAAAGCCTACAGCAAAACTATTAAACAGAAGATTGGCCTCTGCTATCTCTACCATACATTCTTAATTAGGAGGACATCTTTTCTATGGACACCAGAGTTTTCCCCATTTGCAGTTGATTCACCTGCATTTTGGGGCCTATGCTACTTGAAGCAACATAAAAGCAGATAACTGGCACCACATTCAGAGCAATCATGCTTAAATTTACAATAAGTTCCCCACTTGCATGAGCTTTCATTATAATCAAAGCAATGGCCCTTCCTACCCAAAGCAGGTAAAGAAGATGAATATGTTGCTGAAGCAGCAGCAGCAGGATTATAATCTTTAACCAAATTCCCAGATCTCTATCAACCCATTGCATTGACAAAATGCCATAGTTCCCCCAAGTTAAGCCCCGACAATTTCAATGAATCTCATTAATTTCGAAATAACAAAAAAAGATTGGAGCAAGACTCAGAAGCCTTCTCTCCTATGCTACTAGCAAAAATAACATATCCAGTAATCAAGTGGAAAATATCTTTGGCGTTTTCCTGTATCTGTATTTCTTCTCTGTCTCTTCTTTTTAGTAATCACCTTTTTTATTGTCAGTTTTTATGTCTTTGAAGCTATCTAGGGTAAGAAAAGAACAATCTGAATAAACTCCCTGTGCCATATCTTTTCTTTTAATTCCATCAGAATATGTCCCTCTATAGGGCCAATGGAGCATAAAGAAGGGTTCTTAAGTGCCGTGTTTGATTCCTTTAAGAAACAGCCTGACTTGTGCAAGTAATCCTCTGGCTGCAGAACATTCAGCTGCTACCCAAGCTGCTGTTGCACCAGAAGATCTAGACACGACTCCTAACTGAGCTAAATATAATTTAAAGCTCTCCAACAAACCCTCAACAGACAATGGAGATGCAATAGTCAAATCAGCGTGTGCAAGTGTTAGAGACTCACAAGTAGGCTGCAGATGAAGCTGTACAGTGATCATGATGATCTTTGAAGCAGTGATTGACAAATTCTTGTGAAAATTCTGGATCAGGTGAAGTGTTCATTAAACCCTTCTGTCTAATGTTTGAGCTGGGCCTTTTTCTAAGTGGCAAATAATTGAAACCCTCCTCTAGATTAGATACAGGTGAATATTAAGCAGAGATTGACACCCTGGCATTTGTACTTGATTGGGTAATCTGTGGTGTTAACGGTGATGTACCATGCCATAGTAGTAGAACCACCCCAGTTTTAACTCTTGTGTGCAGGAGAAGGAGCAGGTGATCAGGCATCTTTGTCTGACAGTGATGAGATGGGATATAATATATATATATATATATATATATATATATATATATATATATATATATATATATATATATATATATATATATATATACATATTACCCTTCCCTTGGGCACTTACCCTCTAAGGGGGTCCTGGGGGTGTGGGTGATTGTTTGTGAAAAGTAAGAAATTATTGTTGAATAGTGATGACCAAATATATACAGTGGATATAAAAAGTCTACACACCCCTGTTAAAATGTCAGGTTACTGTGCTGTGAAAAAATGAGACAAAGATAAATAATTTCAGAACTTTTTCCACCTTTAATGTGACCTATAAACTGTACAACTCAATTGAAAAACAAACTGAAATCTTTTAAGTAGAGGGAAGAAAAAATATAAAAATAAAATAATATGATTGCATAAGTATGCACACCCTTAAACTAATACTTTGTTGAAGCACCTTTTGATTTTATTACAGCACTCAGTCTTTTTGGGTATGAGTCTATCAGCATGGCACATTTTGACTTGGCAAGTTTTGCCCACTCTTCTTTGCAAAAACACTCCAAATCTGTCAGATTGCGAGGGCATCTCCTGTGCACAGCCCTCTTCAGATCACCGGATTCAATCGGATTCAGGTCTGGGCTCTGGCTGGGCCATTCCAAAACTTTAATCTTCTTCTGGTGAAGCCATTCCTTTGTTGAATTGGATGTATGCTTTGGGTCCTTGTCATGCTGAAAGATGAAGTTCCTCTTCATGTTCAGCTTTCTAGCAGAAGACTGAAGGTTTTGTGCCAATTTTGACTGGAATTTGGAACTGTTCATAATTCCCTCTATTTTAACTAAGGCCCCAGTTCCAGCTGAAGAAAAACAGCCCCAAAGCATGATGCTGCCACCACCATGCTTCACTGTGGGTATGGTGTTCTTTTGGTGATGTGCAGTGTTGTTTTTGCGCCAAACATATCTTTCGGAATTATGGCCAAAAAGTTCAACCTTGGATTCATCAGACCATAACACCTTTTCCCACATGCTTTTGGGAGACTTCAGATGCATTTTTGCAAAATGTAGCCTGGCTTGGATGTTTTTCTTGCCACTCTACCCCATAGCCCAGACATATGAAGAATATGGGAGACTGTTGTCACATATACCACACAGCCAGTACATGACAGATATTTCTGAAGCTCCTTTAATGTTGCTGTAGGCCTCCCAGTTTTCTTCTCATCTTTTCATCAATTTTGGAGGGAGCTCCAGTTCTTAGTAATGTCACTGTTGTGCCATATTTTCTCCACTTGATGATTACTGTCCATGTATATCTAATACCCTTCTCCTGACTGATAACCTTTAACAATGAGATCCCTCTGATGCTTTGGAAGCTCTCTGTGGACCATGGCTTTTGCTGTGGGATGCAACTAACAACATTTCAGGAAAGAACAACTAGAGCAGCTGAACTTTATTTGGGGTTAATCAGATGCACTTTAAATGATGGCAGGTGTAAGCGGACTCCTATTTAACACGATTTGGAATGTGATTGCTTAATTCTGAACACAGCTACATCCCCAGTTATAAGAGGGTGTGCTTACATATGCAACCACATTATTTTTATTTTTTATTTTTCTTCCCTCCACCTAAAAGATTTCAGTTTGTTTTTCAATTGAGTTGTATAGTTTATAGGTCACCTTAATGCAATATATAGCATTTCAGACAGGTTAGTTTAAGGTGGGTACTATTTATTTTAATTTACGTGTGTATGAATATTGCAAAGTTATGCAAGCATGGTATTGGAGCTCATAAAAGCCAAGTATTTCAATATTAGTTAAATTGCATGGAAAGTGTTGATTTTAGTAAAAACAGAGATCACATTAAAGTTTTTTTTTTTAGTTTTTTTACTGTATATATTACATTATATCTTTTAAACATTACATGCAATGCAAATAACAAACATACCGGTATAAAACTGAACTTTTACAGAAAATAGCAATATATAGTTTTCTATATGTATAGAGAAGTATCTTCTCAGGATTAATTACCAAACAGATGCATATCAAACTTTGAAAATGTGTCCTGTTTCAGGGGTAATAAAAAGTTGCCAAATAGTTTTTTTAATTTAAAAAAACAATGAATGTTGAAATATCAAATATGGGAATCTGTATTGTGCAACACCTGGACTCGAAGGTTTGCGCTTCAGGATCAGATGTTACATTTTCAAATATAATGTTAGTTTGTCAATAATCCATAGCGTACCAAAAAAGACAATTCCCAGAAAGCAAAACATATTTTGATACAAATTGTAACAAAGTGGATAGCAAATAACAATTAATTCATTTGTTGGGGGCTGATTTTTGTTTGTTAAAATATTGTAGACTTTTTATTTCAATATAAATTCATAGTTTGTGGATAACCAGTTACTGAAAATAATCATTGGCCAATATACAAAATAAGAGGGAAGTGTTCTAAGGACTTTCTCACGTTAGATGAGGTGAGAAGAGCTGAGATAAGATGTGAAAGGCTGTTGACTTGAGATACTTAGTAAATCCCCCCCAAGTATATTTTTAGTGTTATTTTATTTAAGTACATGGGTAAATGTAAAATGTAAATATATAGCTACACTGTGTTTATAATTCCACCTTCAAAAGCATTGTGAATCCACCTTAAGAATCAGCTCACCTTTACAATAAACAGGGCTATACACATATATTTTTAATTACAAAAATAATATATAAAGTCACAATTTCATGATTTTGACTACTTTTCCAAAATGTTTCCAGGTTTTAAATTGTTTTGGGGGGGGGGGGGGGGTAGAAAATGTAGACAGACATCTGACATGCTCAGAATGGATCTTGGAAAATATAGGGTAGAATGCCAATGTTTATTTACAGGGAAAGGATCAATACATGCCAATATGTATCATCCCTTATTGAAGCTCCTCTTCCAAGTTTTAAGATGTTTACCTCTCACTGTAAAATCTCATGAAATCTATGTAGGAATTAAAAAAACAAAGCTGATCATTAAAGTAATACTGGTCTTAACCCCCCACCCCCAGCCCCACCCCCACATGGAGTAAAAAGACATCCACACCACCCTCTATGAAAAACTGACCACAATTGAAAAGTGATAGCATCATATGATAGCATGTGCCATATGTCAATAGCATATTGTCAGTCTGTACCATATGAAGTCCAGTTCTATAATTAGTCTTGTAACCAGAGGCAATGTAGGACACTAAAAATTTAATTATAAACAATGTATATTTTTATAATTTTATTTAAGCACCCTTTATCTACTATAGAAAAAAATGTGTTTCTTTGTTAAATATTTTTATTCCTACCATTTTTTTGCTTGGATTTTGAACATTTTTATGAGTATTGGATGCATCTACGTGGCAGTGAGAGCTCATAATTTGTATGTTTTCTTCAAGAACTGCTACATCATTTTCCATCTCTATTTCACCTTGATTATCCCATTATATTACAGATAGCATGAGTAATTGTATTTACTAAATATGTTCTTTACTTATATACCATTTACCTGCCTGCTTCTTAATGACACATATTCTTCTGCAGAGAATGTGCATCCAGCATTGATAAAAGTACATAATAATAATGACATTATCTGTTTCTAAAGAATAAAATAATGTAATGCAGTTTCCTTGTCACTGTTTTCAGCAATCTAGTTTGCATATTTAAGTAGTTTGTGCTATAATCTTCCAAAGAGAAATTATATTGTCCTCTAAAAATATCAAAGAGACACTGAAGTCACCATATTTGCTCTGGACCATCTGATAGGGCATGAGAAGTGCTTTCTTTTAAACTTGCTTGTAAATTAACTGAATTTTGAGCTTTTAAAGTTAGTGGATTTAGGCTGTTTCTAATTTTCCCTTTCTGTCAGAATACATGATAAGATGCAGAAGCATGTGGTACTAATAAGAATCAGGGACTCGATCGCAATACACAACGTATCTGCACAAAAAAGTCTGCTCACAACTGTGACAGCTTTTAATGTGCAGATAATGTAACCATCAAAATCTGTTGTCTGAGTAGCAGTGCTGCAGTATTCTATCACTCCCCTTGCCCTCATCCATTTACAAAAAAAACTTTCCATTTCAGGGAAGGGATTAAAATAATAAGTGATTGTTATGGTGTTAAAACACCCACTGCCGATAACCCGTGCAAGCTCTGGGACCTCCCAGGGATTCCCTCCCTGCTCACCTGATCCCCACTAATCATAAAATTCATGGGAGTTTATTGAGACCCACATGGCACCTACTCATTTACCGATGCCACAGAGGTCCTTAAAGGACCTCTGTTAACCCCTACCATAGGGGTCTTTAACAGACTTCCATGGCAAGATATAAGTAGATAAGCCACGGAGGTCCTTTAAGGAACTCTGTGCCATTGTATATATTTTAAGAGCCATAAGGGTCATGTAGGTTAATGTGCAGGTACCATGGGAGTCTCAATAGACCGCCATAGTTATTATGATTAAAGGGAGTCTGAGTGGAAGGAGTGAATCTCCTGGGTGTTCCCTTCAACATCGGAGGGAGAAATTCCTGGGGTTCCCCCATTTACTGGCGATCTCTAAGCTAATAGGGGGTAATGTCATTGGGGGGGATTCATGGGATCCCTCAAGTTTAGGTGCTATTTGGTACATTTGATAATCCACTCAATTGTGTAGGATATAAGAAATCAAAGCTTATTTCAACTCAAATTAGTGGTTAGGGTTTTTAAGCATCAGATCTGATGCTTGAATCATTTTCTGAGAAATGTTTCTGCACTCTACAGGTTGTGTCGAGTGTACGTAAGTTCAGGTAGAATAAAAGGGCTTATACGTGGGAAATTTGAATGGGACAGGTAACTGTAACTTGATAGGTTTGATCCTTTCCACCTATTTGCAACTTGCACCATAACTCCATGTTTAAAAGATTTTGATGGGGCCCCAGATGTGAAGCTTGTGGAAGCAACTGTTTGCAACATTTTTAATACTAACTCTATACTAGATATATTGTTCATGTTCACCTATTGGACAGCATGTAGAGTTTTAGCATACTGCTAAGTCGAAGTAACCATGAAATTACAACCCTAGGATTTACTCCTTTCCCTGTCAATTTTTTTACATATAGTCATTTTTTTTGTAATTATATAATTTTTTAAATGTAAGTTAGTAGTTTCATATATATGCCACTGAATATTTTGTTTTGTCTATTGTATAATTTTTTTCAGACTACAGGTTTGCAAACTAATTATTATAGTTGTTTGACTGGACATGCTGCTTATGGAGATAAGCAATACTGGACCCAGTGTCCTGAAACACTGTCATTTATTAAAATGTATTCTTGTTATGGCTTTGTTTCTTTTATATAAATAATTATTTTTATTTTTTTATAAGACAAAGGTGTGGTAAAAGATTAATAGGGGAGTTGTAATGTTTGAATAATCATTTAAACTAAATATAACATATAAATGTAAAAAAGAAAAAAGGATGTAGGAAGATTCCAACTGAGAACCTATAGTTCTAAAAATAGAGGTTTTTACCCAAATATCTGTATGATAAGCAATGTGTACATAAACCAGTAGCGCTAAAATCAATTTGACAGTCACAGCCTCATTATCTACAGTAGTATTCACAAAAAGTATTAACTTGGCATTTTTCGTGTTTTGTTGCCTCACAACCTGGAATTAACATGGATTGTTTGAGGATTTGCCTCATTTAATTTACAGAACATGCCCACAACTTTGAAGATTTTTATTTTTTTATTGTGAAGCAAACAACAAATAGGACAAATTAACAGAAAAAGTCAATGTGCATAACTATTCACCCCCTTAAAGTCAATTATTTGAAGAGCCACCATTAGCAGGAATCACAGCTCCAAGTCGCTTTGGATAAGTCTCCATGAGCTTGCCACATCTTACCACTGGGATTTTTGCCCATTCCTCCTTGCAAAACTGCTCCAGCTACTTCAAGCTGGATGGTTTGCACTTGTGAACAGCAATCTTTAAGTTTGACCACAGTTTTTCTATTGGATTGAGGTCTGGGCTTTGACAAGGCCATTCCAACACATTTACATGTTTCCCCTTAAACCACTCAAGTGTTGCTTTAGCAGTGTGTTTGGGGTCATTGCGCTGCTAGAAGGTGAACCTCCGTCCTAGCCTCAAATCAAGCACAGAGTAGTACAGGTTTTGTTCAAGAATATCCCTGTATTTAGCACCATCCATCTTTCCCTCAACTCTGACCAGTTTCCCAGTCCCGGTTGCTGAAAAACATCCCCACAGCATTATGCTGCCACTACCATGTTTCACTGTGGGGATGGTGTTCTTTGGGTGATGTGATGGGTTTGTGCCAGACATAGCGTTTACTTTGGTGGCCAAAAAGTTCAATGTTAGTCTCATCAGACCAGAGCAGAGTCTCCCACATGCCTTTTCCCAATCTCAAAACGTGCAATATAGTTTTTTGCTGAAAGTAATGGCTTTCTTCTGGCCACTCTGCCATAAAGCCCAACTCTATGGAGCCTACAGCTTATTGTCGTCCTATGTACAGATACTCCAGTCTCTGCTGTTGAACTCTGCAGCTCCTCCAGGGTTACCTTAGGTCTCTGTATTGCCTCTCTGATTAATACCCTCCATGACTGATCTGTTGTTTGAGTTTTGGTGGGTGGCAGTCTTGTGGCAGGTATGCTGTTGGGCCATGTTCTTTCCATTTGGTTATGATAGATTTGATGGTGCTCCTGGGGATCATCAAAAATGTGGATATTGTTTATAACCTAACCCTTACTTGTTTGTAGAGTTCCTTGGTCTTCATGGCAGTGTTTGGTTAGTGGTGCCTCTTGCTTAGGTGTTGCAGCCTCTGGGGCCTTTCAAAAAAGGTGTCTATATGTAATGATGGATCATGTGACACTTAGAATGAACAGAGATGGACATCATTTCACTAATTATGTGACTTCTGAAGGTAATTGGTTGCACCAGAGCTTTTTATGGGCTTCATAACAAAGGGGGTGAATACATACGCACATGCCAATTTTCTGTTTTCTATTTCTAAAAAATAGTTTTATGTAGTCACATAAAATTCAGATTAACAAAACATTTAACCTAAGGTTGTAATGTAACAAAATAGGTAAAAAGTCAAGGGGGGTGAATACTTTTGCAAGGCACTGTATGTAGGTGTGAGAGGGCTTTAGCAGTTATACAGGCAACATTTTTCACATGATCTTCCAATCACTATCTGATGGTGCAATTTAGTTAATACAGGAATGTGAATCTGATGTTTCTGTCTCTGGTTGGGAACTGTTTACCCCACTTTCTCCCTCCCCAAAGATTCTTTGAAGTCTTTCCTTACATCCCATCCCCTTCTTACCTCTCCCACCAACAAACATATACACAAGTGGATTAAGGCTACTGTTGAGGGTAGAAAAGAATACAGAAAGTAATATAAGAGAATCAGGAGAGTAGATATGGCGATAATGCAGAATGGTAACCACTCTCAATGGTAACGCAAAAAAGAGAAAAATGAAGATTATTACAGATACGATCACATAGAGGCCCACAGACTGGGGTTTTAAGGACTTCCGATAGATAGTGGCCAAAAGCATGATATTGGAAACAATCATAACAGGAGTGAAGAGCAAAAAACTGAGCAAAATAATTACAGCAAACATGGCATTCTCATAATGACTTGTTTGTCCTGAATGGTCATGCTTTACGTCTAGATGAGTGAAAACTTCTCCACACGTAACCGTGAAGGATAGAGTCCAGATGAATAAACAGATGATTTCTGACTGCCGTTTTGGCCGTTTACATTGATACCACATGGGAAATATGACAGAGAGGCAGCGTTCGGTGCTAATAGCCGTGAGAAGGTATAAACCAGTGTTGTAGCCAAAGATACTGAAGGAACCAAGAGCTTTTTCAACTGTGTAGAATTGAACTCCCTCACTGTCAATCATCTCAATGAATATACAAACCACTGTTGGTAGGCAGAACAGAAGGAAAAGTAAATCAGCTGCAGAGAGGTTGATAATGTAAACAGAATACTTGTTCTTTGGAAGACGAAAGGCCAAAATCCATAAAACAATGACATTGCCAATTACGCCAAATATAGACACAAAAAATGAAAGACCAGCCAAGATAAAGTCATTCGTCAAGGGAACGGCGTGTGAAGTGTTGAAAGTTTGATTAGACATTTTGGTCCAGTTGAGTAATCACTTCATGGCCACTTATTTCCTGGAAAATAAGAGAAAACAAAACCTGTGTTTATACCTATTTAACTAAATCATAAATTGCATAAATATTTCAGAAAGTTTGCTCTTCTGGCCCCATTCAATTCTTCTCAGAAACAATAATTTTGTTTGCTTTCATAAATCACACCCACAAAACTGTCCGTGTTGAAAGGTATATAACAATCTGTAATTAGTTCTTAGCTGCTTTCTCATTTATATACATAATAGTAACATAATTAAAGAACAGTACAACAGAGACTTTGATAAACAGACAACTAATCCTTACTCAAACATTTACCTGTAATGCAAACAGAACAATGAATAATACTTTACAATGCACACATGACCCATTTTAAAATAAACTAAACATAAATTTGTGTTGACTTTCCACAAAGTGAAATGTGAAAGGATTGTTTCACAGGGCTAGATTCACTAAGCATCACATGGACTGCAGTTCACTGATGGCAAATCGTGCACCTTTGATTGAAGCTCAGCATGGTCCACTCAATAGTTAGTAAATCTAGCTCATTGTATTACATTCTTTAATGATTTTCTGGTGTTTAACAGAAATATAATTATATTTATCAAGTGGTCTAGTCAAGAGGTCTTGATTTAAAGTGACACAGTAAAGGTCCAAATTATTGCAGGAAAAGTACACATAAAAATAAATATAGTTATAACTGGGGGGGCGGTAATTGTGAGTGAAAGTGTTAGATTACTGAGCTTAAACGTTGGTATTGTAAGCATCAATTACATGAAAAAAGGCCACTTTACTCAGCACAATGTGAACCACATCACAGTAAAAATCCCCTAAAAGCACTTGTTTACATGTGTCACTGACATGCCCACTCTCAAACATGTAGCTTCAGTTCCATGTAGTGAGCAAAGGGGAAAAAGAACAGTAAACCATCAAAAAAATCTATCTCTGCAGAGAACTTAATTCTGGAATCACCTAAACAGGTCAGTTCTGCGTTAACTTTTGAGTGTTTTCCTGAGTTCAGGGAAAATTTGCTATCAATCAGTGTTCTCTCTGCATGCTGTGGCTGTCTGTTGTTAATCAAGTAACAGTCAGTAGGCAGGATAGACTGTGTTTGAAAACAGACTTAAAACTTTTGTTTTTTTAGCTATTATTAGTGTAATTAAAAAACATAGATCATTTCATCATAGAATCGTGTGCTCTTTCAATCCATGAAGAGCACCTGCAGTGAGGTAAAAGGCTTTTTAATTATCTCTCACAGTGCACCATAAGAGCATGCTCAGTTATATAATGATAATACTTTGACCCTTAATTATCTCATTGACTAATATTAATTATTTGACTGGGCATGCTCTTGTGGTTTACTACACCCTGCTGTGAGACATAACTAATCAAGTCAAATAAAAGCATTAGTACAGTTGCAGGACCCTTTTTATGTACGTTATGCTTATACTGTATCTACTTGCAGGTTCAATTACTCTGCTCCATGTTTTAATAACAACTAACTGAGATTATATTTCTGTGTGTACTTTTAATTTCTTCACTAACTGAGAACTTTGCTGTGTCACATAAAAGTTAGAAGGTAGAAGATTCTAAGGCAAACTGTGGAAGTAGTATCTACAGAAAATGAAGTAGATAAGTGAATATCATTCCAGTAAAAGTGTTAGGAACAAAGACAGACAGACAGATAAATAGATAGACAGACAGAAAGATAGATAGACAGATAGATAGATAGATAGATAGATAGATAGATAGATAGATAGATAGATAGATAGATAGATAGATAGATAGATAGATCTTGGTTCCTATCTGTCATCAAAATTTGTGTTACCACGGTAATTAATACATTTAAAAAAACGATTGCTTATGGCAGTAAACAGCAGTTTGCAGATTTCAAACTGCTTAAGAGCTCACCACTGAGCTTTTCGCTATAATTAGACACTGGAATAATAATTAATATTCTGTCACACAGGTATAAACAAAAGACATTTTTATGAATCCCGTTGGTAATTTGCTGAACTGACCCATGTAAATTTAATTTACTTTTTTCATGGTGATAAAATGATTATGCCTATGTATATTTAGCTAGATTAAAATAACGTTTCCATTAGGATAAAATGATTTGCTTAGCCCCTAGTGGGTAGAGACTTTTCATGCAATCAATTCAATTTGGAAACATAAATAAAAATACTAAGATATCAGCTTCATTTTGCTATGTATTATAAACAAGCCTTTAGATTTTTGTTGTTTTTATAATATTTGGGTCTACAATCTCATACAATTAAAGAGGAAAAGTGTTAAAGGACCAGTGAAGAGTTTTATTTATAGCATTTTATTTTGAAGAATTTGACTTGATGCTAAGCACAATGTTTTAACACAGTTTAAAATAAACAATTACAGATATTATTTTTTAACTACTGTATTAAATTTAGATGTAAGGATGACAGCTATTTTGTCTTTGGTAATAAAAGGATTAGAACCTGGAAGGAGTCGGGGGAACTTTGAATTCAGGTAAGATTTCCATTTTCTTCTCTTCAAAACTGGCTTTCTAAATGGCACACTTGACAATGTAACTCAAGTGGAAGAGTATGATAAGTAGGATAACCTTCACCTCAAGCTACAGACAGTCTTGTAGACTAAGATAAAATACTCCATAAGATAGAGTCATCAAAACATAATATTTTTTTCCTAATAAATGCTATATACTATTGTCTTGTATACCTGCTAATGTTATTTTGCTATAAATCTCACAAGCATGTGAAGTTTTTACCAAACAACAGTGGTTCTTTTAACTTTAGAACAAGAGACCAACAAAGAACCAGCATAGAAGTAATATTACAATACCTGAAAATATATGTAAATACACATAAGCGTACATAAATTATTATTATTTGAAAAAACAAACTGCCACAGATTTGTATTCACAGCTATAATCTACATTGTTCAAAACAAAAAATACTCAGGTTAGTCTTGATTTTTCCAGGCTCAGACTGCTCCTCTGTGACTCGCTACACATCCTCAGTCCATAGGATTTATTGATGGCAACAGAGCCATATGCAGATCAGTACTGAGCCAGGTTAAACTATTTCTTTAATTCTTACTTAATTTTGTAACCAAATACCATTTCTTACCTTAACCACTCTTGGAAATCAAGTCTCCTGGCAAAGTTAGAAACAAGGATTGTCTGTATTGTAAGACGTTGTTATGAGCACACACAAATAGAGGGAACGTTTTATCCACAGGGGGTGTGTTTAATCCATGGAGTGTTTGCTCTTTATAAGTGTTTTCCTCCTTCTTATATTATAGTTAGTGTCAATGTAACTGATTCCTATCTCAGCAATTAAAGGCCACTTTAATGCCTTAACAACATGAGCAACATATTTTAATTAGGCATTGATCATTAATACAACTTATATTCAATGATTTAGAAAATAATAAACTTCCTATCAAAGTACAGACCAAGCTGCTAGTCTATACTCAACGAGCATGTGCTGTTGGGGCAGCCTGTGAATGATTGTTTGGCCTCTTATCTAATCTGATTGTTTTTAAAATTCTTTACATCTGTCCCTCAGCAACCCTTCCACCATCTTCAGGGTGGTGTCTGTGAGCTCAACTCAAGGCTGAATCTAATCTTTGAGAATGAATTTAATTTTGAATATTGCTATTATAAATAATTAAATAAGAAGTTTATTAATGATCATTGCATAACTAAAACAATTACATTAAACTTGCGTTTATCTGGATCTCTCAAGCAACCGGCATCTACCTTCATTCCCCGCTATCCGGCACTTGAAGCAATAGGAAGTGACTCTGCAGCACAGGACGTTCAAGCAATCTGCAGCATGGAAGTTCCCATGGAAGTGCCCAAGTGGATCCTGACCCTGTAGGAGCCCATCGGTAGCCTCTGCCTGGAAGTGCCCATCGGAAGCCTCTAACTGTAAGTGCCAATCTAATCTATGTACCCTACTAATAAAATGCTTTGTTAAAATAAACTTTGTCTCTCTGTGTGTTTTTTTTTAGCTTTAAATTAATGTATTTAATTAGTAGTAGCAATCAAATACATTGCGTATGGTTTTGTGTTGTGTATAGCGTTAATTAGGCTTTTTTTAATAGTGACTCTCAAGCAACCAGTAACTACAGTTATCCTGCATATGGCAATCCGTGTGGGTGATGGATAACTGAGAGTATACTGTAGTTGAGCATTACATATATATTCATATGCTACGATCACCCTTCCATCAAGCCCGTTAATCGCTAAAATCGAACAGCAGCTTACTTACACCAAAGTGGTCCCTCGTCGCTCTTGCTTACAAAACGTAGCACTAATTAAGCACATAAAAAAGCCACTCTGAGAAGTGAAAGTGATTTTAAGTAAAATTTTCGTCATAAAGTCCGACAGGCTTCAACCTCCAAGCCCATAGGACTTTTGAACCCAACCTCCTGCCTTGGAGGTTGAAGCCAATCGAACTTTATGACGGAAATTTAACATGAAATAAAGTGATTTGACGATTTGCGAGTTTCAGAATGTTGTGCTATTAATTTTAAGACCTAACATCACTTTCTCTTTAATAAGAGTACAGGATGGCTTCTATATTTGCTTCAATAGTGCTACGTTTTGAAAGTAAGACCTTTGTGGTCCTACAGGCTTGAATGCCCATCCAAGCCCGTAACTCGTTATTCGCGTCCCCAAGCCCGTAACTCGTGGTTGAAGCCCGAAAATTCGGAGCACTGGAAATGCAAATATAAATTCAAGACAGCACTGTAAAGCACTGGAAATGATGGGGTACACAATGGGTGACATGAAGATTAAAGACACAACATTCTCAAGCTGGCACATCGCCAAAATAAAATACTTGATTTCACATTTTATTTCCGGCTGAAGTCCGACTGGCTTAAATAACCTCCAAGCCCATAACCCGTTATTCAAGCCCCAATGTTTGCAGGCTTGAAACACGAGTTATGGCCTTGTGGCCACAATCCTGTTCCAGCATGGAAGTGCTTACTGCCGATAGCATGGTTTTGCGATCGGCCGTAAAGGGGGCCTCCTTTTGGGGCCGCCCAGATGAATAGCAGCATAGACGTAACGCTACGTGGGGCCGTAACCTGATTGCAAAGAATTGCAGACTTGCGGCAGTTTTACAACCCTGATTAGAATGAGGCCCTTGGTTTTTACAAAGTGGAGTGTTATAAAGTAATGATCTCAAGTGATTGGCCCAATAGACCAAATGAAGACCTCAGAACATTCCCCAGTCTAATAAAAGTGTGCCTAGTAAGAGTGTGTACAAGGCAAGGAGTGGTATAGCATTTTATAAGATTAACATATTTTAAGTATTTTAACACATGGGCAAATTATTTTTTTGTATATATATATATATATATATATATATATATATATATATATATATATGTATACCTTGGTCGTACCTTAGTTCATGTCGCGTCTCATAGGGGATAAATTTGTTTGGAATACGACACCTCTAAGAGCCCAAGTCCAGCCTCTGCCTTTAGTAGCTCAACTCCAGCCTGTGCATTTAAGAGCTCAAGTCCAGCCTGTGCCTGTCAGAACCAAAGTGTTGCCTGTGCTTACATCATGAGTTCAAAGAAGGCTACTGATACCACTCAGCAGAAAAACAAACAGAGAGAATCACCATAGAAAGAAAAAAAAGAGATAATAGCCAGGTATGAGTGTTGTAGCCGTGTGTGTGATCTCGCTGCTGAGTATACAATGCCAAGAACAATAATCTCTGTGATAATAAAAAATAAGGAAGCTATTAAAGGAGCAGATGTATCTAGAGGTGTTAAGACTATCACTAAGCAACGGTCACAGACATTGAATGGATGAACAAAGTGTTTGGCCCCACTGTCAAAAAATATTTGGAGGAGAAACAACTGCCTCTGAGGGCCCTGTTCATAATAGACAATGCTCCTGCTCACCCTCCAGGCTTGGACGGCCACTTTCTGGAGGACTTTAATTTTAGAACAGTGAAGTTCTTGCCCCCTAACACAGTTCCTCTGATCCAGCCCATGGACCAGCAGGTCATCTCAAACTTTAAGAAATTGTATACCAAGGCGCTCTTCTACAGGTGCTTTGAGGTGACGTCAGATACTCAGTTGACATTGTGATATTGTGCAGTCTCTCTCAAGACCATGAACTGCGTCTGGAGAAAATTGTGGCCAGAAGCTGTAGCTCAGAGGAACTTGGAGGCTGAAAAGTGGAGGACATTGTGTCTTTAGGGAAGTCCATGAGCCTGGAGGTCAGTAATGAAGACGGTGAAGAGTTAGTGGAGGAGCACATTCAACAGATCAGTTCTAAGTATATCCCCTGTGAAAGTGCCTAATGTTGTAATGGAAGAGGACGCCCCTTTCAAGAAATAACATGTCTCCGCCTTCTCTGCCTCTACATTGCCCTTACCCCACTGGGCCCTCAAGTCCTCTCAGTACTGTACAGTTAAGGTGAAGTTAAATTCTGTTTTTTTATGTCATTATTGTTTTTTATTGATGCCTGTTTACTTTTAAGGTTGTATCTTGCGTCTGGAGCAGATTATTTCAATTTATATTGATTCCTACGGGAAATGCTTGTTTGGTTTTGCATCCTGCCGTACGGAAAGGATTATGGACTTGAACCAAGGTATCACTATATATATATATATATATATATATATATATACCGTATATACTCGAGTATAAGCCGAATTTTTCAGCCCTTTTTTTAAGGCTAAAAAGGGCCCCCTCGGCTTATACTCGAGTCACTCTTCCCCCCGTGTCTCTCTAACCCGCCTGTGTCTCTCTAACCCCCCCCGTGTCTCTCTACCCCCCGTGTCTCTCTACCCCCCCCGTGTCTCTCTACCCCCCCATGTCTTTCTAACACCCCGTGTCTCTTTCCCTCTCCCTCCTCATCCTCAACCCCCCTCCTCATTCTAAACCCCCCTTATTCTAAACCCCCCCCCTCATTCTAACCCCCCCTTATTCTACCCCTCACTTACCTGCATCTGATGCTCCTGCTCCGCCTCCTCTCCTTCCGGCGAGCATGTGACGTGGCGCGCATATGCTAATGCCGTGACGTCACATGCGCGCCACTTCATTAGCATATACCGGGTGCCGGCACCCGGTATATGCTAATGCCGTGATGTCACATGCGAGCTACGTCACATGCGCGCCAGAAGGAGGGGAGGCCAGAGCAGGAGCTTCAGATGCAGGTGAGGGGTAGAATGAGGGGAGGGAGGTTGAGGAGGGAGGTGGATGGGGGGGTTGAGGTTGAGGAGGGAGGTGGATGGGGGGGTTGAGGTTGAGGAGGGAGGTTGAGGAGGGGGTTGAGGATGAACAGGGGGTTGAGGATGAGGAGGGGGCTGAGGATGAGGAGGGGGCTGAGGATGAGGAGGGAGGTTGAGGATGAGGAGGGACGTTGAGGAGGGAGGTTGAGGAGGGGGTTGAGGATGATGAGGGGGGTTGAGGTTGAGGAGGGAGGTTGAGGATGAGGAGGGGGGTTGAGGATGGGGGGTTAAGGATGAGGATGGGGGGTTGAGGAGGGGGGGTTAAGGATGAGGATGGGGGGTTGAGGAGGGGGGTTGAGGCGGAGGGGGTTGAGGAGGAGGGGGTTGAGGAGGGAGGTTGAGGATGAGAAGGGATGATGAGGAGAGAGGTTGATGATGAGGAGTGAGGGGGGGAAGAGACACAGGGAAGGGAGAGGGGAGAAGAGACACGGGAGAGAGAGGGGGACACAGAGGGCACAAGAGGGACACAGGGGGCAGCACATTTCCCACCCTCGGCTTATACTTGAGTCACTCATTTTACCCAGTATTTTGTGGTAAAATAGGTGCCTCGGCTTATACTCGGGTCTGCTTATACTCGAGTATATACGGTATATATATATATATATATATATATATATATACACATATATAAATATATCATGGGCATAGCTACTGCCGGTGCAGCCTCCTCTGTGGGGGCCCCAGTGCTGTCAATTTGTTATATTACATTTTTTTCAATATTTAAATTTTTCTTTAATTTGCCCCTGCATTGCAGATGATACTGTGCAGACAAACGCGCACACTCAGTACTTGAAGGTCAGCTATTATCACCCACCTCAAATACCAGTTAATCGTCAAACTCCGCAGTCATTATTTTTTAGAATGAGGTCACAGAATGTTGTGGAGCACCAGTCGGAGCAAAGGAGAACTTCAACTTCCCTATATCACCTTGGCGAGTAAATTCTAATGTGGGAGGGAGAGGGTAAATGCTCCAGTTGTGCTTTTAAACAAAAGTGTATAGTGCACAGGATGCTGTTATTATTAATAATAATGTTAAAAAAATAATTTGTTGTTTTAATGTGCAAAGTTACTTATAAATCTGTCAAAATGACACAATAAGCTAAAATACAATTTTACTGTATGATAGTGTAACCTTTTTTACTGACACCCATGTTCTGGCAGGGGTATGTCTGTTGAGATGTATTAGTTTAGTAACTTATATATTTTGGAGAGTACCTTGGTTGAGATTGATTGCTGGTAACTGGATAGAGCAAGATGCCAAGGCTGAGTGTGTTTCATTGAAGTGTTTAGCTTGTCTGTATTTGGAACCAGATGTATAATGTGACACAGATAGGAAAAGTACCAGTATTTTTACAGTGGACATAGAATATGAGGATGAGGATCTTAGAATTGTTGTCTCTTGGTTTCAATTGCTTACCCCAGTAGTGAACGTAAAGGAAGCCATGTTTAAAAATGGTAATGGATTACAATAGTCCCTGCCCAGGTTTTCAAAATGCAGTGCAATAACTGTATTTCTCTGAATTCTGAGCAGGAAACAAGCTTTTTAACTTGTTTTTAGACATTCAAATGTGAACACAAATGTATTATATATATATATATATATATATATATATATATATAAAAAAAGATCAGGTTTCCCAGAAATACAGTCATTGCTCTGCAAAATGGGAAAATGGGCAGGGACATGTAAATGAGACCACAATGCACTCTCACTCTAAAATTCCAAACCACTTTATACATAGCTCATTTTTGGCATATCCTCGCTGTATTACACAGCTTTAGGAATAGCATAGGATAGATTATTCACAAGCCATGAGACACACACACACACACACATATATATATATATACTAGCGACTTGATCATCAAAAAATGACAGCAATGAGATGTGTATGTTTGGAAAGTTGTTTAGTTATTAATATACGTATTTGACACTTGTAAGATTTTAGTTATGATGAAATAAGTAGTATTGTGATATTAAACATGTTTATTTTTGAAAAAATGTTGGTGAACAGTAACTGTTAAAGCATTTTGTATTAAAAGTATTAACATTTGAATGTAAGAACAGTTGAACTTTAAATTAATCAGTATTGTAAGTTTGAGGTAATGTTTTTTTTAACATGCAAGTTCTATCTCAAGAATTTTTAACTTAAATATACATTGAATCCAGAGGAAGGCAAACAGTAAAAACCCTCCTTGAAACCTAAAAGACAACATGTACATTGTGACTTAAAACGTGGTTGAGCTCTTAACATGAACTGTATAATATGTCTAATTAAGGAACTTGAAAGTATATTTTTTTAAACTTGAACTTTCTTATCTGTCAAGTAAGGAACTTGAAAACATTTTTTCAAGCTTGTAACATTAGAAACAGTAACATAGTTAATTAACATTTTAACATAATTTGTAAAAATAATGCAAGGCAAGTGTTTTGTGAGGCTAATCATCCATAAACAGTACTTCCATTAATTATGACTGAATTGTTTATTGATTTGTATATTTCAATGGTTGACCTTTGTTTATTGCTGTGACTTAAAACGTGGTTGAGCTCTTAACATGAACTTTGTAATATATCTAAGTAAGAAACTTGAAAGTATATTTTTTGAAACTTGAACTTTCTTATCTGTTTAAGTAAGGAACTTTATTTATTTTTTCAAACTTGTAACATTATAAACAGTAACATAGTTCATTAAGATTTGAAGATAATGTTGTATTAAAACTATTAACATTTGAATGTAAAAACAGTTAAACTTTAAATTAATCAGTATTGTAAACTTCAGGTAATGTTTTTTTAACATGCAAGTTCTATCTCAAGAATTGTTAACTTAAATATACATTGAATCCAGAGGAAGGCAAACAGTAAAAACCCTCCTTGAAACGTAGCCAATTGTATCAGAGAGGGGGGAAAACTAATTCCTTCCTGACCCCATTAACTGGCGATCAGATTACACCCTGGATTAATGTTTAACATAAAAGACAACATTTACATTGTGACTTAAAATGTGGTTGAGCTCTTAACATGAACTTTGTAATATGTCTAAGTAAGGAGCTTGAAAGTATATTTTTTAAAACTTCAACTGTCTTATCTGTCTAAGTAAGGAACTTGAAAATATTGTTTCAAACTTGTAACATTAGAAAGAGTAACATAGTTAATTAACATTTTAACATAATTTGTGAAAATAATGCAAGGCAAGTGTTTTATGAGGCTAATCATCCATGAACAGTACTTCCATTAATTATGACTGAATTGTTTATAGATTTGTATTTTTGAATGGTTGACCTTTGTTTGTTGCTATAGTAATTGTTTAAAATCGCACATATAGTTTGGTCTCTGGCAAAGTGGTTCTCTAAAAAGAGAGCGCAAGAACTTAAACTTGTTACATGCTGTGTAAGCACTGTTCTGTATGTGTTTGACAATTTAATGTAGTTTAACGGGAAAATATTGTTTTTGTAAATGTAATTTCTGTTGCGTAATAAGGACCTTTTTGATGGAAATGGACATTTATATGTATTTGTTTTAAAAATGTGGTGGTTTATATTTTTGCATTCACTTTAAAATTTGTTTTGCATGGCTTTCATTTCTTTAATGAAAAGTTAAAGTACTTCATAGTAGACAATGTTTTTAGTAAAAATACGTCCATCTTCTAATAAATCACCTTGACTTTCATTCTTTTCAATGTAAACTTTAATAGCCTGTGGATTTTTGCACCGTGATAACGCAACGTACAATTGGCCATGTGCAAATACTGGTTGTTCTAAGAAAATACCCACAGATTTGAACGTTTGTCCTTGTGATCTATTAATGGTCATGGCAAATGCCATGATGAGGGGAAATTGTCTTCTTTGAAGTATAAAAGGGAGACTACTTTCACTTGGTGCTAAATCTATTCTTGGTATGAAAACTCTCTCTCCTTTATGGGTACCAGTTAAAATTTCAGCATCTATGAAATGGTCCTTTAATTGTTGAACAATTAATCTTGTCCCATTGCATAGGCCTTTTTTGGGGTTCATATTTTGCAGTAACATGACAATTGTACCTTTCTTTAGCTGCAAAATATGTGGTAGCATTCCAGAAGGAGTTAGTGAGTTTATGAATTCAGTGGAAAAGTTTGCCTGACTTTCATTGTCATCAGCAAGTACAGAATCAGCACTGTGATAATTTCTTTGTGGTGCATTCATTTTTTTAAAGATTTCATTATTAAGGATTAATGCATCCTTATTTTTTTTACGTTAGTATGACTTGGTTGGCAAGCTCTAAATATTCCTGGTTATTTATGCTACCTTATAGCCGTCAGGTAAATGTGGTATTTTTTCTGTTCTGCCTTCTCCAGTTTTAATAAGCCAATCATTGAAATCAGTTTGGCCTTCTGATCTCATGTTTTGTTGCAGTTGAAGATGGGTAAAATGTTTCCATAGTGTGCTTGACTTTATACAGGTTTCGATAATGTCAGTTCGATTGCCATGTACAACTACAGGTAATGTCTAAAATCGCCACCTAACAACATTACCTTTCCACCAAATGGAAAAGTATTATCCATGACTTCCTGAAGCAAACGGTCAATACATTGGAGGGCATAGCATGACATCATTTTGGCCTCATCTATTATAATTAATTTACTTTTTTTCAATTTTTTTGCTTGTAATGATGTCATGCGAATATCTGACACAGAGGTTTCTAAAATAGACACTGGCAGTTTAAAGCCACTATGTACAGTTCTTCCACCTTCTAACAAAAGTGCAGCAATTCCAGTAGTGGCAAACGGCAGTGCTATTTGACCTTGTGCTCGTACAGAACTCATTAATAAATTATATAGATAAGTTTTTCCTGATCCGCCAGGTCCATCAAGATAGAAATAACGCTCTCATCTATTGCATTTTTAATGGCATTAAATGCTTGCAATTGTAACGTATTTAAAGTTGCAAGTCTTTCGTCTGTTCTTTCTACTTGTAGTTGAATGTCATAGTCTTCAAAGTTTATGTCATCTATAAGACCTGGATCAGGCAAATTAAAACTTGCACAACTTAATCCATGAGTTAAAAATACTTCTTGGATTTCCATTAACGCTTTTAAGTGTGCAATAGGTTCATTGTATCGTTGCATAAAGTCTTCAGCCATATTACTTTTAAATGTGTCCCACAAAGCTAATGCATTTGGAGCATTTGAGAAGATACAAATAAATGCAAATTGTTCTCTCATCTGCCATTGCATTTGATATAGTGCTGGTTCTTCTAAACATCTTTCCCATTCTGTATCATCAGCTAGTAACTTTCTATGTCTTGCAGCTAAATGGAAGGATTCATATACTATGGGCCTCATTCTATTATCGGCCGCAGCCGCTGCGGGGCCGCAAGGACCGGCCGCAAGCTATTCTGCTATTCTATTCCCTTACGGCCGTAGGCTCCGGCAGGCTTGCGGCCGGTGCCTTGCTATCTCTTGCGGCCGATCGCGCCGGAGGAAAGCCTTTGATCTAAAACGGCCGCAAGAGATTTGCAATTCAATTGCTCCGGGAAACCTCTCTGCAAGGCTAAAAACGAGCCGCAGTTACTTGCAGGAAAAAGGTCTCGCTAGCACCAATTAAGCACATAAAATAGCTCAAATAAAGCCATCCTGCACTTTGAGAAGACTATAAAGGGATTTTAGGTGTTAGAAAAAATAGCACATAATTATACTGTACTCAAATCCGTAAAATATTTCATTTTTAATATCCGTAAAATATACATGTAAAAAGTCCAGAGTGCTTGGAGCACCTCAGACACGCCCACGCCGCAGCCGGCAAATAAACAGTTAATTTGAACTCGGGTTTGGGCAGATGTGCAAGCTTGAGAGTGGGTTACTTTTAATCCTCATGTCCCCCAATATGATCCCTAGCATTTACAGAGCTGTACAGTGCAGGCTTGAATTTATTTTTGAGTTTTTATATTTCACAGATTACGGCCGGTTCCAAGATATGCGGCCGGCCGTAAAAGGAGATCCTTGCGGGGCCGTATAATAGAATCGCGAGTTAACTGAACCCTCGCAAGGAATCGCAGCCTTACGGCCGATTTACGGCCGATAATAGAATGAGGCCCTATGTCATTAACAGTTCTTAAGTGTTCAAAACTTTGTGCTCCAGGAACATTTAAAAGTAATATTCGTAAGCAAAAATGTTCAACATCTCTCGGACTGACTGTGTAAATTCTTGGGATTATTTTATTTCATCTGCTTTTTCTAGGTCTCCATAATCCATTCACAAAAACATAGTGATATGGAATTTCAATATATAAGAATTGTGTTGCTTGTGAATCTGTGGAATTTAATTCAAATCATTCAGTTAGTGTAGTGTGACGATGTTCACTTTGGGCCAATGCATTACTTTCATTTGCAGCATGGAAATACACTAAATGTCTTTGTGGCAAATGTACTTCTAATCTATATACTGCATGTGATCTATCATGCATTTCAAATTTTAAAAGGCGCCACATATCTTCTGGGGCACTTACATAGCGAGCATCTACATGAGATGCAAGTTCATCATGTACTAACTCATTGCTTTCAGGGTTGTCTGCACTTTTGACAACTACAGTAGCTGCATCATAGCCTTTGTAAATATATTTGTACACATATTTAATGGATTTTATGGAAGTGCAGGCTTCTACATTAATGTAAGCGTTATACTTCATCAGTAAATGTGGATTGTAGGGTACTACATATCTATTGTCAACTTTTTTGCCACGAATAATGGCACTATCTCCTTCTCTTCTTTTATAAAGTGGATAGCCATCACAATTGGCATAGTTTTTGTCTCTATAATCTTTTGGAAAATCTTTGGAACATTTATTATTTTTCATACATGGTGATTGTGGATTAAGCTCACCACATGGTCCATTAATCATGCGATGAATAACAATCTCATATAGTCTACCATATAGTTCTGGATCTGGTAGTTCAGCAACAATGACTGCATCTACTTTGTCAGCAGTATCTATTTTATCTTTTTCTTGAAGTATTATGAAAAGATGTGCATGTGGAAGGCCTCTTTTTTGAAATTCAATGGTATATACATAAGCAAGACATTTGCCAAATAAGTGGCTTATAGTGATGTCACGTATTAATTAATTTAATGTAATCTTAAAAACTCTGGCTACTAAGTCTGGTCTATCTGAAGGACTTTGGCCAAGAAGTTAATTTTGTGTAATTTCTGGCCATTGGGGATTACATGTAAATGTAAGAAATAAATCGGGTTTGCCAAATTTGGTGACTATAGCCATAGCATCATTGTATCTTTCTCTCATATTTCGAGGAGATCCTTAAATGGAAGATGGTAAAATTATGGCTTTGCCAGCTGTCATGTCTCTGCTTGTAGCCACCTCAGCAACATAGTCCATTAGTCCAGAATATTGTTCTATACGTAGTTTATCTTGTTGATATTTTATAAAGTTAAAATTATTGGCCTCAACTTGCAAATAGGAATCAATAATTCATTGTTGTGTTAGTTTTCCACCACATAAAATTGGATTAAATGTATTTCGAATGGCAAATTGAGCTACTTTAAATTCAAGCATAGAAACATTATTTTGGATTCTGGCTTTAGTATTTGGGTAACTGGGAAGTGTTAATTTTGGTTGCCAACCTGCTTCTCCGTGTGGGAAAAAAATGGGATATGTCATTGGATCTAAATTTGGACTTAAGATACTCATATTAATGAATGGTTGCTCCTCATTTCTGGGATATATTCTAATGTCTCTTTGAAATGGTGGTTCTCCTTCATCATTTTGAAACACCATTGCAACCTCATTTGATGTTGGCAAGTTATAACGACGTTTATCAGTATGTCTGTCTCTTTTAAGCACCATATTGACCTTTGGGATTGGTAATTGATGTCTTTGTGCATGAAGTTGTTGTTCATTTTCTACTTCTGACCATGTTTTATAAGCTTTAGTGTAGGGGTTATTGGCCATAATATTATCTAGCTCTATAAAAACACTGGGTAAGCATTTTTTATTTTCTTCCAGCTGCATATGTTGGTCAACAGCTTCCATTGTATCTAGGACATATAGTTGAGCAAATTTTCTTTGCTCTCCTTCCTCTGGATGTAAATGGGAAGTACGATGGTAAATTTGGCCTTGGACTTTAAAACAGTAAGGACCATGTCCTGATACATTAGCAGCTAATGTTGCCCCCATAGATGCAAAGGATATGGCACTATTGTAGGATCTTATATTTGTCTTAAATTTTTTGTAGTTTGGAAAAGTAGGTTCAGTCATAATGTTTTGTAAATAGATTGGAAATTCTTTTCTTTCTGGAAGTTTGAACTTGCCTTTTTGACAGCAACTAATAAATTGTTCATCTCTGGGTCTCTCCTGTTTAAAATGATAAGCCTCACAAAACTGACATTGTGTATTCATGTCCCCTCAATTATGAACCTCTACTGCTAAAGACTTGAGTAAAGGACAATTTGCAAAGCATATATTAGTTTCATTTTCAAATTCATCAGGTGAAATGGCATGTGATGTTTCAGGAACAGGTTCTAAATGCTTTGTTTTTTTGGTTGCTTTTTTTGGTATATCTTTTATTGGTTTAGGTAAAATGTCATGTGATGTTTCAGGAACAGGTTCTAAATACTTTGTTTTTTTGGTGGCTTTTTTTGGTATATCTTTGAATTTTTCAGGTAAAATGTCATCTGATGTTTCAGGAACAGGTTCTAAATGCTTTGTTTGGTTAGTAGCTTTTTTTGGTGTATCTTTAATTTTAGGTGATAGTCTTTTGCTTGCAATTCTTTTGCGTTCTTTTTCTCGTTGAATTTCCTTCTGCTCCGGGGGCTGCTGGCTGTCCAATCTCTGTCGTCGTTCTCTAGCTTGCCATCTTATCTTTTCTTGTTTGCTCTCGTTATCAGCCATGTTAATCTGTAAAAAAAATGATGTATCATTAGTTTATTTTGAGATGTTAAGTTTGTTTTTAAAAAATGTTCTTATCAACAGTTTGTTTCTATGTGATTCTAGTTCATTGTAGCGGTACTTTCTTTGTATTGTTAAATAAGTGTTTTTTATTTTTTTGCTTTTACTTTCTGTCTTAGGTTGTAATTTTTGCCTTACACTCAAGGTAATTACACTATACTTTCTTGTAGATATAGTATGTGTATTTTTTTGGTTTGTTAATTTTTTTTTGTTGTACTTTTGGCTTATAGGGATAGTAGAGGACAGAAATTAGTCTTTGTAATTTATAGTACAGGGGATTGTTATAATAGTATTTTTATATTTTATTTAAAGGCTTATATGTTGGGGCTCTGAAAATGTTTCTATTATTGTTTTTTGGGTGTTAGTACTATTTGTTGTACTATTGTATTTTATGTGTGTGGTTAGGTTTTATGCTTAATATTGTACATTAGGACTGGTAATTTAGAATGACAAATTTTATTTAGTCTGTGTTTTGAGACTTTTGTGGACTATGCTGATTTTTTTTTTGTTTGGGGCTAGATTGAAGTTTGGTTTTACTGTTAAACATTATTGTCCAGAAAAGACAAATAAGAGGTAAATGAGAAATGTGTCAGTTATATTTTGGTAAAAGTTATAGTTAGTGGTTGTTATTCTTTTTTTTTTCTGTTGACATGGATGCAGAGCAAACATGTTTATTTAGTTTTCTCTTTTTTTACTTGTTATACTGTACCTTGGTTGAAGTGTGATTTCAAGTAGAATCTTTGTTGGTCCTCTGTTGAAAGTCTTCGTCCGATGCTCTTCACGCAGTGTCTGTTGTAAAATAAAAAGTAAAATGTTCTTTTATTTTAATGTATTTGTACTGAATAGCAAATGTTATTGTTTTGTTTTATTGTATCTGTTATGGTGAATTTTACTGCTATGCTGTTTTTTGTGCAACCTTTTAAAATTGTAATTGTAATACAAACTTACCTCTCAGTTATAATTTGCACAGTGTAAAGTAGGAAATTAGGAAATAATTCTCTTCTCAAGTAACAGCAGCAGTTAACTATCCAGTCACTCCGTTCATCACCTGAGTAGAAATGTCGAATTTTCTGGAAAGTAGGCAGTATTTATAAACTTTGAGAAGCCTCAGACCGTTAGAACGCAATACGCATGCACTATTTGCGTTCCAGCTTACAATTTGCGTTCCATCCGCCATTTTGTGCGTAGTAGCTTTCAAAATGGTGGTTAATATCAGTGTGGTACGTGCCGCATAGTATGTGTTTCAGTTTTGCGAGTCACTGTAGTATTGTTGCGTCTGTAGCCTCTTTTTTCGCTTTGTTCGGCGGCCATTTTTTCTCTCGCTTAGGTGATTTTCGGCAGTTTAAACTTGTTTTTTTGGACTTAAATGGACGTGTAAATTAACTTTTCGAGGTGCTGGATGCGTAGAGCGGACGTATTTTTTTGCTAGGGACGCAGTTGTTTTTTTTCTAAGTCGTGCGGGTGGGACGCAGTTGTTTTTTTTTCTAAGTCATGCATGTGTGTGTTAATCACGTGTGAGGCGCCTTTGAATTTTTTTTCTCAGTCGTGCGTGTGTGTGTTAACCGCGTGTGAGGCGCCTTTGAGCCTACACCTCCGCAAATGCGGCCCCTCGCTTCGCAAATGCAGCCCCTTGCTTACAAACACAGCCGACGTTGGAGCCTCCGCCACTGCAAATGCGGGCCCTCGCTTCGTGAGGGTCCGCATTTGCGTACAAACACCGCCGACGTTGGAGCCTCCACCTTCTGCAAATGCGGGCCCTCGTTTCACAAGGGACGCTGTTCTTGCGGGCTCGCGCAGCAACAAATATATATTTGATATATATATATATATATATATATATATATATATATATATATTGTGGTAGATTGGCCTTCCATGACCCATTTCTCCATTGAGATACATATAAATAGCAGAGATTCACAATATGCTTTTTATCTTTTTTTAATAAAAAGTTTCCAAACATAAAAAAAAATAACTTACTCCAGAATAAAATAAAAATTTGCAAAAACATACTTGCTTAACATCAGGAACACCCAACTTGCCTGGAAACTGCTTCTCGGCCTTCAGGTAAAACATATACAGTTTGCTTTTTAGTCCACTCTCTTTTCTCAGACAGTCGTCTTTCCTTCTCACACAGAACGGTGGGGCACTGGCCAGCCCTACTCTCCAAATGCCTTATCCCCAGCAACCTTAAAAACACTTTTTCTATTGAGGGTATTCATTCTTCACAACAGACTTCTGTCTTTTGTCAATATAGTTGTTACGCCCGCCAGATTTGGGGGACTACTCTCACCCCAATTCTCTCTATCTCTATGGGTCGCAACTGTTTGTTCAGATCTCAACACCAGCAGACACTTCAGATGACAGCATCATTTCTAAAGAGACAGGCACCATCAGATCCCTTTTCTTAGGATCTCAGAATCACACACCATGTACCTTTGATTAGTACAAGCAGACTCCGACACTACCTTTGTTTAGTGGGTCCCAAAATCAGACTGGCACTTCTTTATTGTTACAGAGATATCTAAAAATACAAAAAGATCTCACTCCCGCCACATGCCTAACCCCTCCTCTTGTGGTTACACTCTCACCACCTGGGAGATGTCTATCCCATAGTACATCCCCCAGTTGCCAGATCTCAACTTACAGGGCTATAAAACTAAACATCTCCCTTCCAGACTAAAGCCAGAGCAGTCACACGTGGCCGATCTCAAGGCAAATAAATTCTTTTAAATCTTTAACTTTAACCTTTGTATATCCCACATATGACTGCATTAACTTTATTATCTATGAATAGTCTTCTATCCTACTTCTAATACAGATACAGTATTTTAATGTTAATCAACGACAGTACTACATGCACTTATTACATCCTTGATATAACTACATGTATGCATTACACCCATGATATAACTGTTAAGCAAGTTGTTAGTACCTTCTAACCACACATATAATAACTGATTAACCCCAAACAGTCCAGTGGGCCCTTCTGTTCATAACAATAGTCAGGTAGTCTCTCTCTCTGTTTCTTTGTCTTTCGGCCAATCCTCTGGATTTCTGCAAAAACACGTTGTCTCTTTCTCAGCTGTAATGGATCCCAAGGCTTTCTCTTTGCTTTGGTTTCAGCAGCTTCACAAACTGTTTGCAATCCAACTTGCTCAGCCCAGCATTCCACAAAATGGGTCCACTGTCTGCAGCATACATGGGCCTCTTTTCCAACAGCTTTCACTTCCTTGAAACTGTATTATTTTCTTCATGCAAACTTCCTTCAGTTTGCTTCCCTTGCTTTGCAAGGCTCTCTGAAGTATGTACCAAACTAAACACAGCCGTTCAAAATATCTGATTCCAGCAAATAAAGTAAAAAACACCGCCTTCACTCTCTATGGCAGCTACATATAAGCATCCTTCTTAGCTTGCCTCAGACTGCTGATTTAATCTGCTTGCAGGGGCCACACTCATTTATCTCTGTTTGTCTTTAAAAGGCTTATCACACCTGCAGCTTCAATTAGTCTCTAAGCACTGCTACAGTGGAGTTAACTCTCTCTTCCCTGGGAAAGTTCTTCAAAACTTTGTGTTTTGCTCTTACCTCTGGGGAGCACTTTGTCACATATCCCTCAACAACATGGGGTTGAGTGACCTGAGCTGAGAGGTCATAAATGAGCCCTTGTAGCTTTTTCACTACTATTACCATTCCTCTCAGAAGGTAGTTCTGGTCTGCAAAACCATCACATTGGAGATGTGACTGTAGTTCCCAGTTTAGATATTGCCGTACACTTTCCAAAAACCTCTGCACTCTGCATGACAGTTCACCTTTTATGTCCTTGCCTTCATCATGCACAGGCACTCATTTCCATGAGACTCTCTGTGAAGCTTTGAGTATTCTGATCAGAGGTTTTCTTTTGTAGCTCCTGTGATCTACTAGTGATCACGACTTAACTAGCTAACTGTTAAGGTTCTGTGCCTTGACTAATACTTTGACATCTCTGCTTTCACAAGTTGCTCCCTCAACACAACCAGATGGGGGTTGGTGTCTGGCTCAGATAGCAGCTGACTCTCTGTGACCCCTCTGTGTAACACTTGGTCAATCTCTGTGACATTTTGTCGGGCTCTTCAGCCCTTTCCGCAAAGTCTCAAACTCTCTCTCTCATCAGGTTCATCATCAACAACTTCACTATGGGACAGTGACTTATCATGCTGTTTCTCTTCCCACTTCTCATTGCAATTTAATTCATAGTCTTGCAAAATGTTCTGCTCCCATGGTTCATGAGGACAGATAACCTGGCTCTTTCTGTTCCAAATAGGCTGACTGATAATTCTCACCAAGCTGTATTGGCATCATACAGTCAACCTGCTTCTGTTCTGGTACATTTTCCTTCATAGGCCCCACAAGCATGTCCTCTCTCAGGGCTGTTTTTAGCTCTTGGATCTGTACCTTGTGTCTCATTGTTCACAGCAGGCATCCTTGGCATCATTGTGCTTCCAATCCTGCAAGGTCTGTGACTCTTTATCTCTGCTAGGAAGGGTCTCTAAGACCTTTTGGTTCTTCTGGAACATTTTCAACTGCTCAGGAACATCAGGCTTACACTCAACACATAGGCTAGCACCCATCTTGGCTGCTTTCATTGTTTTATCTTCCTCTTTTTCTTATTGCTTTGCCTCCAAGGCTTCCAGCTTTTAATTTTTCTTTGCTGCCTTTAGCTGCAGTTTCTCCTCATTGACTTGTTGCAAATCCAGTTCACTCTGCTTATGCTGGATTTTCAGCCGAAGAATCTCCTGTTTTTTCCATCAGGTCTTCACTGAATACCTCTAGTGGCTCAGCCATTCTTTCTTCCTCCCTCTGTTTCTTCTGTACAAGCTCCTGCTCTATGCTTCACTTATGAGCTTCCTGTAGACATTGCTCTGAATTCAAAGTAGCGTCTTGGGTTACACAGGTTCTGGAGGTCAGAATTAGTCTCTTCTGGACATGCATCACTCTGAGCCAACTGTGTCTCCATATTAGATGGATCGATCATCCTCTGTGCTTATGGAGCATGTAACAGCAGCTCCTTCTCTACCATAGTTGCTTCTCTCTGCTTAAGGGATTCTTCCATCACTTGTAGTTGAGAGGTGGAATTGGTGATCTCTCCTTCTCTCTGAGATACACGATTAGTGAGGAGATCTTGCTGCTCTTGTTTACCATTGTGCTGCAGCTCCGGCACAACTGGCTGTTTCAGCTTATGCGTGGGAGGACTCTTCCTCTGCTCCTCTTGCTGTACTTGTTTCATCACTTGCCTATCTTTGTCCATAGTGCTTTGTTTATTGGCACCTGAGGGAGATCTCTCTGGATACTTTACAATTTTAGTAGGATTCATCGCCATGCTCTGCTTCATATGTCCTGTCAGGGATGGTGGTTCCCCCTTCACCAACTAAGTCTCCAGATTCTTATCTTCCACAGCCTTCCATTTATTAAGGATTCCAGTTTCTTCATCAAAATTAGGACATTCTTTCCTTAGTAAGAACACTGGCTGCAATCATCTGATCTCCACTTTCTTTAGGTCACAGATATTTATCAAGCACTTGATTTCTTTAGTTTCATTCTCCACCTCATGAGTATTCACCAGGGACTTGTGTCTGTCTAGTTTTCTTATGTCATTAGCATTGGCTGCAGATGGAGGTAAGTGAGGGGAAAGGGAGAGGGAGAGGGGGAGGTATTTAGAGGGGTAAAGTGAGGAGGGGGGTTTAGGATGAGGAGGGGTAAAGTGAGGAGGGGGTTTTAAGATGAGGATGAGGATGACAGGTGCATTATCCAATCAGAGTGGGATTTTAGGGTGTAACCCTTTCTGATTGGCTCACACATTGGCGCCTCCTGATTGGGTGAATTTGATAGACAGCGTTTTCAACCAATCAGAAGCCGCCATTGCCTATTTTCTTCCGGAAAAGTCTCCGGGAGCCTCATTAGCGTCGACGATGTCCGTGAGTGCGGATGTAAGATTTTTTTTATATATATACAGGGCGGGGCAGAATCGGATCCGGAGGAGGCCGGAGACATCGCGGGGAGGTAATTACAATGTAGATTATGTTTATTTTATTTTTATGTATGTGTATTAATGTTATGTTTTTTTTAACAGGTCCCGCTCCGAAGAAGGGTAAAAGAATAAGGATGGGACATGCCGGAAAGGTGAGTAGAATATTTAGAATATTTAGAATGTATAGAATGTTTCTTTATGTACTGTAAACGTGTTGCACTAATTTTTTTATTTTTTTTTCCGTAGGTGCCTGATCTGAATGGACATCTGCAAAGGTAAGTGGTCTTAATTATTTTATTTTAGCTTAGAATTAGATTATTTTATATATAGATAGCATTTATTGTATGTTAGCTCGGGGTATGTATTTTATATAGATAGCATAGAATGTATTGTCTATTAAATTGTGGTATGTATTTAGATAGATTGGGGGATGTATATTATATAGATAGGATGTATATTAGATTATGGTATTTATTTAGATAGATTGTGTGATGTATATTAGATAGGGGTGTATTGTATTGTATTGTATTTAATGGTATTGTATTGTATTTAATGGTATTGTATTGTATTGTATTTAATTGTATTGTATTGTAATTGTATTGTATTGTATTATATGTATTTCCTTTTCAGGTGTGTAATTTTTTTTTCTGTAGTGTGGGGGGGGGGGGGGGTTGTAATGTTTTTTTTTTATTTTCTGTAATGTTCCTTTATTTATTTTTTGTAACTTAGGTTTTTTATTTTCTGTAATGTAGATTTTTTTTGTGAGTTAGGTTTTTTGATATGTAAACATATTTTAGGATCAATTTGTATAATAAAAAATGGTTGCTTTATTAAATTTGGGGTAACAACGGCGTATTAAAAACACATATAAAGAATCCAGGATTAGGACATGACTTTTAAAAGAAGGCTGAATTGTGTGAGACAAAATAACCACTAGAATGGTATGTAATTTGACTCTTAATAGAGGGGTAATTTGTCTCTGCAGGTGCTTGTGTGTCAGGATAGATGATTAAACCTGATGTGTGGTCCTCCTAATAAAGTCCTTTAGAGGAAAAAAACACTATTCTTACTGCCTGTTTGTACAGTGTGTTAAAGAGACACCTCACAGAGGACACTTTGCAGGGAGACTACTTTGAGTAATACCCCCAGCACTGTCTGGGTGTCTATGAACTTCTCTTACTGAGTGGATCTATATAGTAAGGTGCTATATATCTGGAAGTTATAATAATAACTCTGAAATTAAACTGGATTTTTTCTTCCAGTGTATGGTTGGAAAGCTCCTTTTAAGTTGTGGAGTACAGATAACTCACCTCCTTAATAGGTATAGTGCTCTGGTTCTTATCTTTAATATATAAAAGTTCCTACTGGGAATAACCACTGTGATATATGCTCTAAATGAGCTCTGGTTTTATGCCTCTTATATATATGTGAGTCCCTGCTGGAAAATTACTGCTATTAAGCGTGTTCTCATTGAACTTTCAAAGGACCATACTGTTTTGTAAAGAGCAAAGTGCCTGCTGTTAAAGAGCAAAATACCTGCTATTAAAGAGTTTGTACTTGCTATTAAAGAGCAAAATGCCTGCTATTATAGAGTTTGTACTCTGTCAGTTCCTTGTCTTTCCATTATAGCACTTATGCGATCTATCACTCATTTGGATAAGGACAGTGAGGGTAACCATGCACACAACACACAAACACTCAGTGAGAAAAACGCCAGCGTGTCCTTGACATCGGGACACAGTACGTCATCAGAAGCCGACGCGTTTCGACGTCATCAAGACGTCTTCTTCAAGGGTGAGCTTGCTAAGGCCGTTAGAGCCCTTTTTAAAGTGTTGCCATCTCCATGGCAACTAATAGGGAACTGTGGAACATGAGCAGTAACATAAAAACGCCCCCTCTGGTGGTGAGCGGAAATGACATGATACTTACAGCCTGCTGGATATACGCTGTAGATTTTAGTAAATGCAATAAATAAAGTGTCATTCTCTTTATAACGTGGCTACTTAGAAGGAGAAAAAGGGCTGTATGAAGGGTGTTGAGTCTTATTGTACATTGAGCCTTATAAAGTTGTGGCATGTCAGCATGTATATATACCAATACTTATAAGGTTCTGATAGTTCCTAAGCTTCCCTGATAGTGGAAAAAGGTACTTGTTTGTACTGGCTTATAATATCTACTATGTACATTGAGAGTCAATATCAAGTGCTCATTTATGTCATAGTTAGTTCAGGGAGATCTCTATGCTCCTATGTTTTGGGCTCCCAACATACTAATTGGTGCACTTTCTGGAGGAAAAAATGACAATATCTTAGATATATATCTTGAAGATGGATGCACATATGAATTCCCAATTTAAGAGGGAGAATGCTGATATTTTCTACCTCCTTTAAATGATTATATGCAGAAGAAGCGAAGAGTTATACATTGTTGATAGGAACACATAAGGTGTTTAAGTGTTTGCAGTGCATAATAGACAGATTTTTCTTTATTGCACAATTATATCAGAGTAAAAGGGCTGGTAACTAGGTGTGCATGAGGTGAATATTAGCTGGTGGTGCCAGAAGAGGAAAGATCCTAAAGTGAACAATAAGGTTTGAATAGCCATGGTTATAGCTATAAAAAGATGCTTTCCAATGGATAGTGAAATTGTAAAGGAATAAATGTGCTAGAGCATAAATATGACATCATATCATGTTATGATAGATGGAAGATGCAGATGTGGGTTAATACGGTGTATTGTGATGGTGAAAACTAATACGGTGTATGTAAAGACATCTTTACTCTGGAAAGGACTAATTGGAGTAAAGGAAAAGAAAAAAAGGGGGAGTGAGTGAGGGGAAAGGGCGGATGTGGGGATGATTGAACCCCTGGTTATGTCGAGGTGATGGGTGAATGATCATGTGTAAATGAAAATGTGCCCAAATCAAATAAAGGAGGTGAAAGTAAAGCCCTCATTAAGACCTTTGGGAGTCAATGCTTTTAGTTTATGAATCCACCGAGCCTCATGCTGTAATAATTTCTTGTCCAGGTCACCCTGTCTAGGGCCTAAGTGTACCTTTTCCAATACTGTGAAAGTCAACACTTCACTTTTTCCTTTGTGATAATGTTTCACATGGCGTGCTAAGGGTGTATCAAGATCTTTTTGGATAGAATATATGTGTTCCCCTATGCGTCTACGTAGCTGGCGCCGCGTTTTTCCTACGTAGATCTTGCTACAAATGCATGAGGCTACATATATTACGCTTGTTGAGCAACAGTTTGAAAAATCTTTCAGCACATAGGTCTCCCCACTGTGTGGATGTACGTATATTTTTGTCGGTTTTATATATTTACAAAATTTACATTTTCCACACCTAAAACACCCAATTGGTGGATTTAGCCATGTGTTTGTGGATCTATTCTCCTTAAAAAGGCTATGTACCAACATATCCTTTAAATTCTTCCCTCTACGATATGTTATTGATATATCAGATGACAAATCATTTTCTAAGTCTTCATCACCTTTTAGTATATGCCAGTGTTTGGATAGAATCTCTTTTATTGCCGGTGAGTCATACCCAAATGTCATTATACATCTAGGCTGTGTTGTTATAGGCTCAGAGCTTTTTTCAGATTGTCTATTAAGCATTTCCGTTCTGTCACAACCAAGAGCATATTTGAATGCTTTTTTTAAACACTTATTCGGATAGCCTCTCTCCAGAAATCTCTGTCTGAGTTTGTCTGCCTCTGTCTTGAATTCACTATCAGAACTACAATTTCGTCTTATTCTCAGGTATTGTCCTTTGGGGATGCCTCTTTTTAGTGGTTCAAAATGTTGGCTGTCCCACATGAGCAAGGTATTGGTGGCTGTGTCCTTTCTATAGGTGGTGGTGGTGATTTCCCCCTGGTTGTCTTTCCGAATGTATAAGTCTAGAAAGGTGATTTGGGAAGGATGTATATCATGTTTAAATTTTAGACCTATCTCATTGTTGTTCAATAGGTGCATGAAGGTCTCAAATTCTGCCTTGGAACCAGTCCAAATTAACAGAATGTCATCTATATATCTACGCCAAATTAATGCGTGACTAATAAGATGTTCAAAAAGTGGATCAGAAAAAAGTTTTTCTTCCCACCATCCCAATAGAAGGTTGGCGTAGCTGGGTGCACAAGATGTTCCCATAGCCGTCCCTTTCTTTTGATGGAACCATTTTCCATTGAACAAGAAGAAATTATGTTTAAGAATGTATTCAAGTAGTTGGACCACGAAATTGTTGAATTTTTTAAGGTTGTTACTTTTAGCACTCAAAAAATGTTGTACTGCCTGTATACCAAAGTTATGTGGTATGCTGCTGTATAAGGCTTCCACATCTATGGATGCAAGCCATGAATTCTTTGGTACTGTTAGGTTCTCAAGATGTCTCAGTATGTCATTGGTGTCCTTTACATAGGAAGGTAGATTTTGAACTAAGTCACGGAGATAGAAGTCTACAAAAATACTGGCATTAGAAGACAAATTGCCTGTACCTGATATTATAGGTCTTCCTGGAATAGGAACCGTTTTTTTGTGTATTTTTGGCAGAGCATAGAAGGTGGAGATACTAGGGTATTTTGGCAGGAGAAAACCAAACGTGGGTTCATCTATGATATTATCTATTTTGCCTTTCTCTAATATAGATTTAAGTATTAATCTATATTCTATGGTTGGATTTTTTGCAATTATTTCATAGGTGGAGTTATCTTCCAAGATCTTGTAACACATTTTTTTGTAATTCTCATTGCTTAATATGACCAAGTTCCCACCCTTGTCTGCAGGTTTGATTTGTATGTCTTTAAGAGACTTTAGTTCATTCAATGCTACGTATTCCTTTTTAGTCAGATTGAAATGTCTTTTGAGTTTCATATAGTCAAGTTTTTCTATTTCCATAGTGACTTGTTGTAGGAACACCCAGATATTAGAGAACTCCTTAAAAACCGGTGTGAACTGGCTTTTATTTTTCCAGATCTTTTTGGGTTCCTCTCTATTTTTAGAGCAGGAAATGTTGTCTTCCAGAAGAGACATGAGAAGTTCAAAGGTTTCAATGTCCTCTTTGCTTATTCCTAATCTCATGTGTTCTTTTTCTTTTTTAATTTTATAAAATTTTTGTAAGGCCAGTTTCCGGGCAAAGAGATTTATGTCTTTAATGTGGGAGAATTTATCAGACCTTGAAGTGGGGACAAACATTAGGCCTTTCTGTAATACTGATTTATGGTCTTTGTTCATAATAAATTCTGAGAGATTCACTATTTTGAAGCTATCATCTGTGTCTGACTCTGTTCTCTGATTATTGTTATGTTGGTTCATGTCTTTTTCCTTTTGTCCCTCCTTTCTGGGCCTTTGTCTAGATATTGGCCCTCTCCTAAAAAACCTGTAGCATTGTGTTGATTTGGTGTTCTTGTCTGAGAGAAATTTCTTGTATTGTATGCTTCCCTTCTATATGATGCAGTAGGTCGTCTACCTCTGGTATGCCAAGTAGAGAGATCATCTACATCTGAATTTTCATATTCAGAGGAGCTTATGTCTGAATTCTTTTGTAAGGGAGCTCCTGTAGGGAATTTTTTAAAAATTCTGTTTGTTTGGAAGTCAGTTTTGTCTCTCCAGAATTTCTTCTGTTTACGGTCTTTTATCTCTCTTTTAAATCTATCAATGTTGTCATTCAGCTTTTTACAGAATGTTTGGTATTCTGAGGACTCATTGAATTTATTAAATTCTTGTTGACACACATCAGGTTTAATCATCTATCCTGACACACAAGCACCTGCAGAGACAAATTACCCCTCTATTAAGAGTCAAATTACATACCATTCTAGTGGTTATTTTGTCTCACACAATTCAGCCTTCTTTTAAAAGTCATGTCCTAATCCTGGATTTTTTATATGTGTTTTTAATACGCCGTTGTTACCCCAAATTTAATAAAGCAACCATTTTTTATTATACAAATTGATCCTAAAATATGTTTACATATCAAACAGACATTTGGTAGAAAATACCATAGGAATAAGTGTTCCTAAGTTCTCATTCTACGAGTTAGGTTTTTTATTTTCTGTAATGTAGATTTGTTTGTTTTTTGTGACTTTAGGCTTTTTTATTTTCTGTAATTAGAGTGGTAAGGGTTATTAGGGGGTGGGTAGGTAGTGTAGATGTTAATAGGTTAGTGTAGAGGCTGTTTAGTGTTTATACTTAGTGTCATGATGGTCCTTGAGGACCTTCATGGCACTTATGTGGTTAATGTAGTGTTGTAACAGGCCCATAATGGTCTCAATATACCCTTATGGGTCTGATGTGGTAAAATAGAGGCTTATGAGGGTCTGTATGGACCCCCATGAGTGAGGGGGTTAATGAAGTGCTTATGGGGTTCTGTATTGACCCCCATGAGTGACAGGCTTAATGAAGGGCTTATGGGGGTCTGTATTGACCCCCATGAGTGACAGGGTTAGTGAAGGGCTTATGGGGGTCTGTATTGACCCCCATGAGTGACAGGCATAATGAATGGCTTATGGGGGTCTGTATTGACCCTCATGAGTGACAGGGTTAATGAAGGGCTTATGGGGGTCTATATTGACCCCCATGAGTGACAGGGTTAATGAGGGGTTTATGGGGGTCTGTATTGACCCCCATGATTGACAGGGTGATAGTGTATATTTGTTTTCTTTTATAACTGGTCCTTTAAGGACCTTTACGGTCCTTTAAGGACCTTTAACGTGGGAATCTTAAATTTTCATTGCAGCAGGGGTTCCCGATCGCGTGCAATCGGGACCCCCACTGCAATGGTTAACTTGGCTTTAATGCAGGTCTCCGAGCTTATCTCGGATCCCGTGTGGTTAATGCGGGTTTCCGAGCTTATCTCAGATCCCTTCTTGGGTTAGTTGTACGTGGCTGGGCTGTGAGCCTCGTTTTGGTTTTTTTCGGCTGCCATTTTTTCTCTCGCTTAGGGGATTTTCGTGTGTCTGAACTCGGGAATTTGGAGTTAAATGGAGGTGTAAGTTCACTTTCAGAGGTCCTGGGTGCCCCCCCCCCTTGCTATGGGTAAGCTTTTTATGCAGTTTTTGTGAGTATTTGGTGTGTTTTGACTGTTTTAGGTGCGCGCGGTTCCGCCGTTATTGACGTCTTTTTAGTGCATGTGGTTGTTTGTTACGTTAAGGTTGTTTTTTTTTGTTTTTTTTCTAAGTCGTGCATATGAGGTGTTTAATAGCTCGCCTAGCTACACGAAGCTCACCAGCAATGAGCGCCTTTGGCGCTCATTGCCTCTCATTGCCTAAGTGCTATGGTTTAACGGCTCTCCTCGCTATGCGATGCTCGCCGGGCGATGAGCGCCTGTGGCGCTCATCGCTAAGTCGTACGTACTACGCAAACAGCGTGACGACGAATCTTAGTTGGACAATTATAATATGTGATTATAACTAGGATACATAAAAACCATGTATAGGCAACATATAACCACACAATAACACATAATCCCAATGCAACAATATCATGCTCCCTTGGCCATATTTATAAATTATTGGCAATATGAGTCCTTAAAGAATTAAATCATGACAAAACCATTCAACTGTAAATCATCCGAAAGAATCTTCTCAATTTGCAGATATTTTGGTATATTTATTTTAATGGAGAATTTCAAAACATGGGTCAGAGTAATGGCTCTATAATAATCAAAAAGATTGGGGGAAGCTAAGCCCCCTTTTGCAAAATCTTTAGATACTATATCTCTATTCAACCGAGGATGTTTACCTCTGTAGATTAAGTTCTCAATTAATCTCTGGAATTTTCTCAGTTGGTATTGAGGCATCCTTAAAGGAATACATCTCATCAAGTAAGTTATTTTTTGAAGAACTGACATCTTTACTACAGCTATCCTGCCTGACCATGAAAAATTAAACTTCTTCCATTCTGTTAATATACTATGAATATTTATATATTATACATATATATTTATTATATTATCTTTAAGTAAATTCTTTAAGTTGGATGTGAACTTCATTTCCAAATGGGAAAATGAATTTTGATGCCAGTTGTATGGAAATTTCTCCATTAGTTCTGTAAGAGTCTTCTTGTCAACGTTTAAAGATAACACCTTAGATTTAGATATATTCATTTTGTAATAAGAGATGATACCATATTTGTTCATTAGTTCTTACAATTTATATAACAATGTAGTTGGATTAGTCACAGTAATCACCAGATCATCAGCGAAGATTGTAACTTTATTTTGAAAGGATTTAATAGATAACACCTCTACTGCTTCTGAAATTCAAAATAATTCTGTTAGTGGTGCTATAGCCAATACAAAAATTAGAGGATATAGGGGGCATCCCTGCCTAGTACCATTAGATATTTTAAATGTTTCAGATCTAAACTCGACACCAGAAACATAGACATTTACATTGGTATAAAGAGCCTTCACTGCATAACTTCCACATTTCTAAAACAGTTTCTATAAAATACCAATTGACTCTGTCAAACACCTTTTCGGTGTCTATTGACAGAGCAACAACTGGGACACGATTCTTCTTTGCATGGGAAAATATATCTATACATTTTCAAATGTTATCTGTACATTGCCTGTTTTTAATAAAAACCTGTTTGATCAGTGTTCACCAAGCTTTCAATCAAAGGGTTTAATCTTGTGGCTAATATTATAGCATACATTTTAATGTCAGAATTTACTAAAAATATATATAGTTAGTTTACAAAGCGGGTTCCATCTTTATCTGATTTGGGAATAATCACTATTGAAGCATGTAACATCTCTGGAGGAGCTCTTCCATGGTCTTTGATTTCAATAAACAGGTTTTTTAGATGTTTAGTAATCTCTATTTCAAATATTTTATAATAACAATTCGGAAAACCATCTGTATTGTATAATACAATTATGAATTTCTTTTTCTGTAATTTCTTTTTCTAAATCTGTTAATTGTGCTTCCGTAATTTTGGGAAGATTTATTTTATTTAAAAACTCAAATATTTGTAACTTGATTGGCTTCAGAAAGCTAGAACTTCCTTCCAAGTTATAATAGTTTCATTTGTGGTTTTCCATTGTATCTATTAATCTATCTATTCTTTTATTAGAAAACTTCTTATTTATTTGGTTTGCTAAAAGTTTCCCAGGCTTATTTCCCGAATAATAATGTTGTTGATATATCAAGATCCTATTATCCACCAGTTTTTGAAGAATCTTTTTTTTATCTGGGCTTGTCTGAGATTTTTAGAATATATTCTGATTTAGGAAAATTCCTATTTAGTTGTTGAATTTTGCTCAACTGAATATAAAGATTCTTAAAATACTTTCCTCATGTTTTCTTCCTATATGCTGACCAGGCTGTTAATACTACTCTAATAAAAGCTTTATACAAGTTCCAGAGAACTGTTTTTCCCTTAACTGATTCCTCATTAATTTTTTTTTATTTTTTTTATTTCTGATTTTAATTTATCTTTATCTTCTTTTGTTTTGAAAAGATTTTCATCTATATTATAATTCTTAATTTTTTGGAAATTAATTGATATACAAGCATGATCTGATATAGTAATCGGATAGATATCAGTTGAAAAGTTTTCCCCAATGTTTCATAATCTGTTATAATATGATCAATTCTGGAACAAGGTTGATGTCTCGATGTGTAGTCAGATTCATCTGGGTGGAATGTTCTCCAACAATCGTATAAATTGTGCTTCAGCAGACTACTATTAAAATTATTAGCTGTTCTAAGAACCGCTTTATCTGGGACTATTTTCTTTAAGGATTTCTTAGCTTTTAGTGCATCCTATAAATTTCAATCTTATCTTTTACAGAATTAAGAAATATAAAATTATTGAGACATATGTATCGGAATGTTCATTGATGCAAGAACACAAACTCAATTAACATACATGTGGACAAATTACAAACATATAAACATGTTTTAGCCCATGATGATTGGATGTGAAAAAACTGGATTCATACTGTATAAAGTATTGTATCCTCCAGAAGAATATTAACATTTAATAAAATCATCCCAAATTTTCAATTTAATTTCATCATTAATAATCATTCCTGCGGAGTAAACATTTTTCTCCAGAGCCCGATTTGGCTTTGATATAATAACAATTTCACTCCACATAGGGATAGTAGCCTGTTTCCATCTGGAGATTACTAACCATAAGACAAATCTGGATAATAAATGCTTTCTATTTCTGGAATGAATTCATCAGGTAATATATGTAAACTGCAACTCTGTGTGTGTCTTTAAAGGCTTGCCACACCTGCAGCTTCAATTAACCTCTTCGCACTCTGTTCCAGGTAGTTAAATCTCTCTTCTCTGGGGAAAATTCTATAAAACTTTGTATTTTGCTCTCATCTTTGTCACTATATATATATATATATATATATATCACATATATAGTTGTGAGCGTACGAGCCGTTGCTCACGCTTGCGGGCTCGCGTAGCAAAGCGAGGGCAGCGGCTCACCGCACCCCCGGAGCCTGCACGGCTCTTCCTGCCGCACTGATGCTCCCCAGTGGCCCACAGCACCCCGGGAGCCTGCACGGCTCCCCCTGCCGCGAGGGCCGCAGCTCGCGTAGCGAGCCCGCGGCCCTCGCGTAATGAGGGCCGCGGCTCACCGCACCCCGGGAGCCTACACGGCTCCCCCTGCCGCACTGATGCTCCCCAGCGGCCCACAGCCTCCCGGGAGCCTGCACGGCTCCCCCTGCCGCACTGATGCTCCCCAGCAGGCCCACAGCAGAAGGGAGACAGGATGGGGGAAGGGAGGGACAGGATGGGGAAGGGAGCCAGGAGAGGGGGGTGAAAGAGGGGCGTAACGAGGGCCGCAGCTCACCACACCCCGGGAGCCTACACGGCTCCCCCTGCCGCACCGATGCTCCCCAGCGGCCAACAGCACCCCGGGAGCCTGCACGGCTCCCCCTGCCGCACTGATGCTCCCCAGCGGACCACAGCAAGAGGGAGACAGGATGGGGGAAGGGAGGGACAGCATGGGGGAAGGGAGCCAGGAGAGGAGGGTGAGACACGGGGGGGGGGGAGGGGGCATAGAGACACGGGGGGGGGAAGGGGGCATAGATTCACCTGTGGAGGAAGAAGGGGGCAAAGAGAGACAGAGGGGGAGAGACACAGGGGAGGTAGAGGGGGAAGAGACACAGGGGAGGGAGATGAGGGGAGTGAGAGACAGGGGAGGGAGAGAGGAGGGAATGAGAGAGGGGAGTGATAGAGGGGCAAAGAGAGACAGGGGAGGGATAGAGGGGGGAAAGAGAGACAGGGGAGGGATAGAGGGGGCAAAGAGAGACAGGGGAGGGATAGAGGGGGCAAAGAGTGACAGGGGATGGATAGATTGTGCAAAGAGTGACAGGGGAGGGATAGAGGGGACAAAGAGAGACGGGGATGGATAGAGGGGGCAAAGAGAGACAGGGGAGATATAGAGGGGGCAATGAGAGACAGGGAAGGGAGAGAGGGGGCAAAGAGAGACAGGGAAGGGAGAGAGGGGATAATTGATACATTTTGTATTGGACAAACGTCTTATTTATATTGACGAGCTTTCGAGAGGTTCAACCTATCTTTGTCAAGTCTGAAGCAATACTAACATGAGCAAAGTGATGCAGATAGAGTGGAGCCAGCATCTGATATCATCAGGTAAATACATATAGGGGGAATAAAAGGAAACATATATACACATACTATATACACATATACATCAATATACATGAAAAAAACAGAGCACTGTAGTCAATAGTGATATATTTCCTGTTGGACAAACATCTCACTAAGAGTGCTAAGTCTGTTATGGTATAAGAAGAAAAATTCACATGAAGTCCATATTAAGCCCAGTATTTGTAGTGTTGAAGAATGTGATCATCTTTATTTCAAATTATTTTCTCTCTTGAATGTTTTTAAATTTTGTGTTTTGGATGGAGTGATCATTCTGGCTAACATGGTGCCCACTGGGCTACAATAACTTCATTATGCTTTTTTATTGAATGCCTGTGTAAATTCATCCTTAAGTGCATTTTGTGGCTGGTTTCTCCAATGTAACAGGCTGTGTCACATAAAGTATATTGTATTATATAAATCTCATTGGACGATGAAAACGTAAAAACATCCAAGAGAGAAAAGCATCACATATATAGTTGTGAGCAATACAGGTTGTTGCTAATACTTGCGGGCTCGCACAGCAGAAGGCACTCATTGCGCTGGTGGAGATGAGCGCCATAGGCGCTGATCCCTACGACCCAATACGACTTAGGCGATGAGCACGAAGGCGCTAATTTCGTTGGTGGAGTTAAGCGCTGTAGGCACTCATCCCTATGACCCCCCACAACATAGGCAGTGAGCACCGAAGGCTCTCATTGTGCTGGTGGAGATGAGCACCATAGGGGCTCATCCCTACGACCCGCGGGACTACAGATCATCAGTTAAACAGTGTACATCAAAAAACACGAAAAAACATAAAAGAAACATCACACACAGCACGGGGGGACAGCCAGGACATCTGGGGGTGAGGTTGTACACAAATTTAAGTCGAGTTTCCAGAGTTTCGGCACTAGAAAAAATGAAAGTGAGGCTACACAAACCCGAAGCGCGCAAAACACTGCCAAGGATGAACAAGTTTTACCCAGGAACGTACGAGGTACAAATACACCATTAGGAAAGACGAAAAATGCTCTTGTAGCGTGTAACACATAGACAATTGCCGCCAATTTACAACACTAACTTACAACAGCTAAACGGCTAAACAAACGGTTTGGCCTCGCGCACGCAGCCTATTTATACTGCATACTTGGCAAATTGCTGATACTTTCTCCTCAGCTCATGAACAGTCCAACTGTACATTTAATGCTGCGGGAAAATCCAAAGACATTGTTAGCTCTTCAGGATATTGATTGCTGGATATGAATTAGAAATAGGTAAGGTATATTAATTAATTAACTAATTAATTATTAATTATTTAATTATTATTAAAACAAATAGATGTATAAAAAATGTAAATACGCTAAATAGCATATTTTACACTGCCGTTACTTTATGAATACATTAATGCTTCGCATTTCCTAATACATTTATTCATACCTAATTAATTATTAACATACACTAATTTAATCATTAGTAATTAGTAATTAAAAAATAAAAAAGTTTACTTTCCACTGCACAAAAAAAAAAATTACATTTTACACAGCATTTATATATCTGGATTACTGCTCATTGGCTGACAGAGACAGGACTCTCAAAGAAGTTACATATTTAGATCACTTTATTATGCTCCGAGACCTGAAAAAATGTTTTAATTTACCCTGCACTAAAAAATTATATATATATTGCACTTATATATCTGTCTTCGCGATGCAAAGCACGAAACTTGAAGTACACGAGGGAAGTGACTCGAAATGAGTGCTGAAGGTGTTCAGAGAAGCAAAAGTACACCAGAAGAGAGGCTTGCAATGAGCGCCGAAGGCGCTCAGCTCAAGGGTCGCAATGAGCACTGAAGGTACTCGGAGGAGCAAAAGCCTTACATTGTGTGGCAGCCGAGGCTCTTTAAAGGGCCCGAGGCACACTATTTACAATCCCGTCCGCGGCAAATAAAATTACCCGATGGGGACCCCCGAATTGTCCCCACATTAACCCCTTGCTACAGGGGCCAATAGGGACCCCCTGCAGCCCCCCCACATTAACCCCTTGCAGCGGGGGTCCCCGATCGGCACTGGTCGTGACCCCGCTGCATTTAATTTTTTTTTATTTCCCGCCTCGCGGGTCCTTAATGGACCGTAAAGGTCCTGAAAGGAATATTAACCCCGGCCAACTAAAAATAACCCCATAACTCATGGGGGTCAATAGAGACCCCCATAAGGCCTTAATTAACCCTGTCTCATGGGGGTCAATACAGAACCCCATAAGCCAATAATTAACCCTATAACTCCTGGGGGTCAATACAGACCCCCATAAGCCAATAATTAACCGTATAACTAATGGGGGTCAATACAGACCCCCATAGGAACTTAACCCTATAACTCATGGGGGTCAATACAGACCCCCATAAGCACTTAACCATATAACTCATGGGGGTCAATACAGACCCCCATAAGCCAATAAGTAACCCTGTCACTCATAGGGGTCAATACAGACCCCCATAAGCCAATAATTAACCCTGTCACTCATGGGGGTCAATACAGACCCCATAAGGGCTTAATTAACCTTGTCACTCATGGGGGTCAATACAGACCCCCATAAGCCAATAATTAACCCTGTCACTCAAGTGGGTCAATACAGACCCCCATAAGGCCTTAATTAACCCTGTCACTCATGGGGGTCAATACAGACCCCCATAAGCCAATAATTAACCCTATAACTTATGGGGGTCAATACAGACCCCCATAAGGCCTTAATTAACCCTATAACTCATGGGGGTCAATACAGACCCCCCATAAGCCTCTATTTAACCCCATCAGTCCCATAAGGGTATATCATGTCCATTATGGTGCTGTTAAAACCCTAACATTAACCATATAAGTGCCATGACGATCCTCAAGGATCATCATGACACTAACTACAAACCCTACACTATAGCCCCCAATAAACCATTAAATCTAAACTAACCCTCCTCTACACTAATCTATTAACACTTACACTACCTACCTACACTACCTTCCCCTTAATAAACCCCCCACCACTCTAATGACGGAAAATTCAAAAAACCTACATTACAGAAAATAAAAAAACCTAAGTCACCAAAAATTAAAAAAAACGACATTATAGAAAATAAAAAAACCTAAGTTACCAAAAATAAAAAAACTACCTTACAGAAAATAATAAAATACATTACAACCCCACCCCCTACAGAAAAAAAATAATAATTACACACCTGAAAAGGAAAGATATACACAATACAATACATACATACAGACAATACAATACATTACAATACATACAATAAATTACATACAATACATTACATACAATACATTACATACAATACATTACAATACATACAAATACATTACATACAATACATTACAATACATACAATACAAATAAAATACAATACCCCGTATCTATCTAACATACAATCTATTTAATATACGATAAATTCTAACTATATAAAATACATCCCCCTATCTATCTAATATACAATACATCCTAACTACATCCAGAAATCCTAATTCTACGCTAAAATAAAATAATTAAGACCACTTACCTTTGTAGCTGTCCCTTCAGATCACCAACCTAGGGGTAAAACAAAAAAGAAAAAAAATTAGTGCAACACATTAACATAAAAATAAATAAACATTATACACATTCTAAATATTCTACTCACCTTTCCAGCATGTCCCCGTCCTTCTTCTTTTCTTTTCCGGCATGGCCTCTGTAAAAAAAAACACAATACATTATTACAACATACAGACACAAAATAAAATAAAATAAACATATAAACATATAAATATACATTCAACTAACCTCCCCGTGATGTCCCCGGCCTCCTCCTCTTCAGCCCCGGCTGGGCCCTAGAACCATCCGCGCTCTAAAAAATAAAAATAAAAAAACTAACGGAGGTCTGCACTTGCAGACCTCTCCAAAGCTAATGAGCCTCCCGGAGCCTTTTCCAAAAGGAAATTGGCAATGGCGGCTTCTGATTGGCTGAAAAATCTGTCTATCAAATTTCAGAAAATCAGAAGGCGTCAATGTGTGAGCCAATCAGGATGGGATAAACCCTAAAATCCCCCCTGATTGGCTAACGCACCTGCCAATCGTTTTTTAAACCAATCACAAGGCGCAGATGCCTTCAGCCAATACACCCCCACAAAGTGATTGGCTGAAGACATCTGCGCCTTCTCATTGGCTGTAATGACATTGACAACAGCCAATGAGAAGGCGCAGATGTCTTCAGCCAATATGTTTATATGTTTATATGTTTATTTTATTTTATTTTGTGTCTGTATGTTGTACTAATGTATTGTGTTTTTTTTTTAACAGGGGCCGTGCCGGAGAGGAAAAGAAGAAGGATGGGGGCATGCTGGAAAGGTGAGTAGAATATTTAGAATGTGTATAATGTTTATTTATTTTATGTTAATGTATTGCACAAATTATTTGTTATGTTTTGTTTTAGTCCTAGGTTGGTGATCTGAAGGGACATCTGCAAAGGTAAGTGGTCTTAATTATTTTTTTTTAGCTTACAATTAGGGTTTCTGTATGTAGTTAGGATGTATTGTATATTAGATAGATAGGGGGATCGATTTGATATAGTTAGGATTTATTGTATATTAAATATTTTGTATGTTAGATAGATAGGGGGTATTGTATTTGTATTGTATGTATTGTATTGTATGTATTATAATGTATTGTATAGTATGTATGTATGTATTGTAACATGTATGTCTTTCCTTTTCAGGTGTGTAATTTTTTATTTTTCTTTCTGTAGTGGGGGGGGGGTGTAATGTATTTTTTATTTTCTGTAATGTAGTTTTTTTTATTTTTGGTGACTTACGCTTTTTTTATTTTCTGTAATGTAGGATTTTTTATTTTTGGTGACTTAGGTTTTTTTATTTTCTGTAAGGTAGGTTTTATTATTTTCTGTCGTTTGAGTGGTGGGGGGGTTTATTAGGGGGTAGGTAGTGTAGGTAGGTAGTGTTAGTGTTAATAGTTTAGTTTAGATTTAATGGTTTATTGGGGGGTAAAATAGTGGCGTGTTTGTAGTTAGTGTCATGATGGTCCTTGAGGACCGTCATGGCACTTTTGTGGTTAATGTTAGTGTTTTAACAGCCACATAAGGGTCATAATATACCCTTATGGGACTGATGGGGTTAAATAGAGGCTTATGGGGTCTGTATTGACCCCCATGAGTTATAGGGTTAATTATTGGCTTATGGAAGTCTGTCTTGACCCCCATGAGTGACAGGGTTAATTAAGTGATTATGGGGGTCTGGATTGATCCTCATGAGTGATAGGGTTAATTAAGGCCTTATGGGGGGTCTGTATTTACCCCCATGAGTTATAGAGTTAATTATTGGCTTATGGGGGTCTGTATTGACCCCCATGAGTTATAGGGTTAATTATTGGCTTATGGGGGTCTGTATTGACCCTCATGAGTGAGGTTAATTAAGTGATTATGGGGGTCTGTATTGACCCCATGAGTTATAGGGTTAAGTGCTTATGGGGGTCTGTATTTACCCCCATGAGTTATAGGGTTAATTATTGACCTTTTGGAGGTCTGTATTGACCCCCATGTGTTATAGGGTTAATTATTGGCTTATGGAAGTCTGTCTTGACCCCCATGAGTGACAGGGTTAATTAAGTGATTATGGGGGTCTGTATTGATCCTCATGAGTTATAGGGTTAATTATTGGCTTATGGGGGTCTGTATTGACCCCCATAAGTTATAGGGTTGATTATTGGCTTATAGGGGTCTGTATTGACCCCCATGAGTTATAGGGTTAATTATTGGCTTATGGGGGTCTGTATTGACCCTCAGGAGTGACAGGGTTAAATAAGTGATTATGGGGGTCTGTATCGACCTCCATGAGTTATAGGGTTAATTATTGGCCTTATGGGGGTCTGTATTGACCCCCATGAGTTATAGGGTTAATTATTGGCTTATGGGGGTCTGTATTGACCCTCATGAGTGACAGGGTTAATTAAGTGATTATGGGGGTCTGTATTGACCCCCATGAGTTATAGGGTTAAGTGCTTATGGGGGTCTGTATTGACCCCCATGAGTTATAGGGTTAATTATTGGCCTTATGGACGTCTGTATTGACTCCCATGAGTTATAGGATTAATTATTGTCTTATGGGGGTCTGTATTGACCCCCATAAGTTATAGGGTTAATTATTGGCTTATGGGGGTCTGTATTGACCCCCATGAGTTATAGGGTTAATTATTGGCCTTATGGGGGTCTGTATTGACCCCCATGAGTTATAGGGTTAAGTGCTTATGGAGGTCTGTATTGACCCCCATGAGTTATAGGGTTAATTATTGGCTTATGGGGGTCTGTATTGACCCCCATGAGTTATAGGGTTGATTATTGGCTTAAAGGGGTCTATATTGACCCCCATGAGTTATAGGGTTGATTATTGGCTTATAGGGGTCTATATTGACCCCCATGAGTTATAGGGTTAATTATTGGCTTATGGGGGGTCTGTATTGACCCCCATGAGTTATAGGGTTGATTATTGGCTTATAGGGGTCTGTATTGACCCCCATGAGTTATAAGGTTAATTATTGGCTTATCGAGGTCTGTATTGACCCCCATGAGTTATACAGTTAATTATTGGCCTTATGGGGGTCTGTATTGACCCCCATGAGTTATAGGGTTAAGTGCTTATGGGGGTCTGTATTGACCCCCATGAGTTATAGGGTTAATTATTGGCCTTATGGATGTCTGTATTGACTCCCATGAGTTATAGGATTAATTATTGTCTTATGGGGTTCTGTATTGACCCCCATGAGTTATAGGGTTGATTATTGGCTTATAGGGGTCTGTATTGACCCCCATGAGTTATAGGGTTAATAATTGGCTTATGGGGGTCTGTATTGACCCCCATGAGTTATAGGGTTGATTATTGGCTTATAGGGGTCTGTATTGACCCCATGAGTTATAAGGTTAATTATTGGCTTATCGAGGTCTGTATTGACCCCCATGAGTTATACAGTTAATTATTGGCCTTATGGGGGTCTGTATTGACCCCCATGAGTTATAGGGTTAAGTGCTTATGGGGGTCTGTATTGACCCCCATGAGTTATAGGGTTAATTATTGGCCTTATGGATGTCTGTATTGACTCCCATGAGTTATAGGATTAATTATTGTCTTATGGGGTTCTGTATTGACCCCCATGAGTTATAGGGTTAATTATTGGCTTATGGGGGTCTGTATTGACCCCCATGAGTTATAGGGTTGATTATTGGCTTATAGGGGTCTGTATTGACCCCCATGAGTTATAGGGTTAATAATTGGCTTATGGGGGTCTGTATTGACCCCCATGAGTTATAGGGTTGATTATTGGCTTATAGGGGTCTGTATTGACCCCATGAGTTATAGGGTTAATTATTTGCTTATGGGGGTCTGTATTGATCCTCATGAGTGACAGGGTTAATTAAGTGATTATGGGGGTCTGTATTGACCCCCGTGAGTTATAGGGTTAATTATTGGCTTATGGGGGTCTGTATTGACCCTCATGAGTGACAGGGTTAATTTTAGTTGTCCGGGGTTAATATTTTTTAGCGTGAGTCCTTTCAGGTGAGGGGTCTGGAGTTGAAGGGAGAGGAGTGAAGGTATGGGGAGTGGAGATGAGAGGATGTAAGGAAAGTGGAGGTGAAATACAGGGAGGGAGAGATTTGCCTATAGTGATAGTCACGCCCAGTACAGGGCCTGATCCAAGGGAGTTGGTAATATGGAGGAGGGATAGGCCTTAGGGTCAGAGAAGGGAGCAAAGGATCCCCATCCATAGTCGGGAGGGAAAGAGGCTGGGGGCAAGCCACGCGATGATGATCCTCCTTAGTGGCACCAGATAAACATTCCATCAATGACAACCCCCTCCTAAAAATCAAATTTGCACGATATTAATTAAATCATATATCCAGTTTAATAATACAGTACATAATTGTTGGCATACATTTAGCCTAATACAGCTATGGCTGTGGGCGTGTAATGTACCACAATGGCATGTTGATCAAAGCCAGCATTAATTCATGCATTAGAAATGCATGTCATCCTCTCCTCAATGTCAATGTGAGAAAAGATACTTTTGTCTGATGTAAGTAACAGAGATTATGGCTGCTGACCTTTGTGTCCTCTCCGTATTAATAGGTAGGTGTTCTGAACTTATGATAGTATAAGAATCCTTTAAAATGCATTAACACCTGTATACCAGATGAATGTGATATCAATGTTGATAAAAATATCAGATGGAGATGGTGATAGTACTCTTGGACTACTGACTGTGGTCACAGCTAAGGATTAATTGTGAGATGACATATCATTATTAATGGTCAGTGATTTATCATGACACCTACCTAATGGTTAGTAATGCTTGCAGATGAAGACCAGGTAAATTGGTATATTTTGACAGTTCCGGTATTCAGCACTACTGTACTTGCAGTTTTTAACAGTTTTTTAGTCTAGACCATCTTTTTGTTGAGTTACTGGATTGGATTACATAGTCCAGATTTGTAATGCATTTGTTTATTTGAGCAGGTGAAGACCAGATGTAAGTGCATATGTTTCCTGGATTATGAATGTATCTGATAGAGAAGAATCAATAGTGTCTGCAAACATTTGATGAAAAAAATACAAAAAACAACACTTACCTTGAAGAGAGCTAAATCTATTGTAATTTATGACAGTTGCAAATAAGGGTTAACATCCTCTCAAAACCCAAGCTAAATTAGTATTCATTTGAGAAAAAAAAATGGCCAGTCAGGAGGAAGCAGAGACTGAAACAAAGCAGCCTGGGATATGTAGTCAGACTCATATAAAAATAAATAGTACTTTCTAACATGTGCCAATGTGTACAGCACATCACACTAGATTATACCTGCAGCTTGTCTATAACCTGCATCGACTGCTGCTGATGTTTAGATTCCCCACATGGAGACAGGCAGAGAGAAATAAATCTGTACCCAGACCTATACCCACTGATATGTAAGCATCCTAGGGGAGTGTAATTGCAGATAGCAGTACCCAGTATGTAAGTACATTCAACTTTTCAATATAATACATAGTTTTCTACTAATTAGTGGCTGTTTTTTAGGAAACATTTGAAACCCAGGAAACCTCTGTATACCTTTAACCTATTACGTAGTGTGATGTATGTTCCCCTGGTACGTGATATGTCATGTGGCAGTGTAAAATTGCCAATAGTTTTAGTTCTAATATAGATATGATGACTAAAATATTTAAATGAATATATTTATATTTTTCAAGTCCAAATTTGACCCTCTGTGAGGGTTTATGCCTCTTGCAGCAACACTTTTAATATTAACATATGCATGACCTGTCCAAAAATATAATAAAAAACAATTTGTTTTGCCTATTTGTTCCTTGGAGGCTGTCATGCAATTAATTGTAATGTATTTCCATGCATTCCCATGCTTTTAAAGTACAGTATTGTGCATTTAATAGCTTTTAAAGCACAGTAATGTATGTTTTAGTATTCATAATATTGTTAACAGCAACGTGATACTTTTTTCGATTGTGTGATAGACATTATTTTAGAGCTAGAACTATGGGTCTAAAAGAATATCCATTTTGTGTAAGTTTAATTAGTTAGTGCTCGTATTGTTCGAGTTGTGCTAAAACCAATGGAGTTCTAGGGACAGTTTTGCGGTTTTGGCTGGCCCATAGTGATTGTGGGCAGAGAACTTGTAATCGGATTGCGAGTAGTTAATAGAATAGTGCCAATATTAAGAGCAGTTTTAAGTGTGTATAAATTACAATTTGCACAATAGAATAGGGCCAATTGTTCTCATCTGCTGGGCCCAAAAATGTCCATCAAAAAAGAAAAATGGCTTCTATCAAACTTTTGTGGCTTAAATATATTTTTTTTAGTTTTTTGGTTATCTGAAGTATGTGTCCATTCTATATCCAATTATAATAATTTCGCTCATGTCCCCCTGCTTTCCTAGAGTGAGAATTTTAATATAACCACTAATAATGCTCAGATTGATAAGGTCCATCAATCTGAGTGCCCTGATTGGTGAAAACAAAATTCCCACGCTAAAAGAGCAGGGTGACATCTGAGAAAAAGTATTCTGATTGGCTGAAATATAATGGATATAAAGCCACATTAAATTCGAAGCTCGTTAACCCTGTAAATCATTTGTCGCTCTTTGGATGTGCAGCCGTAAACGGGATCAATTAGTCAAACTCGTAGTTACGAATTGGGATGGAGCCAATGGTAAAAGAGATTGTCAGAATTACGTCACTAAAAAAAGGAGGTGGGGTTTTCAAAGTGTTACGGGGTTGAATTACGAGTTACGTTCAGACCCACATTCCAGTTGTAATGCAATATTGATAAAGCCATAAATATGATATTCTATCACATGCAAGTTACAGTATATGTATTACATAGTTACATAGTTACATAGTAATTAAGGTTGAAAAAAGACTTTCAGTCCATCAAGTTCAACCTGTTAAGATCTGCAATATGCGGATTAGTTATTAATTTGTTGATTAAATAATTATTAATAGTATAGTATTGGAGGATGAGTAAAGAGTTAGTCCATCACATTCAACCTTTTTAGATCTCTATTGATCTTTTTAATGTGGACTATTAATTATTAATTGTTAATTGATCCAGAGGAAGCAAACAGAAAAAAAAAAACATTGAAACTTTGCCAATTGTCTCATAAGGGGAAAAAAAGCAAAATTCCTTCCTGGCTCCAGAAACCGGAGATCAAATTTCTCCCTGGATCAATATTCCTTTGCTAGTTTTCTAGGATAGCCTTGAATGCCCTCTTTATTCAAAAATATATCTAACCCCTTTTTGAAGTTGTCGAATTCACTGTTACCACCTCCTTTGGTAGAGAATTCCACAGTTTAACCACCCTAACTGTGAAGAACTCTTTTCTTTGTTTAAGGTGAAATCTTTTTTCCTCTAACCTCAAAGGGTGTCCTCTTGTCAGTTGAAAATCTCTTGCTACAAAAAGTTCACTTGACAAAGCCTTATATTGACCCTTGATGTATTTATATAAGGTAATCATATCCCCTCATAGACGCCTTTTTTCTAGCGAAAATAAGTTTAATTTGGTTAGTCTTTCTTCATAACTTAGCCCCTCCATTCCCCTTATTAGTTTTGTAGCCCTTCTCTGTACTTTTTCTAGCTCTAAAATTTCTTTTTTAGGAAGTGATGCCCAAAATTGCACTCCATATTCCAAATGAGGGCGTACTAGGGCTTTGTATAGTGGCAGAATTATATTTGCTTCCCTTGCTTCTATACCCTTCCTAATACATGCCAATATTTGAGTTGCCTTTGCAGCTGCTGCTTGGCTTTGAGCGCTGTTACCTAGGTGGTTGTCCACTAGTACTCCCAAATCCCTTTCAATATCTGATACCCCTAGATTTGCTCCATTAAGATTATAGATTGCATGGCTATTTTTCCTTCCCAAATGCATAACCTTGCATTTATTTGTATTAAATCTCATCTGTCATTTAGCCACCCATTTCTCTAATTTATGCAAATCCCTTTGTAGGGAAAGTACATCATTATCTGATTTTATTACCTTGCACAACTTAGAGTCATCAGCAAAAATGGAGACACTACTTTCGAGTCCTACTTCTATGTCATTAATAAATATGTTAAAAAGGAGAGGACCTAATACTGAACCTTGAGGAACCCCACTTATCACATTAGACCAATCGGAGTATGTTCCATTCACAACAACCCTTTGCTTCCTGTCTTTTAGCCAGCTCTCGATCCATGAGCAGATATTTACTGCAATTCCTGTATCCCTTAGTTTGCTCACTAGTCTTCCATGTGGCACTGTATCAAATGCCTTTGAAAAATCTAAAAAGACTACATACACTGAGTTGCCCTGATCCAAGTTCCTACTAACCTCCTCATAAAAACGAATTAGATTGGTCTGACACGACCTATCCTTCATAAATCCGTGTTGACTGCTACCTATGATCTTGTTCAAATAGACATATTCTTGTATTCTGTCCCTTATTAACCCTTCTAAAAGCTTCCCAACTACAGATGTGAGGCTCACTGGTCTATAATTCCCCGGATTTGCTCTAGATCCCTTCTTAAATATAGGTATCACCTCTGCTTTTCTACAGTCATGCGGTAGAGACCCTGTAGTGAGTGAGTCTTAAAAGATTAGATATAATGGTTTGGCTATTACAGAACCCAGCTCCCTCAGTACCCTTGGATGTATTCCATCAGGACCTGGGGCTTTATTAACATTTATTTTCTCCAATCTCTTTTGGATTTCTTCCTGCGTTAACCAATTATTTAGTGATGGTAGTGTAGCCCCATTATGTTGCGATGTCCCAACCATTGGTACCTCCCTTGTGTATACCGACGAAAATAACCTATTTAGCTCATCTGCCTTTTCCTGGCCACTAATTATCAGATGGCCTGTGTCACATTGTAATGTTCCTATTGCTTCCTTCCTGGCCTTCTTCCCATTAATATATTTAAAAAATATTTTAGGGTTAGTCTTACTTTCCATTGCAACTGACTTCTCATTTTCTATTTTAGCCAGTCTAATAGCCCTTTTGCAAGCCTTGTTAATTTCCTTATAGTCACATAAAGCTGCCTCTGTTCCCTCCTTCTTGTATAATTTAAATGCATGTTTCTTTTTCCTCATCATGTTAAGCCACATGGGATATGATTTACTCCTATTCATTTTATTTCCACATGGTACATGTCGATGAGTATGTTTATTCAGTAAGGATTTGAATGTTGTCCATTTATTTTCAGTATTTTTCCCTGTAAGTACTTTGTCCAAGTCTATATGTAGTATTGCTGCCCGTAGCCCATTAAAGTTAGCCCTTTTAAAATTTTGAGTTTTTGTTGGCCCCTTACAACTCTGTTTTTTGTATTCAATCTCAAATGATACTCTGTTGTGATCACTGTTCCCCAATGGTTCCCCTATTTTAACATTTGATATTATATCAATATTACTTGTGATGACTAAATCCAAGATGGCCACATTTCTAGTAGGTTCTTGTATTACCTGGGCCAGATAATGATCCCAGAGTGTACTCAAGAACCTGCTCCCCTTAGCTGAGCTGCTGGTCTCATTTATCCAGTTTATTTCAGGGTAATTAAAGTCTCCCATTATTAGAACTTGCCCATGCTTAGCTGCATTTCCAATCTGTAACAATAATTGTATTTCCTCACTTTCAGCTATATTTTGGGGGTTTATAGCATACTCCCACCAATATGCATTTCAAATTAGCTCCTCCACTATTTAGCTCAACCCACAAAGATTCAATTATGCCGTTAGTGCCAGCATAAATATCTTCTCTGACTATAGGCTTAAATTCAGGCTTAACATACAGACAGATCCCTCCTCCTCTTTTACCATTTCCCCTATCTTTCCTAAATAGGTTATAACCATCCAGATTAACAGTCCAGTCATGAGATTCATTCCACCATGTTTCAGTAATGCCTATTAAGTAATGCCATTTTTCTTGTACTGCTAATATTTCTAGCTCGTCCATTTTCTAGCTCGCCCAAACTTCTTGCGTTAGCAAGCATACACATTATGTTGCTATGGCTCTGCCGTTGTGAAGTGCTTGCCACTGTATTTGAGGCCCCTATTAATACCTCCCTATTGTAACCCTCCCCCTTCTCCTCCCCCATGGGTAATTAATTCATCCCTTTCCCTCTCTACCCTATTTACCCCAATACTTCTATATAGTCCCTCCCCCCAACCTACAAGTTTAAAAACTCCCAAAGCTGTTCTACCATCCTATGCCCTAGCACAAAAGCTCCCTCATCATTAAGGTGCAATCCATCCCTGCTATAGAGATTGTACCCAAGTGAGAAGTCAGCCCAGTGCTCTAAAAACCCCAAACCCTCTGCAATGCACCACTTTTTTAGCCACGCATAAACCTCCCTAAGCTCCTTCTGCCTCCCTGGGCTAGCACGTGGCACTGGTAGTATCTCAGAAAATACTACCTTGGAGGTCCTTGCTTTAAGCTTATTCCCTAGTTCTCTAAAATCATTCTTTAGGACGCCCCATCTTCCATTAACTTTGTCATTGGTACTAATGTGTACCAAGACCGCCGGTTCATTAACAGCCCCTCCCAATAATTTATCCACCCGATTCACAACATGCCGAACCCGAGCACCAGGGAGACAGCAAACTGTTCGATTGCTGGGATCTGGGTGACAAATTACCCTGTCTACCTTCCTAATAATAGAGTCCCCTACCACCAAAACATGTCTGTTGCTCTGCCTATTCTGCCCTCCCACACATTGATTGCCGGGATCGATATAACACAATAAACATGAAATCAAGTATTTTTATTGGGCTGATTTGCAAGCTTGTTGTGCTATTAATTCTAAGACCTAACATCACTTTTCCTGTTTATAACAGTACAGTAGTGTGTGTACATTTGCATTTACAGTGCTAAAGGAGGAGGACTTTATCCCCCTTGCGAGTCCTCTCTAGCACTCATTGGCTTCTTGGCTCCATTTGCGAGTTTTGAGTTTGACAGATCAAAGGATTAGCAAGCTCACAAGTCTAATTCTCATGTCCCGTAGGGTTTTCCTGCTCCTACCCTGCAAGACGTCGGCGGGCTGGTTTAAGAGGCCAATTTAATAGTCTTGCGAGCTACGTTATGGGCTACAAGTTGACATGTAGAGGGAATTTAATGGGGCTGATGGTAGGGTTAATATGTAGGTGCCACAGAGGTCCCTTAAGTAACCTAATTTAACCCCTACATACCATGGGGGTCTATACAGAACCCCATGGTAACCTAATTTAACCCCTACATACCATGGGGGTCTGTATACCTAATTTAACACACAAAGTGCCATGGGGATCTACCAGGACCCTATCACACCCTAAGTAAAACACTACACGATTAAATTCACCCACCCAACAAACAAATTAATATGAAAATCTAAATGACAAAAAAAAACACTAAATTTAACCCCCCCCCCCCCCAAAAAAAAATAATGAAAAAAAAATTTCAACCCGTAAAATAAAATAAATTGATAATACTTTACTAGGCCTAATGATCATCCAGCTATGACCATTGAGGCCCTGGTCCTCAATCTTCTGCCCTGGACCAGGAGGGCTATCCAAGTTGACTGAAGTTTCTGGTCCTCTTCAGTCTTGCTTGAAGCCAAAAAAAAATAAAATAACGAAACTAACGGAGCTTCTCCTGATAGGAGCTTGTCTGCCACAAATGGCTGTTGCTGCACTTTCTGTGGCTTAAATAGGGTGTTTTGTGCATTCTGATTGAAAAAGATGCAATCATTCAGCCAATCAGAATGGGTTACAGTTTTACGGATTTTGGAAATATTTGGACTAATCAGATTGCTCAGATTGAGGGACCTAAAATAACATGGGCCCCCTAGGCAAGAGCTAACTATGTAGAACCCCATGGTTATGTAGATCGTGGTAGGGGTTTTGAGTGGGGAAGGGAAGATCGGGAGTGAGCGGGGAAGGGGTTCCCTGGGGATTCCCGCCGCTACGTGTATGAATGGAGGGAATCCCCAGATAATTTTCTTTAGCGTCAGCATGTTTGTGCTCAGTAATTTACCAAGCACAGCCTTTCCCGCGAAAGAGCGGAGGCTTGTAACTTTACTTCAAGGCTTGGGTTTACACAATATGGCTTTGTATAGTAATATTACTGGTGTGGAGCTTTGAACAAACATGTAACATTGCTACAAAAATCTCCTGCAGCAAAATTTATGTTTGTCAATAGTTTACTTGGCTCGAATAGAATAAGGCTCTAAGATCTTGAGATCAGATTTCAAGTATTCACATGAATGAAGAAGGAAACAACAGCCTCTCTCATTTGGATAATGTTAGCCAACATATTTTGAAGTGTTTTTAAGAACAAATGAGGACACAATAATATACTTTTGAGAATTACAGACATTCCCTCAAATTTTTATTAACTCTTAGTGTTAATGATAAGTTAAGCTCTTTTCAATTTGTCAGAAACATAACAGTTTTAAAGCTCAAATGTTAAAATATGTTTATCAACAAACTAAAAAGTGTTCAAATGTAATTTGACACCACAAGGCAACGTTTTGAAATTGAATTAGCCACTTAAAAGTTTAAAGAACCACTGGTCTCTGAAAAAGATGTCAATTTAATCAATATTTGAATTTATAACATATTCTACTGAAAATAAAGTAATAACACTACGTGATTTAGGCTTTCTATTTTCTACTATAGGATCAGTAATTTTGCTATTAACAGTCCTCTCTTGTTAGCAAGGCCTTTATCTTGCTAATGCCCATTTGGTGTTTATGTGCCCATATTTTTACCAGTGTCATCGCATGACCACATGAAATGAACCTGTGTTGCATAATCATTTGCAACTGCAGCATTAGCAAGATAGAGGCTTTGCTAACTATGAGCCCAATTTAATTGCAAGCCCGCATCTCGCGGGATACAAGCCCAGTTCGTCTCCATTTCCGGTGCTATTGAATTGAACAAGCCCGCAAGTTATGGGCCGAACGCCGAAAGCCGTAAACCATGTACTCGTGCGTAGCAGTTCAAGGCGGGAATATGATCAATTAAGCAAAACCATAACCACCCATTTCGAAACAGCCAATAGAAAATTAGACTGCCATTCGATATGCGATGGGACTAACAAACCCTCAAAATACAAAATGATAAAAATTTATGTTGATACTGTTCTAGTCCATATGGGTGGCCTGATATGTATAAACTCATTGGTTCCTGAAATCGATATAACCCTGAAATGACACATAATAAAATATGATTTTTATATTGGCAATTTGCGAGCTTGAGACTGCTGTGCAATTAATACTAATGTCATTCATCGCTTTCCCCATCATTTACAGTGCAGTATTGATTTTATATTTGCATTTACAGTGCGGCAGACCTCCTCTCAAGTACTTGTAGGATTTTCTCCTACATTTGCCATTTACGGGTGTGAAAACATTTGCGGGCTTGGGGAATTGTAGCAATTGAATAGCGATTTGTGATTATTGCAATGGTAACTCTTGTGGACGGGAAAGATCAAAGGCATCGGGAAGCTGTAAGTTCCGGGTTTAACAACCGCAAGGTTTTCAAGGCCGTAACCCGTAAACCATTCGGAGCCTGCAAAAAATGCCAATTGAATAGCAAATTAACTTACCGCCTCACTTACGGGCTCCGGTAACTTACGATTGCTCAATTAAATCGGGCTCAAAGATAGGACTGTTAATAGCAAAATGTCTGTGCCCATAGTGGAAAATTGAAATCCTAAAAAGTAAGTAAGTACTGTAGTATGTTTTTTTAATGTAACAATGTATTAATGTAAGAAAATATGACTAAACTGAAATGTTGATAAAACTAACACATTTTTTCAGTCTTCAGTGGTCCTTTAAGGGTAGCTGAAAATAAGCAAATCATCTTTTTTTACACTGTTCAACCAAATGGATAAATAGATCCGTGTGATCATTTGTGTTGGTTGCCCGCATGCAGTGGCGGCCATTGACCAATAGGTGGTACGGCCAACATTTTAGTGAATTTCTTAGAGTAAGTGTTAAGAGTTAGGATTAGGGTTTAGGGTTAAGGTTTTGGGTTAGGTTTTCGGGTAAGTGTTGGGCTTTAGAGTAAAGGGTTTTGGGTTAGGATTTAGGGTACTGGCAATTAATAAACGTTACACTAAAATGTTGGCCACACCACCTAGTGGCCGATGGCCGCCACTGCATGCGGCCTGCCAACAGGAAAGATTTGATTCCTGTAGTAGCAGAGGCTTATCGGATAAAGAAAAGCATATTATATAACGTAAAAGTAAAAAAAGGGATGTCATCAAGGGTGTAAAATTTTGCAAAGAACTTCCTTCTCTGGCCAGACCTGAGCAATCAGTTTTATTAGCAAACATTTGTGCTTTGGAATATATTATTTTTTTTACATTTACTTCCGTTTTTTGGCCTGTACTTTATGATATTTTTACTTACCTTGTAGTAATGCTTGTATTAAACCACTCTGAAATTGTATATTCAAGAAGGAGCTCCATCTTCTTGTATTTGTAATTTACATGGAGCACAATATTAGAGGCCTCGTCCTAGTGAGCTGAATCGGCTTGAGCTGGCTCTGTTTAAATAATATAAAGAAACACAAAAAAAGATATATTTCTGAATTACAAATTACCTTTCAAGGACATTTTTTTATATATTCTTAAGATCTGAGAAGAAAGAAAACCAGGAATAGCTGATATAAATGATTCTGAGATAAGGCAAACTTAGTGACAAAATATGAATAATATTAAACAACATAAGGCAAATGTATTACTGATATAATTATATAAAGAAACCAAGTTGCTATATATTTTAATTTATTTTTACTATTTATCCTCCATGTTTAAGGGTTAGTTGCTAGATCATTCACCCAATGAAATTGCTGTCTTTAAGTAATAGTATGTGTGTCCAGTTATGCTAAATATGAACAATAGCATGAAGGCAAGCTTGGCCAAGGAGTCATCTCTTAGTGTCTTTTCTCCCATCTTGCTGTGTTGAGTCTACAACCACGGTAATCACATGAGCTGTATGATCAGGGATAGGAAAGGAGCAGCACTGTCACTATGCTTCCTTGCAAGATTGGACACATTTGCCTGTTTAGTTTTTTTAGGTCTTAGCAGCTGTTTTGTTTTTATTGCTATTTAATATTGTCTCTCCAAGAAATACAGACATTATGTGTCATGAATCACCCAGGGGCCATATTGGATTTGGTGTGAACTATGCTGGGGCCATTTTGTGACTGGCAGCAGTGGCCATTTTGGGCTGGGTTATCTTCCACATGCTGTTGCCATGTGGAAAAACAAAACGTTTGGGCTCACAAAGTCACTGCTTGTGAATGGTATGAATAGGGGGTTCCACTGTCACCATTAAATAAAGTCAGCATTACTGCATAAAATGGATTGACGTGGAAAACTTGCCCCACCCTGATACCATGTGGGAATGGGGAAATATGGTTTGGGTTGTAATGATTAATTACAGTATAAGCTTGTATATAGTATCATGGAGTGATTGTATGTAGTTAACCATCCCCCATTAGGTAAACACTGAGCTGAGTAAGATCATGAACAAGATAAACCTCACAGGGTGTCGCCAGGACCTAAACAAAGAGATTTGCCAGACAGCCAGGCACCTAGATAACAATGGGGGGCCTAGGAGCTCAAACAGGAAGTTTCCCCTGGGACAGCCTGGGTCAGAATGAGCTTGGTAGCCATGCCTGGGGTTGGCCCATGGGAGGGGTCTGGTGGTTCCCATAGCCTACCTCTGTTACATTGGACAGAGGTAATTAGGTTACTCTGGAGGTTACCCTATTGGCCAGAGAAAGGGGAAAGGTTGATCCACTCCCTCCACTGTGTGTGTGTGAAATGTTTTAAATATGTTGTTCCAAAATAAAACGTTGTTCATAATTTTCATCAAGACGTGGTGTGTAGATGTATTATTTACCCGGGGACATATGCTTGCAGTAAGATTCGTCAGACTTACTGTCAATATTGCTCAGTCTAAACCAAGGGCTGAGACATGATGTTCCTGTAATCAAAACGGCTCCGGTCCAGAGTAACCCAAATCCGGTCAGCAGACCCCAGCCAGAGAGTGGGTCGTGACATTATGCATATGGCAAGTTATCTTGTATTCCATTATTGTATTTATACCTACCACTTTCCTTAGAAAGTTATTCCTCTTGTCTACTACCTGATCCATAAAGTGATGTTTAGATCAATTTCTTCTGAGACTTCTTTCTTCCAACTTTAGATCGTCTTGTTCTACTTTTTTTTGTTACTCCAAAAAATGCTGCCATCTTGAACTTTATGTAATCCTTTAGTAAATAGTCAGTCCAAGCAGATATGGAAAAATGCTACTTCATTATTAAAATTCAGAGTATGAGGTACTGTTAAACCATTTTCAGTATCAGGTCATGTAGATGCCTTTATTAAATCACCTTGTTCTAGTTTTTTTGATATTCTAAAAAATGCCCCAATCTTGAACTTTATGTAATCCCTTAGTGAATAGTGAGCTCAAGCAGATGTGGAAAAATGCTTCTTCATTATTAAAATTCATAGTATAATGTACTGTTAAACATTTTCAGTATCAGGTCATATAGAAACCATTATCAGACTGTATGTGTTATATTTGATTAACAATCTAAGCTTGAGATAAGGTTTCAAGTATTCACATGAATGAAGAAGGAAATACAGTCTCTCTCATTTCGTAATGTTAGCCAACATATTTGAAGTGTTTTTAAGAACAACAGGCTTTCCCTCAAACTTTAAATTAACTCTCTTAGCGCTAATGATGACTTGAGCTTTTTTCAGTTTGGCGGAAACCTGATAACTTGTTGATTATTTGTTTGAAAATCTGTATGTCTGCAGAGTGCTATGATAAAAAAGGCTGTAGTGGAAACCTTCAGAAAAATATATGAAGATAATATAAGGTAGAGAGGTAGATATGTGCGTTGGTTATACATATATATTGGGACAGATTAGACATTAGGTTGACGTTAGATTCAGTGCCTTAGTTCCAGCACCACAATGGAGAACTCAGTACCTTTTTTTTTTAAATTGATTTTTATTAGACAGGTCAGACATACAACATAGTCCAGCAAAAACATTTGTGATGGTAAGTAGAAATTAACAATAAACGTGTTTCACATATCTGGTTTCTAGTATGTCATCTGCCTATCCAAAACTCCTCTCTTTTTCCGTTTTTCTGGAAATATAATAGCTGGTATTAGCTTTCAATTAACTTAATACTAATAAAAAAAAAAAAAACTATATGTAATAAAGTCCCATAACTATGGGAAAAAATTTTTTATGAACTTGGATTCCTGACCATCTGTTGTCTTGAGCTTGGTTGGTTTCCACTAATATGTTGCGAACTCTGTGTTTAGGTTACTGTATGAGGCTAATGGTGTTGGGTAAGTTAGGACAACTCCTGATATGGTTCCCTTAATAGCTCCTTTGGAGGGAAAAAGTGTCACTCACCCTATTCATCTGCCTCGTCTTGTCTCCCAGGCAGCCCAGCAGGAGGCCCAGCGTTTGTAGTTATGGTCAACCTCAGCGGACAAAATGCTCATGGACCGAACAAACTCAATTTTGTTTAAGACTACTTCAAACAATGGGGTGGGTGATTTCCAATGGGCGGCTACTACTATCCTAACTGCTAAGAAAATTTGGTTGGTTAGGAATTGTTCTGAGTTGGACATCCCTTCTACCGGTAAACCCAGAATGGCCTCTTCTGGTCTCATGGGATAGTTTTGACCCCATAAATTCTCCAGGGTTTTGTAAGTGTCCACCCAGGTATGTCTAATCATAGGGCATTCCCATAGTTTATGGATTAGAGTCCCTTTCTGGTTGCAGCCCCTTTCGCAGGTGTCGCTAATCGTCTGGTTTCCTATGTGCATTCTTACTGGAGTTAAGTACCACCTCATGATAACTTTATAGGCGTTTTCCTTCATAATTACGTTAAGTGATGTGATTTTTGCTTGTTTCCGAATGCTGTTCCATTGGTCTCTGTCTAATTGTATGTTGAGGTCAGTTTCCCATGCTGACTCATAGTGTAATTTAGGGGGCGTGACTAACTCGCTTAAATGGTTGTATATTATGGAGATGTTCCCTTTCCCTCCCGGAAATTTAATGCAACATTTTTCGAATAATGATGTATTTTGCCCTCCTTTATTCTTAGTGATGTGAATTAATCTTTGATTTATAGCGAGTAGGTTAAGCCATTCCCCCGGAGGTAGTAGTTTGTCCTCTAAGAAGGCGGTGGTGGACCATTTTTGGTTAACAACCGGTAAATCTGCCGCTATTGAGCAATTATTATCAATCCACCATCTGTATTGAGCATTAGAGTTTATTTTGGGGTTAGTTGACAGTGGCCATAAGGGGCTGAGCCCTGACTCTGGGCCAAGTAGCCTGTTCCTCTTATTTATATCCTTCCATAAGTTAATTGAGTGCCTCACACTGGATGGGATTGATTGGGGTAACTTGAAGCCCTGCTGAGTTGAGAGCCATAGTAATTGGCGCATGATTAAATCATTGGACCCTAGTATGTGTTTTTCTAATTGAACCCATACCGGGGGGGAGTCCTTGATAAACCACTTTACTAGTTGTGCTAATCTAGCTGCTTTAAAGTACCTGGAAATGTCTGGAAATCCAAGCCCACCATCCCTCTTGGTCGCAGTGGTTGTTTCTCTGTTAATTCTAGGTTTTTTGTTGTTCCACAGAAAACTCATTAATAATTTTTGTATTTTTTTCAGGTCTATCGCTAATATCGAGATAGGAATAGTTCTAAACAGGTAGAGCAGTTTGGGGAGTACGTTCATTTTGACGGCATGTAGCTTTCCTAACCACGAAATCTTTAGTTCTGACCACCTGTGTAGGTCTCTAGTTAGTTGTTTAATGAGGGTTGGGTAGTTTGCTTCATATAGGGTCTTAGTTGATTTTGTTATTTGTATGCCTAGGTAGTTGATAGAATTCGGGGCCCATTTTATTGGGAAGTTATTGGCCAGTAGTTTTTCCGTGGAGGGAGGAAGTGATATATTAAGGGCTATGCTTTTACTTGTGTTAATTTTGAAACCTGACAGTGGGCCAAACCTAGACAGAAGTTTGAATAGATTGGGGAGACTGATCAGGGGATTGGATATTGTTAGCAGGATGTCATCGGCAAAAAGGCTTATTTTATGATCTATCGTGCCGACTCGTATACCCGATATGTCCGTGTGCTGACGAATGGCAATTGCTAGGGGCTCTATACTAAGGGCGAATAAGAGTGTTGATAAAGGGCACCCCTGTCTTGTCCCTCTCATGATGTTGAATTTTAGTGAGTTGTGTCCTTGGTATGTAACCTGCGCAGTCGGTTCTGAATATAATGATGTTATGCTTCGTAGAAAACCCTCCGGAATTCCGAATTTGTTTAGTGTGGCTTCCATAAATGTCCAATCTAACCTATCAAATGCCTTCTCGGCATCAAGTGCCAACACCATTGCCCGCCCTCCATCACTTTTGGTTATGTCAATAAGGTCAATTATTTTTCTGGTGTTGTCTGGCGCTTCTCTCCCCTTAATGAACCCTACCTGGTCCGGATGTATCACTTCAGGTAACAAGTTCGCTAGTCTGGACGCTAAGATTTTGGTGTATAATTTTAAATCTGTGTTGATCAGAGATATTGGTCTATAGCTAGCACATTGGGCTGGATCTTTGCCCGGTTTAGGAATAAGTATTATTTTAGCCTCTAAGAATTCCGGTTTAATTCTTCCACCTGCTAAGAAGCTGTTAAATAGTTTGTGTAAGGTGGGGCTAAGTAGGTCGCTCATGTGTTTATAATAGAGGCTAGAGTAGCCATCTGGCCCTGGGGCCCCGTGTGCTTTTGTGGATTTGATCGCATCTTGTATTTCCTCGACCGAGATGGGCACTAAGAGTGATTCGGCTTTGGTAGAGTCTAATTGGGGTATTGTTAGTTTGCTTAATGTATTTTCAATTTCTAGTTTATGGGTTGGGGTGCCTGATTCGGGTGATTTGCTATAAAGGTCTGCGTAAAAATGTCTGAATTCATTTACTATTTGATCCGGTTTAAAAACTGTCTCCCTATTTTTGGTGATTATTTTGGCTATGAATGAGTTTGCTCTTTTTTCTCTTAGTCTTGTGGCCAGCATCCTATCGGGTTTGTTTGCGTATCTGAAGAATTTAGCTTCAGTTCGCTGTAGGATAGTGACCATTTTCCCTCTTAAAATAGTGTTTAGTTCTTGCTTGTATCTTATTACATTCTCGTGAGTCTGTCGTGATTTATCTCTAATGAATTGTTTCTGGGCTTCTGCAATTTTCTGGTTTAGGAGTAAAATTTGTGCTTGGTCCTTTTTCTTTTTGGATGAGCTAATTTGTATACAGACTCCCCTGATCACTGCTTTGTGAGCCACCCAAATTCCATCTATGTCTATCTCTCCTACTGTGTTGAGGTCAAGATAATCTACGATTGCAGTTCTGACCTTATCCCGTGTGATTGGATCATTCAGTATACTGGGATTTAATGACCACCTCGGGTTATTGCCTTTCGGCAAGAGGTTGCTTATGGAAATTTTGACTAGATCGTGGTCCGACCATGCTATGGGGCAGATAGAGGCCTCAGTTAGGTTCCCGGTTATGTTCTGTGGGATCAGGATATAGTCTATTCTGGAAAGCGAACCATGTCTGGCGGAAAAAAATGTGTATTCTCTTTCCGTGGGGTTCATGTTTCTCCAGGTATCAATCATGCAGTTTGATTTTAGGAGATTTTTGAGTGTTTTGGTCGCCGTGGGGATTTTTTGTGAACCTAGGTCGTTTGATTTGTCTTTGAGCGGGTCTAGGACCGCGTTCATGTCTCCTCCTATTATCTTAAGCCCGTCTTCCCAGCTATCTGTGAGTTTCTGTATCTTTTGAAAGAATGGCGTTTGTACTGTGTTCGGGGCGTAAATGTTCAAGAATGAAACCTTATGTTCGTGTATTGTCCCATGTACTGCTATAAACCTGCCATCTTTGTCTTTTTGAATTTTACTTAACTGAAAGTTGAGTCTTCTGTGGAACAAAATAGTGACTCCTTTTTGTTTGGTAGCCGCGGTAGAATGGAATGCTTGGGTAAAGACTCCCCCCCAATATTTTGGCACTGCTTGTTTTCTAAAGTGAGTCTCTTGAATCATTACTATATCTAGATTTAGTTTTTGGTAGTTTCTCAAGGCTACCCCCCTCTTGACTGGTTCGTTTAGCCCATGAGCATTATGTGACGCAATGACAATGTCCATATTTCTTAATGAGGTGTATGACCTTTTGGTGCGTGCAATTGGCTATCTCACCTTTCGGGATGTCTGTGACTTCGTTATCTTGTGCCTCCTGCTGGTTTCCGCCCCGAAGACCGCTCAGCAGCTAGCTGTGTGGAAGAGTACCTGTACTCAAAGGAAAAGAGACAACAGATTGTGAGACAACCTGACTGTACCCAATCCCTTGGGATTATAAAATCTTGGCTCAGTAACTGAGCTAATTCCTATTTCTCCTCCAGTAAGGTGGCTAAGTTCGTGAGTCTGTTTAAATATCTCGCTGTTGGTCAGGAAAGCTCTTAGTATATTTGAACTTTATCGTGATCCTTACTTAACTAAGGTGTGGTAATTTAAACTACTATGAGGAGAGCGTTTGCTGTCCTCTTCGGATTTTACTGGTGGGCCTGTTAGTGTCTCTAAACTGACACTGAATTGGTCCGCCTAAACTGTCCCTACTGTTGGGGTTTGTGGCAGTCTATTTGTAAGCGCCCTTAGGGACGCCTTCTAGGTGTGTGAAGATTATGCCTTTACGGCCTGGGTTAACTGTCTATAGTGTATATTAGAACTTACACTGGTGCGGGTGCTATCTTAATGAACCTAGACGTTAAATGATTCAGTTAGCTTTGTTTGTCAGGTTAGCTTGGAAATAAAGAGAGAGAGAGAAGAAGTGAGAGAATACATAAGAAAAAACAAAATAGGTGACAACTCATTGTATTCAGTCTGTATCTTTGTTCATGGGAGGACTTCTCGCTCTTGGGTTTTCTGTTGACTGCAGATTCTCACCGACTGTGACTTTGATGTTCCATTCCGCCAGCAAGTTGATGCCCTCCTCCAGTGTTCTAACCGTGAAGAATTTTCCTTCCTTGGAGATATTGAGCGGAAAGGGAAACCCCATGTGTACCTCCATCCTTGAGCCAAGATACAGTCCAGAACCGGTTTCAGTTGTCTCCTTTTGGCAAGGGTAACCGGGGCTAAATCAGAGAAAAGCAGCGGTGTGTGCCCCTCGATGGGAGGAATGCCTTTTCTTGCGGCCTTCATGAATAATTCTTTGGTGGAGTAGTAGTGGAATCTGGCAATGATGTCTCTTGGTCGTTCTTTCGGAGATGAACGGAAGCCTAGGGCTCTGTGGAACCGATCCATCCTCAAGTTTTCCGGATGCATGTTAGGGAGGAGAAATTCGCATAGATCGCTAAGGTATGCGTGTAGGTCTTTTACCGTTTCTGGCACATTCCTCAGTCTTATGTTCTGTCGTCTTGATCTGTTTTCCAGATCCTCCGGTTGCAACTGTTGTCTGGCTTGTTCGTCCTTCAACACCAAGATCTCCTCAGTCAGTTTGTTGTTATGTTGCATTATTTCCGAAATTTTTGTTTCCAGTTTTGTTGTTTTATCATCCACCTTCTTAATTTCTGTGGATAGTTCTGTCGTCACCTGCCGGATCTCTGATTTGACCTCCTCTCTGAAGTTGGATATTAAGTCCTTAAGGTCCTGGATGTCACTTTTAGTGCTAGGTGCTGACATTTCATAGTTTTTTGTTGCGTGGACTGTGACTATGGGTGCTTTATTGGTAGGAGAGCTTGCCGAAGGTTTGGGTAGGCAGTAAGATTGGATCCCTTTATTGTTCTTCCTTGTGGCGACACCCGCCATCTCAGTGAAAGTGCTGTAGTTCGAGTTGTTACCAAATTTCTGGTAACATTTGTCTAGTCCCAGTGCAAATGTTGGCGTCCCTATGTTCCAGGGCTCTTTCCTAGTTACATCTTTTTGGGTCCATTAAAAGTTCTGGAACTGGTTCAGCCACCTCCTGAAAGTTTGTAGCTGGAGAGTAAGTTTTTGTTGATTTTTCCCACTTGTGTGGTAATATTGAGTTTTGTCCACTAGAGGGTAGCGGAGTTCCACTAGCACAGTCTGTTATACAAGCAAAGCCTTGGGCTGGTAATCAAGTTTGAAAAACAAAGAGTTTTGTAATCATGTGTCGTTTGCTTGATTAACCCTTTGTCTGCTGCAATTTCCTTGTGTGATGTTGTGATCTTTTTGGTGAGTTTGTTGCTTTTTCTGTACTCTTTGTGGGTTGCCTTTTCCCTCTGATCAACTCAGTACCTTTTTATGTTTTATCAGGCTTTTACTGGATAATTGTCAGCAAACAACTGAAATAAAAACTGTGCAAAAAAAAACCTAGCTTCTTTTGAAACGCTGACTAAACTCTTTGCTGCATTTCCCTCACTGCCCAGGATAATGTCCAAACAAAATAAAGTCCTCCAATATACAGGATTGCATGCTTGTCTGCTCCAACAGTCTGTGGGCCTGCTTCAGGGTGTAGAGGTGCTGTCACTCTTGACTTTCAGTTCACACATAACACTCTTCTCAGTGTTTCATAACATTGATGTCTGTACGCTCCAGGCAGTCTCTCTGACTGCCTGTCTCTCTCTGTGCCCGCACACAGAGCTGTACCCCAGCTCTGACTGAGCTCAGGTTCCAAACTTCCAAACAAAACTTTCTCTGGATGAAGACCCTTACTGCAGCCACACCCATGCCTTTTAAGCTGCATGTTAACCATCTCACTCCTAGGGAGACATTGTGAAGTGCTCTCTTCTGACCTCTTGTGGCACTTCATCACAATATGTATACTTCATTGTTTTTGTTGTTATTATTATTATTAGCAAGATGGATCCACTGTACAATGGTACCAGAGTAGGTAAAAGTGCCAGACAAAGGGTTGTGATTATCTAATTCACGACTAGCCAGTTAAAAAAAATGTTTGTGTAAAGTCAACATTTAAGTCATCTGTAAATAAATGTTAAAAATAATGTTACTGCTTTGATTTGTTAGGTATGTCTCCCCCTCCTTCTTGTCATATAACTCACATGGTTTGTCTTAAGCTGTTTAATTATTCAATTGTTGTGCTGTGTACATTTGTGCTCATGCCCCCATCTGATGTTTTTAGTGATGTCAATATATATATTTTTTTCATTGCCTGATTTTCCAGATAATTTAGCAGATAAAAAGAATATCTAATAAATAAACGTTTGAATATTTAATCAGTGGTCAGATAATTTCAATGGCCTCAAAACAAACCATGTGAGTCATGTGACTGGAGGGAGGCGGATGGAGAACCAGCAACTCAGGCAGATTAGCATTCATTTTAAAACCATTTATTTATTTATTATTATTTATTATTTGTATCTTTTATTTGAAACATGCCAAAATATTCCATAGTGCTGTACAGGGGTTAAGTACATGGCAAAAACAAAATTAACACATAGCAAAGAATGGAGTGCCCTGTATCTGAGCTTAAAATCAAATATACATGGTGCTTGTTTTCAAAGCACCAACACAAGATTGAACACTTGCAAACTTACAGATGGCTGTACTAATAACTTTATAAACAAACATTTCTTGAAGAAATAGTTGGTGAACTAGTGAACTAGACACTCACAGCCCTTTATCTGGTGTGTGCATTGACCCTTAAAGGATAAAATATATATATTGACAATGTGAGTTGCACATGATGATAGGAAAATAGGCACAATGCATATAGAAACACATATAATACAAATTAAGATTTCTAGCTAAAATACACCAATGCATTTCATATGTCTTCCCCTATATATTAAAATTAGTAGTGTTTGAGAGTGGTGTTCACATTTGTGGGGAGCAGTACTCATTTAAAAAAAATATATGTCCATGGTCTACACAGCTGCTAATGCTGTTAGTTTGTTACATAATTTTCATACAAGTGCCTTTTTTCTAGAAATATTGGTCCTAAAATAGACACATAGAATAAAAACTGATTTATAATGTATACCCCACTTAACGATACCCCTTATAATGCTGATTTAATGTAGCTCTGTTTTTCCTGTAATTCTCTGTTTAACGCTAAACCCTGCTACAGCACTGTTTTTTAACACTGTGCTCGCTATAATGCAGTTTTTCTTTGTGGGACCCCCTTGAATTCTCCTATCGACAGTCCAGTTCATGTGAAATACAGGTGTATAGAGATTCAACGTTTCATGTGACAAAATAAACTGTGTCATCTACTTGTTTATTATTGATTTTATTTAATTTATGCATTGTATCACTTGTGTAAGACAGCGATTTATAAGCCAAATGTTGCAACCTGGTCTCAGTTTAACAAATTTTTCACATATAGATTCCAATAAACAATGGGTCTGTTATGTTGAATCTCTATACACCTGCAATTCACATGAATTGGGCCAATGAGCGATTTCATACTCTTTAGAAAAAGTAAATTCAATGGAACCACAAATTCAAGAATTTATTATGAGTTATTAAAATTTGTAATGACTCTTTTTCTTCAATAGTGTCTTCTTTCTGCAAATAAGGGGTATAGCCAAGGGTAAAGCTTGTGCTCCCACCTGTGCCAATTTGTTTTTGGGAGCACACCATGGTTTTT